>CM038224.1:58048511-58406876 GCA_021442155.1 Cymbidium sinense | reverse complement strand
AACTAAACTAATAAAATAATAAAACTAAACCTAATAACTAATAAAACTAACTAAAACTAAATAATAACTAATAATAACTAATAAACTAATAATAATAACTAATAACTAATAATAAACTAACTAACTAATAACAACTAATAACTAACTAAAACTAATAATTAATAATAATAATAATGAAATTAATAACTAATAATAACTAAAACTAAATAAATAAAATAACCAAAACAAATAAAAATAATAAACTAATAACTAATTAAAATTAATAACTAATAACCAATAAAACTTAAAAAAAACTAAACTCATAACTAATAAACTAAAAAAACTAACTAACTAAAACTAATAAACCTAAAAAACTAACTAAACTAATAACTAAACCCAAAAAAACTAATAATAATAAACTAACTAACTAATAACTAAACTAAATAAAATAATATAACTAAAACCAATAATAACTAAAACTAATAACTATCTAATAATTAACTAATAAACTAACTAATAATAATAATAATAATAACTATAATAATAATAATAACTAATAAACTAATAACTAACTAATAATAATTAATAAAACTAACTAACTAATAAAACTAATAAAACTAATAACTAAACCTAACTAATAACTAACTAAAAAACTAAAAATACTAATAACTAATAAAACTAAAATAACTAACTAAACTAATAAAGCTAATAATAATAACCTAATAAATACCTAAACTAAGCTAATAATAATAATAATAACTAAACTAATAAAAACTATCCTTAAAACTAACTAACTAATAAACTAATAAAACTAAAAAACTAACTAATAATAAAAATAAAAATAAACTAAACTAATAACTAACTAAACTAACTAATAATAATAAAATTAAAACTAATAACTAATAATAATAATTAACTAATTAATAAAAATACACATAATAATAATAAACTAATAAACTAAAAACAAACTAATAAAACTTAAACTAATAACTAATAATTAAATAAAACTAATAAAACTAACTAAAACTAATTAAAACTAACTAAAACTAAAACTAAAAACTAAATAAAACTCATAATAAACTAATAACTAAATAACTAATAAACTAATAAACTAAAAACTAAACTAAACTAAAACTAATAAACCTAATAACTAATAATAACTAAATAACTAACTAACTAAAACTAATAAACTAATAATAATAACTAATAATAAAAACTAACTAAAACTAATAATAAAATAACTAATAACTAAAAAACTAATAAAATAACTAAACTAATAACTAATAAAACTAACTAATAATAACTAAAACTAAAAACTAACTAATAATAACTAAAAACTAACTAATAATAATAACTAATAACTAAACTAATAAACTAATAATAATAACTAATAAAATAATTAAACTAATAATAAATAACTAATAATAAACTAATAAAACTAAAATAAATAATAACTAAAATTAAATAATTAACTAATAAACCTAATAACTAATAAACAAAAACTAACTAAATGAATAAAACTATAAAACCAAAAAAACTAATAAACTAAATAAACTAATAATTAAAACTAAACTAATAAACTAATAAACTAATAACTAATAAAAACTAACTAATAACTAAACTAATAAAACTAACTAACTAATAACTAACTAACTTAAAACCTAACTAATAAACCTAAACTAATAACTAAACTAATAACTAACAAATAAAATAATAAATAAACTAAACCTAATAATAATAACTAAAAACTAATAATTACTAAACTAAAAACTAACTAAAACTAATTAAAAAACTAATAAACTAACTAATAATAATAATAACTAACTAATAAACTAATAATTAAAAACTAATAATAACTAAACTAACTAAAACTAACTAACTAACTAAACCTGAAACTAATAAATTAACTAATAAACTAACAACTAAACTAATAAAACTAATAAACTAATAACTAATAATAACAAAAAATAAATAATTAAACTAATAAATAAATAATAACCTAAACTAACTAAAACTAATAAATAATAAAAACTAAATAACTAAATTAAAAAATTAAATAACTAAACTAATAAACTGATTAATAACTAATAAAACTAACTAATAACTAATAATAATTACTAATACCTAATAATAACTAATAACTAACTAATAATAAGTAATAACCTAATAAGTAATAAAACTAACTAACTAATAATAACTAATAATTAAAACTAATAAAACTAATAAATTAATAAACTAAACCTAATAATAACTAATAAAAATGAATAACTAATAATAACTAATAATAAACTAATAATTAATAATAACTAATAATAATAACTAAAAACTAACAAAAACAAATAACTAATAAAACTAAACTAATAAACTAATAAACTAATAACTAAAAACTAATAAACTAAACTAATTATAAATAACTAATAAAACTTAAACTAATAACTAACTAATAACTAACTAAAATAAACTAAACTAAAATAAACTAAATTAATAACTAACTAAAAACCTAAAAACTAAACTAAAACTAATAACCAATAATAACTAACTAAAACTTAAATAACTAATAACTAATAAAACTAATAAATAAATAACTAATAATAAATAATTAAACTAATAAAAACTAATAAACTAAACTAAATAATAATAACTAATAAATAACTAAAAAAACTAATAAAACTAATAACTAATAACTAATAAAACTAATAACTAATAATAACTAACTAATAAAACTAACTAACTAATAATTAACTAATAACTTATAACTAATAACTATAACTAATAAACTAATAAAACTAACTAATAAATAACTAAACTAATAAAACACTAATAACTAATAATAACTAAAAATAACTAACTAACTAAAAAAAACTAATAAACTAACTAATAACTAACTAAAACTAACTAATAAATAACTAATAAAACTAATACCTAAATAACTAATGAAACTAAATGAACTAATAACTAATAAATAACTAACTAGTAACTAATAATAACTAAACTAAAACCTAATAAAACTAATAACTAATAACTTAACTAAACCTAAACTCATAAACCTAATAATAAAACTAATAACTCACTAATAAACTAATAACTAAACTAATAATAATAAATGATAATAAACTAAAACTAATAAACTGACTAAACTAACTAAAACTAAACAAATAACTAACTAATAAACTAAAACCTAATAAACTAATAATAAAAATAAAAACTAACTAAAACTAAACAAATAACTAACTAATAAACTAACTAATAACTAAACCTAATAACTAATAAATTAAATAATTAAAAACTAATAAACTAAGAAACTAAAACTAAAAACTAATAACTAATAACTAAACCTAAACCTAAAACTAATAATAATAAATTAACTAACTAAAAACTAATAACTAAACTAATAAATAAACTAACTAATAATATCAATAAACTAATAAATACAAAAACTAAAAAACTAATAATAAAACTAAACCTAATAAACTAATAAACTAATAATAATAACTAACTAATAACTAATAACTAATATTAATAATAATTAAACTAATAACTAATAACAATAACTAGCTATTAACTAAAAACTAATAATAATAATAATAATAATAATAATAACTAATAAAACTAACTAAACTTATAACTAAACTAAAAAACCTAATAACTAAAAAACTAAACCTAATAATAACTAATAACTAAACTAATAACTAAATTAAATAACTAAACTAATAACTAAACTAATAATAACAAAACTAATAATAACTAAAAACTAATAACTAACTAAATAATAAAAAACAATAACTAATAACTAAAAAATAAATAATAATAAACTAATAAAACTAATAGCTAACTAATAACTAAAACTAAATAACTAACTAATAACTAACTAATAACTAAAAACTAATAACTAACAACTAATAACTAATAAGGACTAATAAACTAATAACTAACTAATAACTAAACAAAACTAAAATAATAACTAAACTAAATAACTAAAACTAATAATAACTAATGATAGCTAAACTAAAACTAATAAACTAATAATAACAAAAAACTAATTAAATGATAACAAACTAACCTAAAACTACTCACTAGCAAACTAACTAAAAACATAATAACTAAACTTAATAAATTAATAATAACTTAACTAATAACAAATAAACTAATAAACTAATAACTAACTTGTAACTAACTAAAACTAATAATAAGATTAACTAATTAATAATAACAAATTAATAATAACTAATAGCTAATAATAACTAACTAATAACTAATAATAACTATCTAATAATAATAAAAACTAACTAATAACTAATAATGAATAAACTAAATAAAATAAAAACTAACTAATAATAAATAATTAGGTTAAATAATAAAACTAATAAACCTAACTAACTAATAATAATAATAATAATTATGACTAAATAATAATAATAGTAATAATAGTAAAAATAATAATAACTAATAAAATTAACTAATAACTAATAACGATAAAATAAACTAATAAAACTAATAACTAAACTAATAAAAACCTAATAACTAATAATAAAACTAAACTAATAACTAACTAATAAAACTAAAAAACTAATAAAACTAATAACTAAACTAATAACTAATAAGCAAAAATAATAAAACTAAAATAACTAATAATAACTAATAACTAAAACAAATAATAATAACTAACTATTAAAACAAATAACTAAAAACTAAAACTAACTAAATAACTAACTAATAACTAAACTTATAACTAACTAAATAACTAACTAATAATAAAACTAACTAATAATAAACTAATAACTAAATAATAAATTAACTAAATAAAACTAATAATAATAAACTAACTAAACAAAACTAATAATAATAAACTAACTAAAATAACCTAATAAAACTAAACTAATAATAACTAACTAATAAACTAAATACTAATAAAATAATAAATAAACTAAAAACTAATAAACTAACTAAAACTAAATAAACTAAACTAATAAACTAATAACTAATAATTATTAAACTAATAATAATAATAAAACCTAACTAATAATAACTAAACTAAATAAAAACTAAAAAACTAAACTAACTAACTAATTAAAAACTAATAACTAAACTAACTAATAACTAAAAATAATAATAAAACTAACTAACTAAAACTAATAAAACTAATAATGACTTACTAAACTAAACTAATAACTAATAACTAACTAAACTAAAAAACTAAAATAAAAATAATAATAAATAAAACTAATAATTAGTAATAATAAACTAAAACTAAAAAACTAAATAACTAACTAAAAACCTAAACTAATAACTAATAATAATAATAACTAATAAATAATAATAAAATAAACTAATAAAAATAACTAACTAAAATTAATAACTAATAATAATAACTAAACTAACTAAGTAATAGATAACTAATAACTAAAGTAATAACTAACTAATAAAACTAATAACTAATAATAATAACTAAAAAAGTAAAAAAAGTAATAACTAATAACTAATAATAATAAACTAAAACTAATAACTAACAAAACTAACTAACTAATAACTAAACTAAACTAATAACTAACTAAAAACTAAAAAACTAAATAATAAAAAAAAAACTAATAACTAATAACTAATATAAAAGCTAATAAACTAAAACTAATAATAACTAATAAAAACTAATAAAACTAATAAACTAATAATTAAACTAATAACTAATAAAAATAAATGCATAAAACTAATAACTAATAATAACTAAACTAATAACTAAATAAAAAAAACTAATAACTAATAACTAACTAAAATAAATAAACTAATAAACTAAAACCTAATAAACTAAACCTAAACTAACTAATATAATAATAACTAATAAGTTGATAACTAAACTAATAATAAAATTCTAAAAACCTAAATAACTAAACTAATAAAACTAATAACTAATAACTAACTAATAAAAAACTAAAACTAATAAACTAATAACTAAATAAAAACTAAATAATAATTAATATACTAATAACTAATAACTAATTAAAAACTAATAACTAAACTAAAAAACTAAATAATAACTAATAAGCTAATTAGCTAATAAACTAAAAACTAATAATAAAACTAATAATTAAAATAACTAAACTAATAAACTAATAACTAATGAACTAAAAACTAATAAACTAATAAAATAAACCCTAAAACATAAAAACCAAAACCAAAACTAAATAAAACCTAAAAATAAAATTAATAAAAGACCTAAACCTAAATAAAATAAAACCTTAACTAAAATATAAAAATAAAAAACTAAACTAAAAGGTAAACTAAATAAACCTAAGCCTATGAGTTTACTTAATTAAAAAATAATAATAATAAAATAAATAAATAAAAACCCTAATCCTAAACCCAAAAACCCTAAACCCTAACTCTTAAATCCTAAACCCTAAACATTAAACCCTAAACCCTAAACACTAGACCCTAAAACTCACCTTAAACCCTAAACCTAAAACTCTAAACCCTATACCTTGAAACCTACAACTCTAAACCTTAAACCCTAATCCCTGAACCCTAAAAGCCTAAAAACCTAAACCTAAACCTAAACTAAATAAAACCTAAAAATAAATAAATAAAACCTAAACCTAAATAAAATAACAAAATAAATAAAAATAAAAAGCTAAACTAAAACCTAAACCTAAACCTAGAAATAAAATCAAATAAAAAATAAAAACTAAAATAAAATAACTAAAAACCTAAACTAGACTAAAAATAAAATAAACCTTAAAATAAAAAGCTTAAATAAAATAAAGTTAAATGTAAAAAAAATAAAATAAACTTAAAATAAAATAAAATAAAAACTAAATAAAAATAAAACCTAAAAAATAAACCTAAAAATAAAACCTAATAATAAATAAAAAGGAAAACCTAAACCCTAAACTATAGAAAAACTAAATCTAAAATAAAAATAAAATAAACTAAATAAAATAAACCTAAACCTAAGCTAAAATAACCCTAAAGCCTAAACCATAAACCGTAAAGCCAAAAAACCTAAAATCCTAAACCTAAACTAAATAAAACCTAAAAGTAAAATAAATAAATAAACCTAAACCTAAGTAAAATAGAATAATAAGATAAAATAAAAACCTAAACTAAAACCTAAACCTAAACCTAAGCCTAAACCTAAACTTAAAAATAAAATAAAATAATAAATAAAAACTAAACTAAAATAAAATTATTAAAAACCTAAACTAAACTAAAAAATAAAATAAACCTAAAAAATAAAAAACTTAAATAAAATAAATACAAAACATAAAATAAAAATAAAATCAACCTAAAATAAAATAAAATAAAAGTTAAATAAAAACCTAAACCTAAAGAATAAACCTAAAAAATAAATTACAAAAAAACCTAAACCCTAAACTAAAAAAAACTAACCTAAAATAAAAAAAATCAACCTAAAATAAAATAAAATAAAAGCTAAATAAAAACCTAAACCTAAAGAATAAACCTAAAAATAAATTACAAAAAAACCCAAACCCTAAACTAAAAAAAAACTAACCTAAATAATAAAAATAAAATAAACCTAAACCTAAACTCAAAAATAAAATAAACCTAAAAATAAAAAACCTAATAAAATAAAAACTAAACTTAAAATAAACATAAAATAAACCTAAAATAAAATAAAATAAAAACTAAATAAAAACCTAAACCCAAAACTAAAAAAGAAATCTAAACCTAAAATAAAAACAAAATAAACTAAATAAAATAAACTTTATTATTTATTATTAATTATTATTTTATTTACTTTTATTATTTATTATTAATTAGTTAGTTATTTTGTTTAGTTCTATTAGTTATTAGTTTTTAGTTATTATTGCTAGTTTTTTAGTTTATTTTATTAGTTAGTTATTAGTTTTTAGTTTAGTTATTATTAGTTAGTTTTAGTTTAGTTAGTTATTTATTATTAGTTTTAAGTTTAGTTTTTTTTTATTTTATTATTATTATTATTATTATTATTATTATTATTAGTTTATTAGTTATTATTAGTTAGTTATTGTTAGTTATTCGTTTGTTAGTTTTTAGTTTGTTAGTTTAGTTTTTTAGTTATTTAGTTTATTAGTTAAGTTTAGTTTTTTAGTTTAGTTTAGTTATTAGTTATTAATTAGTTATTATTTATTTTATTATTAGTTTAGTTATTAGTTATTATTTATTTTATTATTAGTTTAGTTATTAGATTTTAGTTTTATTAGTTATTTATTAGTTTAGTATTTATTTGTTATTAGTTATTATATTATTTATATTATTAGTTAGTTTTATGTTATTATTAGTTATTAGTTATTAGTTTAGTTAGGTAGTTATTTAGCAGTTATTATTATTATTAGTTATTTAGTAGTTTATTATTATTTAGTTTATTAATTATTAGTATTAAATTTTGTTTAGTTTTATTAGTAATTAGTTTAGTTATTTAGTTTATTACTATTAGTTATTATTAGTTAGTTAGTTTAGTTTATTACTATTATTATTATTATTAGTTATTATTAGTTATTAGTTTTTTAGTTTAGTTAATTTTATTAGTTATTAGTTTTTATTTAGTTATTAGTTATTATTAGTATTATTATTTTTTTTATTAGTTATTATATTATTTAGTTATTAGTTTAATATTATTAGTTAGTTTTAGTTATTAGTTTAAGTTATTAGTTAGTTTATTATATTAGTTAATATTATTAGTTTATTTATTAATTATTTTTATTAGTTATTATTATTATTATTATTATTATTATTATTAATTTAGTTATTAGTTTAGTTTAGTTATTATTTAGTTATTACTTTATTAGTTTTTAGTTTATTAGTTTTATTAGTTTTTTTAGTTTATTAGTTTAGTTTATTATTAGTTATTATTTAGTTTTTATTAGTTTTAGTTATTATATCTAGTTATTATTATTAGTTTATTATTATTAGTTATTATTTAGTTTAGTTTATTAGTTATTAGTTTAGTTATTAGTTTATTATGTTTATTATTAGTTTTTATTAGTTATCTAGTTAGTTTATTTTTCTATAAATTATTACTTTATTTATTATTTTAGTTAGTTATTAGTTATTTTATTAGTTTATAGTTATTAGTTTATTTAGTTTATTATTATTTAGTTTATCTACATTATTTTTGGCTTGATGACTTATTATAAGTTTATATTTTATTGAATTGCAAAAAAAAACTTTAAGGTAAGAAATTTCTTATTTTCTTAAACAGTAATTATTTTATAAGAAACTCTTCTTATGATTTTAGTCTTTGACCATGAACTCTTTAATTTGTAGGAAGAGTTTGGGCAAAATATTTTACTACCCTTGAAAAGTTTTTTCGCTCAATGCTCTTCTAACGAATCTTGCATCATTAAAGCATTCTTCTTCTACTCTTGGTCGTCTACTCTACATGCTCACCAAAGAACGGCGCACCTTCTGATCGAGAGCCTCTACTTAGGTGAACCCTTCTTTTTCAAAAAAACTAATTAACATAATGATCCCCCTCTAATACAAAACCGTTTCTAACTATTCACTAAAATTCATTCACAGGTCTCTACATCACGTTTGTAGCTGAAATTGCAATTATTAAATACAGTTCTATCAACTCCAATCAGTAGAACTGGGTAATGTCCAAAGTATGGATGGCCAGATCTTCATTCCTAGTTGCTGCCTCTACTCTCATCCTTCATTCCATCTTTACTTACGGTAAAGACCCCTAATGCTTGAAGTTTGAGCCTTTTACTACTACCGCACCAAAACCATATTTCATGCAACTTATGCTGGATTATGAGGTTTTAAATTATCAATCACGCAACTTCTACTTGAAAAGGTTTGCGCCATGGAGCGTAACTCGTGCATGGAGCCTAGCTTTCCTAGCTTTCATTATGAGTTATGTCTCTTTCAGATATCATGGAGAAATTGATGAAAGCTTTCCTTGTTATAGAAGTACTTGGGTCTTGGCAACGAGCAAAATGAGTCGAGCGATATTCATGGATTGAAGAGGAATTACCAGAAGATGTGGATATGGCTGTTGATCCTAACTACGCTTTGCCAGAAGAAGTCCCTGAGAATTCCATCATGACGATGACCTTTGCATTTAGAAGATACAATCTTCGCCCGCGGAGTAGATTTTAAGCTATGGGCCATAGGGATTTCACTACAGCTTTTGAACTGAGAAAGAGAATAATGATGAATCAGATTTTACTCTTTTGTAATCGCTACAAGTTATTTAGTTATAATATCTAAACCTTTATCTTTCCCTTCGCTGGCTTTTGTTATTATGATCCAAAGCCAAAAAGATATACTTTAGAGATGTTTGAGATCAATTTTATTTTATATTTTATATTTTTATTTTTATAATTAGTTTTAAAAATATATTTATATAATATATTTTTTATTTTAAAAAATAAATAATATTATTTATAAAAATATTTAAAATAACTTTTAAATATTTTGAAATATTTTAAAACTAATAATTATTATTAAATATATCTTTTTTTAAATAAAATATAAATTAAAAAAATAAGAGTGATCTTAAATGTACCCTTAACAAATTTGGAAATTTCACATAGTTTATTAGTTATTAGTTTAGTTATTTTGGTTATTAGTTATTAGTTTATTAGTTTAATTATTAGTTATTAGTTTAGTTTTGTTAATTTTATTATTTTATTAGTTATTATTATTTTATTATCTTCATTAGTTTTATTATTAATTATTAGTTATTGGTTTAATTATTATTATTATTAATTTAGTTAGTTAGTTTATTTATTAGTTATTATTAGTAATTATTAATTATTTATATTTATTAATTTTATTAGTTATAAGTTAGTTATTCATTTTAGTTTATTAGATTAGTTTTTAGTTTTATTTTACTAATTTTATTATATTAGTTATTACTTAGTTATTTTATTAGTTTTTAGTTATTATTATTAGATATTTGTTTATTAGTTATTAGGATAGTTTTAGTTTAGTTATTATTTATTAGTTATTAATTATTATTATTATTATTATTATTAGTTAGTTCTTATTTATTAGTTTTATTATTAGTTTCATTTTCTTATTGGTTATTCTATTATTAGTTAGGCTATTAGTTATATTAGTTAATTAATTTAGTAATTAGTTTTATTAGTTTTATTAGATTAGCTATTAGTTTAGCTATAATTTTACATTATTATTATTAGTTTTATTAGTTATTGGTTTATTTAGTTAGTTTTATTAGTTATTTAGTTTATTTATTATTACTAGTTAATTTTTTTAGTTTATTGGTTTTATTTATTAGTTAATTCATTAGTTATTAGTTAGTTATTATTAGTTTTAGTTTATTATTAGTTATTAGTTATTAGTTTTAGTAGTTTTTATTATTGATTAGTTTTATTATTATTAGTTATTTTAGGTTTAATTTTAGTTATTATTAGTTAGTTATTTAATTTAATTATAATTATTTTATAATTTTTATTAGATTAGTTATTATTATTTTAGTTATTAGTTAATAGTTATTATTTATTAGCTTTTTATTAGTTATTTATTAGTTTTATTAGTTTTTTATTATTAGTTTTATTATTTTATTACTTATTATTATTAGTATATTAGTTTAGTTATTAGTTTAGTTTTTATTTTAGTTATTAGTTATTAGTTATTAAGTTTATTAATTTATTTTAGTTAGTATTATTTATTTTTAATTAGTTATTAGTTATTATTAGTTTATTAATTATTGGTTTAGTATTTAGTTTAGTTATTGGTTATTATTAGTTATTATTATTTGTTTTTTATTAGTTTTATTAGTTTTATTAGTTATTAGTTTCTTAATTTTTAGTTTTATTACTAGTTATTAGTTTAGTTATTATTTAGTTATTTTAGTTTTAGTTTAGTTATTAGTAATTAGTTTGTTTAGTTTTATTATTAGTTATTAGTTAGTTTAGTTTTTTTATTTTAGCTATTTTAGTTATTAGTTATTAGTTTATTAGTTTATTAGTTTAGTTTAGTTTTTTGTTTTTTATGTTTTATTAGTTAGTTTATTAGTTTAGTTTTATTAGTTAGTTAGTTTTAGTTATATTAACTATTAGTTTAGTTATTTATTTAATTATTAGTTATTAGATTATTATTAGTTTAATTATTTAGTTATTATAGTTTTATTTATTATTTATTAGTTAGTTTAGTATGTATTATTATATTATTTTATTATTTATTATTTTATAATTATTGGTTTAAGTTATTATTACATTATTATTATTATGAATTATTATTTATTATAGCTAATTTTTTAAATTTTTCATTAATTATTAGTTTTATTAGTTATTAGTTAGTTAATTTATTAATTTATTAGTTAGTTAGTTTATTAGTTTTATTATTAGTTATTAGTTATTAGTTTTAGTTTGTTATTATTAGTTTAGTTAGTCTCATTTAGTTATTATTAGTTATTAATTTAGTTATTAGGTTTATTTATTAGTTATAATTAATTTTAGTTATTTTAATTTTATTATTTAGTTTTTAGGTTTTAGTTTAGTTAGTTATTAGTTTTATTATTATTAGTTTTTATTAGTTTTAGTTATTAGTATTATTATATTATTATTTTATTAGTTTATGTTTAGTTTCCTTTTATTATTAGTTTTAGTTTATTATAGTTATTAGTTTATTTAATTTTAGTTTTATTAGTTATTTATTTTATTATTTATTAGTTTTGTTCTTAGTTTATTGTTGTTGTAGTTTAGTTATTATTAGTTATTAGTTTATTTATTTATTTAGTTTTATTATTATTAGTTTAGTTATTATTTTCGTTATTAACTTATTATTATTAGTTTATTAGTTTTGTTAGTTATTAGTTTAGTTATTAGTTATAAGTTTATTATTATTAGTTTAGGTTATTATTATTTTATTAATTTTAGTTTAGTTATTAGTTATTAGTTAGTTATTTTAATTATTAGTTATTTAATTTTAGTTTTAGTTTATTGTTATTAGTTTTTAGCCATTAGTTTAGTTAGTTTTATTATTAGTTAGTTTATTATTTATTAATTTTAGTTATTAGTTTTTTCTGTTATCGCTTTATTATTATTATTATTTATTTATTTTATTAGTTTAGTTTTTAGGTTTTTTATTAGTTTGTTAGTTTATTAGTTTTATTTTTAGTTATTATTAGGTTTTAGATTTATTATTTAGTTATTAATTTATTAGTTTAATTTTTATGATTTAGTTCTTAGTTAGTAGTTTAGTTTTTTAGTTAGTTATTATTATTAGTTTTATTATTAGTTATTAGTTTTTATTAGTTTATTAGTTAGTTAATTATTATTATTTACTTATTTAGTTCTATTAGTTAGTTATTAGTTTTAGTTATTACTTATTAGTTTTAGCTATTATTTTAGTTATTAGTTGGTTATTATTATTATTAGTTAATTAATATTAAATTAGTTATTAGTTTAGTTTTATTAGCATTATTATTATTATTGTGTTATTAGTTTATTATTTTATTTAATTTTTTATTTAGTTATTAGTTAGTTATCATTAGTTACTTTAGTTATTATTTTAGTTAGTTATTAGTTTAGTTTTAGTTTTTTTGTTATTATTATTATTAGATAGTTATTATTAGTTATTATTAATTTTATTTGTTATTAGTTTATTAGGTTTTATTAGTTAGTTATTTTTATTATTAGTTATTATTAGTTTTAGTTTTTTTAATATATTGTTGGTAGTTTAGTTATTAGTTTGAGTTATTGCCATTAGTTGTATTAGTTATTATTAGCTATTATTTTATTATTAGTTATTATTTGTTTAGTTTCATTTTAAATTATTATTTTATTAGTTTAGTTAATTTTTTATTAGTTATTAGTTATTAGTTTTAAATAGTTATTAGTTTATTATTATTATTATTGTAGTTATTTATTAGTTTTATTAGTTATTAATTTAGTTTTTATTAAATAGTTTATTTAGTTATTATTTAGTTTAGTTATTTATTATTAGTTATTAGTTTATTAGTTTATTAGTTAAGTTATTATTATTATTAGTTAGTTATTATAATTTTAGTTAGTTATTTAGTTATTAGTTAGGTTTTAGTTTATTAGTTTATTATTATTAGTTAGTTATTAGTTTATTAGTTTTAATTTGTTGTTTATTTAGTTCCATTATTAGTTATTAGTTATTTCATTTTTAGTTAGTTATTAGGTTTAATTATTAGTTAGTTTTCTTATTTAGTTTTGTTAATTTTTAGTTATTTAGTTTATTATTATTAGTTATTATTTATTATTTAGTTAGTTAGCTTATTAGTTATTTTTTAGTTATTAGTTATATATTTATTAGTTAAATAGTTATTAATTATTATTATTATTATTATTTTGTTAGTTATTAGTTTTTATTATTATTAGTTTATTATTTTTAGTTATTATTTATTATTTTATTAGGTTTAGTGTAGTTTTTTAGGTTTATTTTATTATTCATTTTAATTAGTTATTAGTTAGTTATTAGTTATTATAAGTTATTAGTTTATTAGTTATTTAGTTTATTAGTTTATTTATTATTTATTTTAGTTATTATTAGTTTTTAGTTATTAGTTTAGTTAGTTTAGTTATTAGTTATTATTAATTATTATTTGTTATTATTAGTTAATATTTTATTAATTTTAGATATTAGTTTTGATTAGTTAGTTATTATTATTATTTAGTTTATTAATTATTAGTTTATTAGTTATTAGTTAGTAAATTTATTATTAGTTTATTTATTTTTTATTTATTTATTAGTTTAGTTGTTTTATTATTTATTATTAGCTTATTAGTTTTTAGCTAGTTAGTTAGATTTTTAAGTTTTTAAGGTTTTTTGATATTATTAGTTACAAGTTATTATTAGGTTAGTTATTATTATTAGTTATCAAGTTTAATTATTAGTTATTATTAATTATTAATTTATTAGTTTATTAGTTAGCTATTTAGTTAGTTTATTATTAGTTTAGTTTTATTTTTTAGTTATTTAGTTAGTTTTTATTAGTAGTTAGTTTATTAATTTTTAGTAATTAGTTTAGTTATTACTATTATTTTAGCTATTTGTTTTTTAGTTTTAGTTTTTTTAGTTTATTATTAATTAGTTTTTAGTTTAAGTTAGTTATTAGTTTAGTTTACCTTTTAGTTGGTTTTAGGTTTATTAATAGTTGGTTATTAGTTTTAGTTATGTTTATTCATTTTATTTAGTTATTAGTTAGTTAGTTAGTTTATTATTAGTTTAGTTATTACTGATAAAGTTTTTGTTTTATTAGTTAGTTTAGTTTAGTTATTAGGATTTAGTTTTCTAGTTATTTTAGTTAGATTTTTTGGTTATTCAGTTTTATTAGGTTTTATTATGTTAGTTTAGTTTTTTCATTAGTTTTATTAGTTTAGTTAGTTAGTTTATTTAGTTTAGTTTTGTTCTTAGTTTAGTTTTAGTTTTTATTATTAGTTTTATATATTAGTTATTTAGTTTAGTTAGTTAGTTTTTATTACTTATTAGGTTTAGTTTTATTAGTTTTATTTAGTTAGTTTAATTAGTTATTAGTTTAGTTAGTTTATTTTATTAGTTATTTATTTAGTTATTTATTATTAGTTATTATTAGTTATTAGGTTTTCTATATTATGTTTTAGTGTTATTAGTTTTATTATTAGTTTATCAGGTTTAATTTTATTAATTATTTAGTCTTTTAGTTATTAGTTTACTTTATTAATTTTTAGTTAGTTTTATTAGTTTTCCAGACAAAATAAAATATTTGAATCAGGTTTATGTGAGGCTATTAGGTAGCAGCTGGGAACCTTAGCTCTAACTTCACTTTCATCTCAAAAAGTTAAAGGTTCAGTAATTAAGGAAGCTCCTAAGTCTTCCAGTGATCTGAAGCCGAAGAGATTCTTTTTGGGATCACCATCCTTAAGTCATAAAGTTGATGTAGAACTTGAGGAGGATACATTTAAAGAATTAATAGAATTACTGTTTAACTTTTACTCACCTTGTGTTCATAATCTTATACAGACAGGATTGGTTCCTCACACATGATCCAAGCACAGGTCAGAGTACTTTGAAAAGCTATGGAACAAGACAGGTAGGGAAACACAATCAAGAGCAGGACTAGGATTCGATATAGTGGTCCAAATAATGATGCTAGTTACCAATCATTTGGGGTATGATAAGTTTTTTTCCCATAACACCAACTTTTATGAGAATGTGTGTTTAGAAATCTCAGATGATTTAGATGATCTCTAAATCAAAGATGCACCGCCAAAATTTGAAGAGGAGATCCATTCAATAATTGACAAACTTAAATAAATCAACCTCAGGACCGAAGAAAATCCATGCCTGACATACATCAGTTCATTACTGAATGAAGAAGACATCAATGACTAAATAGGTTATTGACTGAGTTTAAAGGCTACTTTGCATGGAGTTATGAAGAGATTCCTAGATTATCATCAGATGTAGCAGTCCACAAACTAACAATAGATCCTAGTGCTAACCCTATCAAGCAAGCTACTAGAAGCATGCGATTAGAAATTGAACAATGGGTCATTTCTGAAGTCAAGAAACTAATCGATGCCGTTTCATCGTGAAGAAAAATATCTACCCGTTAACTAGTGTCATTTAATAAGAAGAATGGCCAAATTTGCATATGCATCAATTTCTAGGATTTAAATAAAGTATGTCCTAAGGATGAGTTTCCTCTTCCTATACCAGAATTAATAGTGGACATCGCCTTATCTCAGGTAGTTTTCTCTTTCATGGATGGGTCATCTGGCTATAACCAAATCAAGATAGCCCCTAAGGATGAAAGAAACACTGCTTTTCGAACCCCGATGAAAATCTATTATTATAGGGTCATGCCTTTTGTCCTTAAAAATGCTGGTGATCATACCAATGGGCCATGACTCAGATCTTCAACAGAGTCATCCATGATTAGGTTGAGTGCTATGTTGATGATCTAGTAGTCAAGAGCAAAGAAAAGGAAGACCATCTCTTTGACTTGAGAGTATTTTTCAAACGGTTAAGATAATATAACCTCAAAATGAATCCTCTGAAGTGTGCATTTAGAGTAGCTTCGGGGAAATTTCTTGGGTTTATTTTTCAACACTAAGGAATAGCAATAGATCTAGAAAAGATTAAAGATATATTAGAAATGCCACCTCCTAAATCGTTAACTCAACTCAGATCTTTCCAAGGATGGCTGGAGTATCTAAGATGTTTTATTTCCAACCTATCAGGGAGATGCAAGCCATTTTCAGCACTTATTAAAAAGGATGCCAAGTTCAAGTGGGATGACAAGTGTCAGCATGCCTTTGAAGAGATCAAATGATATTTGGTGAAGCTGACAATTTTAGCAGCCCCTATCCCGGGTAGGCCACTCATACTCTACACTACTACATTGGATAACTCTCTCGATGCTTTGTTGGCCCAAGGTAATGATGAAGAGAAAGAGAGTGCTCTCTACTACCTCACCCATCATTTAATTCCTGTAGAAGTTAACTATCCACCTATTGAGAAACATTGCCTAGCTTTGATCTTTGCCTCCCAAACGTTATGGCACTATATGCTTCTCTCATAAGGTGAACTTGATTTCTAGAACCAATCCACTGCAGTATCTCATGACATGGCCAACGCTATCTAGATATTTGGCATGATGGTCCATGATCCTATTGCATTTTGATATCACATTCATACCTCCGTGTGGTAAAAGGATAGCACTAGCGAATTTCTTAGCAGCACACCTACTTCTTACTGATTCTTCGCTTAATGATGATCTCCCTGATGAAGAAATCATGAACTTAGGGGAGGCCGGCAACCACTGATGGGAGATGTGTTTTGGTTGTGCAACTTCTTTCATAAAGGTGAAGCACCATGATCTACTCTCCCAGGAAAGTTAGAGGTAGGAATAGTTCTCCTAACTCCAGACCGCGATGTGATGAGATTCTCATACTATCTTTCCAACCCATGCACCAACAACAAAGCCGAGTATGAGGCTTTGATTGCCAATCTAGAGTTAGCCATCACTTTCAATGTCAAGAGCATCAATATCTTTGGGGATTCTCAATTGGTCATCAATCAGTTTGTCGGGTCCTACAAGGTTCTCAAACCCAAGCTTCATCATTACCATGAGTATACCATGAAGCTATTGGCCCAAATCCCTGAAGTCACCATCTACAAGGTTCTTAGAGTATAGAATGTAGTAGAAGATGCTTTGACCAAACTTGCCAAAGAATTGGCATGTTTGGAAGATGAGTCCATTCCAATAAGGGTTCAAAATAGACAAGTCTTATCCCTTATTGATGCTGAACTCATCAAGAGACTTTCTCTTGAAGGGGAGGTTGTCGTTGTCTATAAGGACAAGGAGTTGAATTTGAGGAAATCATTCATAAACTATTTGAACACTGGCAAACTACCTCAAGAAAAGTCATAATCCCATTAGGTGAAATAGAGATCTCTCTCCTATGCTTTTGTTGATGGTACCCTGTACTGACGATCCTTTGACCAAATGTAGTTACATTGTTTAGATAAGCATGAAGCCCATGGAATTGTATCTGAGGTACATTTAAGTCTACGTGGAGCACATCAATCCGGTTTAAAGATGAAGACGAAGATTAAAATACTAGGATACTACTGACCTTCGACTGCATGGATGTGGCTAGAAGATGTCATCACTATTAGGTACACAGTGCAGTCCTACATCAACTACCTAACATTCTACATCCTACATTGGCCTCAGGCCATTTGAGTATTGGGGTACTGACATTGTGGGTCCTATTGATCCTCCTTCTTCTAAGGGTCATCAGTTTATCTTAGCTGCCACCGACTACTTTTTTAAGTGGGTGGAGGCAATCCCACTCAGAGAGGTCACATCTCAGCATGTACTTCAATTTTTTAGGAACCATATCACATATTAGTTTGGCGTGCCCTGATGAATTATATCCAATAATGGAATTGCATTTAAAAATACCATGATCAACAACTTCACCAAAAGACACAATATAGATTAGAGATACTCCACCATCTACTATCCTAAAGCAAATAGTTTAGCAGAAGCATTCAATAAAACTCTCATCCAAATACTAAAGAAGACACTTGATGACAACAAGTGGTAGTGGAATGAGTAGTTAGTTGAAGCCTTGTGGGCCTACCGCATCATATACCAAACTCCAACTCAATCTACGCCTTTTTTCTTAGTGTATGGGTCTGAAGCAGTTCTACCTTTATAAGTTCAACACCGATCAGTAAAGATAGCATAGGGTAGCAAGATCACTATAGAGCAGAATGCAAAGTTGTAGTTAGAAGAGCTTGAAGGTTTAGAGGAAAGTCTCCTACGGGCGTGCTAGAAGCTCGAGTTGTATAAGGCCAAAATGATTCAAGCTCACAACAAGCTGGCCCGCCCTAGGTATTTTTGAGTAGGAGAACTTGTGTTAGTCCTAAGGAGATCGATTATTGCCCGTCAAAAGATGGGAGGAAAGTTTGAACCCACTTAGGAAGGCCCCTATGTCATAGAGAAGGCCTACCAAGGAGGATCTTATCAGCTTATTGATTGTAAAGGGGAGCACCCGATGCTTCTAATTTATGGGCTCTATTTGAAGAAATATTACCCATAAAAATCATGTTTGAAAATAATTCTATCAATCAACAAAAATCTGATTCCACTTCATCAAAATCTTCTCTTTTTTCGAAGCATTATTTAATTATCTTATGAATTCACCATGACGTATTTAAGGTAGGTGTAAGAGTCCCCTAGTGGGATCCTATCCCTCTTTCATAACACAAACACAATCTCTTAATGCTATTAGAATAGGTGTAAGAGAACTCGAGAGGCATCCTATTTTCATTAGCACAATTAAGTTAGGTGTAAGAGAACCCAAGTGGCATCCTTCCTTAGTGGGAATCCTATTTGCCATCCATGGAATCATCTCATCAAATTCCCCAACATGTTTAGGGTAGGTGTAAGATAACCCAAGAAGCATTCTATTCCCTTTAACACAAGCACAGAAAAAAAAACACATATCTTTTATCTTGAGCTATTTTTGATATGGGAACAAGCCCCCTATGGCACTCACTCGTTAGCTACTCTAAGTCAAGTCTACATGCTACCTCGCTAATATGTCACCATATTGGTCACTTGTTTGGAGGATGTGAAACCCCGAGCTTTCTTCCTAACTTGACCATTGCAAACCAATAAACGCCTTATTAATATAGTAGACTTCACTGCCTAGCTAGTAAGCTACCTCATGTTGATTTTATTTAAGAAGATGTGAGTCCCCATGCTTTCTTCTTGAACTAATCATCATGATCTAACTAGGTCAAGTATATTTGAGGTTTAGGATAAGTCCCCCAGAGGCTCCTTTCCTCCTGACTACACTTGAGTTGATTTAAGTCCCCCAGTGGCATTCACTCGAGTCACCCCTACAAGCACGAGTTGAAGATAAACTATCCCAAAGAATCGCCATGAGAATGTGAGTCCCTGAGCTTTCTTCCTAGGTTGATTGTTACAAACTGACGAAAATCTTAGGTTGGTTGATGTTTGCTATGCTGACAATGACTCACCTAGTGGATACACCACTCTTGGTAGATATGAGTCCCCGTGCTTTCTCCTTGGGTCGACCATCGAATACCTATTGGATATATGACTGACCATGTCATCTTCTCCAAGGTTTTGGATTAAGCCCTTAGTGGCCCCATCCCCTATGGGCACTCTATTTGGATCATGTCCTTTGCGACCCCATTTAGACACTACCAGGGTTACTTTTGGATTGGACAGTCCCTCTTTCTTAGTAGCCACCCATGTGATTGTAAAATTTGCTCAGTGGATGCACGATTCTCCCTTGGTTCAGTAAATCTGAGATAGGTCTAAGCTGATATAAGTTCTTTCTTAATTTGATCCCTCACAAACTAACAGGGTCCATGATAAAATAAACTAAATTAACAAATTAATTTTCTTGTGGATTAGAAATTCAAGCCCCCAAAGGGCCTCTTTTCCTAAGCAGGCATCAATCTTTAGGGTAGTGTTAGCAGAACTTCCTATAGGAATTGCTTGACTACCTGAGAGTTGAGATAAATCCTTGGGTTTGTACACACACCATAGTAGCCCTTAGGTCAGGTTCAATCTATTTTTCCATAAGCAAGTCATCCCGACAGTCATTCAACTTTGAAAGATATAAGACTATGATGCATTCTTTCTAGCATGACTATCGCAAACTGACCGGCAACCCTAGGTTGGGTTTGATTTGTTGCCCAAAGTAACAGATCACCCTAATGGTCTTTTGTAATGGAAGATGTTAGTCCTTGAGCTTTCTTCCCTCGAATTGATCATTACAAACTGAAAGGAACTCCTTTGGTCAAATAGTTCTCCCATCTACTAGGAAGTAACTCCCTTTGGTTTAGTAAATTTGAGATAGGTATAGGCTGATATAAGCTCCTTCTTAGTGTGATCCATCGCAAACCAATGGAATCCATCAAAATAAATAAATTTAAAATAAAATTAATCTTGATTATCCTTGAGCTGATCTAAGTCCCCCAGCGACATTCACTCAAGTGTCAGCCCTAGGTCGAGTTTGATTTGTTGACCAAAGCAATTGATCACCCTAGTGATTCCTTATTTTGGAAGATATGAGTCCTCACACTTTCTTCCTAACTTGATCATTACACACCGAAAGGCATCCCTCCGGTTGGTTAGTCATACCTTGTGGTTGGTAGAGTACACCCTTGGTAAGTCTGTAGTCTAGGCTCCATGGCCACCGCCGCTGCGTCATCACAAATCGATGGGACCCATCAAAAAAATTTTAAAATGAAATTAATTTTGACTATATTTGAGTCTATCTAAGTCCCCTAGTGGCATTCACTCAATATTTTGCCATAGGTTAGGTTCAATCTGTTGCCTCACCAATGGATCACCCTAGCAACTGGTCCCTACTTTGGAGGATGTAAATCTACTATGCTTTCTTCCTAGTATAGATGTTGTATACTGAAAGGCATTCCCATTGGTTGGCTAGTCCTACTATGTGTTTGGCCTTTGAATTGGTAAATCTGAGTCAGGTCTAGGCCTCCATGGCTCCTACTCAATGTGATCCATCGCAAACCAATAGGGTCCATCTCAAAATCCAAAATCTAAAAATCTAAAATAAATTCAACAAAACAAATCAAATGAAATAAAGAAAAAAATAATCAATCAATATAAATATAATCTTTTGCCTCTCCTCAGTGAGATGCAAATCTTTTAGTTCCCTAATGGATCCAGAATTCTAATCCCTCAGTCGATTTCACAACCTTTCTTCACTTTGTGGATGACTTGAGCTTGCTTCCCTAGTGGAGAGTTCACTTATCTATCTATAGTGGAGTCAAAACAAACACAATTAAACAAATAACAAATTGAAACAAACTCAACCATCTTCCCTAACAAAACTTATCAAATCAAATCAAATTTCTCCCCAAGAATATTTAAATCAAATCAAATCTCTCATCCCCTTATGGATGATGTGAACCTGCTTCCCTAGTGGAAGGTTCACATACTCTTTCCCTAGTGGATTCCTCCTTCCCTCTCTTATGTCCTTGACATAATTAGAGCCACATTTTACTATCCTCTAGATTCCTTCTACACCTCGAGTTAGGAGTAGATTGTCTCTGTTATTACTTCTGATTGTTCGATGTTATTGATCATTTCGGTCAACACCAATACGTGCAGTGTTCCTTGTCAATCACACCACATAGCTCCTTAAGATTGAAATTCAAAAAAAAAAAAAAACTACCACCTTATCCCATTTGGGAAGCATGCATGGAAGCACTCAAGCTAAAGCAAAGCTCAACATACATGTCATTTCATAGCACTAGGTTCGCATAATGAACAATGCATTAGGAAAGGCTTGAATGAAAAGGTAAATACCATAAAGGCAAGAATGCGACAACAACAAATGGACTAAAGAGGGAAAACATACATCCATACAATAGAAGAATGAAGAGGGGATGAATTTGCCTTTTCTCTAATTGAGTACTTATGCAAGTTCCAGGCATGACTCTATCACCAGACTCGACCACAACTAAATGTGGTTCAATCAATCTATCTATGATAGGATAGCTCATTCAAAACTCGGTCAGGTATTTGCTTCAGTCGAGCTCAATCCTTTCAACTAGAAAAGACTTCAATACAACAACACAAAGTGAATTGAAAAGATTCGAGATCTGGATAGCGCATTGAGCTAAGTAGTAGAAATTGGACTTGACTGAAGGCGCTGACACATGTCCATCTATTTTTATCTTTCTATGATAGACAAAATACATCCTTGAGTAGTTGATCCATATGATTATGATAGAAAGCTCGAGCTCCTCTTTTGTCTTAAGAAAGAGGGTCATCAAAATGATATCTTTCCTCAGTTAGACCAAGTGGACATATTCCGGATAAGTGGCTTATCCATTAGGAAGATACATATTCATATGAAGTCACAGGCCATATTGGAATGAAAGGTAAGCCGCATAAAGCCAAACCATTTGAGCACCTGAATCCATGGATTAGAATTTGATTTGAGAACTCGGGTGAAGAAAGTAGGACAATTAGTTTAAAAAGTCAGTCTTAGGAAGCACAAATTATCTATATTCTTTTTATCTGAGTGAATGCCAAATATTCTCAGATCAATTCAAGTACTATGCTTATCAAGTTAGGATTGAGACTATGATCTCTATGCACATGACCCTTGCTCTTTTTTTTTTTTTGGTTGGTTGGCCAACTGAAAGAAAAGCTAGCTATCTATGCCTAGTCTTTGGGGAGTAAAGAAAGCCCTTACTTATGCCTAGAGCACCGTGCAGTCCAAATATGCTACATTAGTCAGCATAAGCTTCACTCTTTGACTTCTGACTTAGGCTGCCCCTATGAAGGAGTCCTGAAGTGAGCTCAGCCTTTGAACTTCACTCCTCTATAACACTTCCTCTTCTCTGGGACCTTTGGGTAGTTTGAAGTACGGACATCCAGATATCAACTTCTTGATAGCAGGTGCTATGTGAGATCATATATGTATATATGTGACAGCGGATGGCCCTTCGAGTTGTTCATCTATCGCATATCAACTATCCAATAGAGTATATATAGTACTATAAAATTATAGGTTGTAGCCCCCATAAGTATGCATAAATTCTGACTTGGTAAGCTAGCGCATTGCTAAAGCGTGTTCCTTTTTGAAGATAGCTCCACAAATGAACCACCAAGACCTAAGGCAATAGTCAACCCAATTCTCAATTTGTCATACAAATGAAACATGAAAACAATAGGTCAAATAGCAAAGCTCTTTCACACTACGCTTCACTGTGTAGTATACAACAGAAGGCACATAGCGAAGCTAGCCTATAAGCCAACAATCAAAATACGCTTCAACATACCAATGTAAATAGTCTCAGTGTTGTTTCATTAATGATGAAAACAATCTCTAAAACATCTTTTTTTCTCATCACCCTAGATTATTAGCAACCTATCTACTTCCTTTTTAGAGAAGTCCTTCATCTGCTCTCAAAATAATAACAAAGCATACCTTCCTTATAGTACTTGATTATACCATGAATTGGTAACCTCAACCACCATTTTAGAAGGTGACATTGAACGCCTGAGGGTAACTCATCAATATCGAATTTCTTAACCACTTTTGAGACTTTGGAGTACAGTACTATAGACCCTCTACAAAGCACCTTGTAGAAGTTAGAAGAACCTATTCGAGTGCACCTTTAGTTGACTAAATAACTGAGCACCAATAGTTTGCTTAGTTAACATTAATACTTTCATGACAAAGGGAATAAAAACCTCTTTCCATTGGCAATAAAGAGGTGGATTCCATGGATGTGCAAAAAGAGGGACTATTCTATTAATATCGTTGCCTCACACTGCTCAATAAGTTCAACATACTTTTGACCTACCTCGTCATCGGTGATGGCAGTGTCATCTCTGAGGACCACATAGTCGAAGAATCATTGATCGCAAAACACTTGTAAAGCCGACTATCACACTAAGATAGAATGTGTTAGTCCGGAGACTATTGGCCATGATAAAGTGCACTGCAAGATAGTATTTTACATTTAACCTAGCAGAGACGCACAACATGGCCATCATATAAAGACCTAGGAGGCACCGAACACTTTCTAAGTTCTCCTCCATGTTTGTGCCCCCTTTTTCTATTTTTTATTTACCAGAAATGGAGAATTGGGCTTTAGTCAAATATCTTTAGTAAGGCATAGCAAGAATTACTTTTCCATGATATGAAAAGATTCCATATATCAAAAAAAACACACTTCCTACTCACTCGCTCTGTCCCTTCTTTCTTTTGCAGTTCTTTTATGGTTATGCGGCTAACTAGAAAAGGCGGGTTGGGTTTCCATCCTAAATCACTGGAAAAAGAAGTGGCCTTAGTTGGAGAGCAAGACCACTAGTTTGAGATTTGATGTCAAGCTAGTAAAGTATCGCATTATCGATGGGGGGTGATAGATTGCTTTGGTCTAGTTGCATCATATATCTTTGAGCGTGTAAACTCTAAGGATTTTTTTAAATGGAGTTTTCTAAATTGTGCACATTCTTGAAGAATCTATTTTCCAATCTGACCCAAACGGCCAAGTTAACATGTGCTTAATCAGATTTGTGTGAGCGATGATGATTGTCTCTCATGATATCAGAAAATGCCAGAACTTTGCTGCAGTGAAGTACAAGCAGAGGAACATATCTTCTTAATATGGAAAGTCAATTTTGACTAAGACTACATTCGATGCACTATTGAAAGGCTCGATCTAGATGAAGAACCATTAAAATTTTTCTTTCCTTCGATCGGTAGCTAGGAGATACCTGCTAGCAAGAGATAGCGATGGCCAACCTGTGGATAAGCAAGGGAGGTACCCCCTTTTTTATATGGTATCAGAGCCACCAAGGAAATCCCTAAGGAGTGTAGCATTGCTTCATCCTATTCAATCATGACTTCCTCATGAAGTTTCCCAATGCTAACAAATGCAACAACTTTCCCCAACTCTCTTAAAAAAAAAAAACTTTCCCCAACTCTCTTGCATCTAGTATGTTATCATCTTACTCTTCAATAACATTTTCCTTTTTTACCTTACCAGAAACAACTAACAATTGTTGCCACCTCTACTAAACTAGGGAGAATTCTTACTTTTTTAGAAGCTAATAATATACCGAAGTCAATTATGCCGATCTATATCTATGACAAAGGGAGGGGAGAAGTAGCATAAGAGCATTCAAGAGCTTAGTGAGCAGTTCAGTGACTGGACCAACTCCGATTAAGTCTGGTATTCTCAAATCAAGAAGGGACTTTATCCTAGAATAGATAAGATTTTCTAGTCTTGGGTCCACTACCAGGAATGGATCCTTCTTTAGCCATACCAATAAATCATACTATCAAACCAAGAAGGGCAGCTGCTTCACACATGAAATTCCAAGATAAGTTTTTGCTACTCAACCAAATGTCATAGATTCTCAAACTTCAGATGGTGTCTCCTACAATTCTAGTTGAGAGAATATAGAAGATATTGTACGCTCCTTTTCCTAATAGAAAGGGGAAGTATGAAAAAAAATAAAATGAAAGAAATCAAACAGGCAGTCCTTAAGTTGCTTTTGCTGCTTTTCGCCTGGGCATTCCACTTTTGATAGATATAAAGGAAAATTCATTCAATCGAAGGAAGCTTTATAAGTTTCTAAAACATGATTGATCATAAATAAAAAAGATTAGTCTAAGTCCAACATAAAGATTAGACTGTTTCAGGTCAGTCCTCAATGGAAGGACAATCTACTTGACCATTCCTGCTTCCCCATCTATGGGATTTCTTTTTTCTTTTCAATCAAAATTTTTTAGTAAGTTAGACCTTTTTTCCATTGTTGTTCTTTTCCTAATTTGTCATTTGTCATAATGACACTTTTTGATTCCATGTGGGAAGTGGGGGGAAAAGCTTTCCCCACTTTGTAGCTAGTCTTTGTTTGGTTACACGTAGTCTTGACAAAGGCAATTTTTTTCAAAAAAGTTCTAAGTAGTGAGGTTCGACCAGCTTTGGATGGTGGTAGGAGCTAGTAGGCAACCAAAAGCAAGTGCACAAATTTAGGGCAGCTGACCACCCTGAACTGAAAGCAGGGACATGTCTCCCATAGTATGTAGGTATAGTTACTAATCACCAAGTTAGATTTTAAAGCAGAAAATCACATAAGGTCTAGAACTGTGTGCCTTCCTTATTCATGGCACTAATTGAGGCTCATCCGACAGCTTTCTGATCAAGATTTTCTTCTAGTTGCCCACTGGTTCGAAAGCAACAACTAGTCAAGGTTAGTATTCAGTCTACTGGTCCAAACTCAACCCATCCTCTAAATCATACTCTTGGAGAAAAGCATGTGACAAAGATAAAACTCATCTATCCCCTTTCATTCTTCGAAGAACCAATTTCATACTTTATTTTAGAAACTTTCTTTGGGGACTACGTAACTAGGTGGCATGGGAACTCTCCTTACTTAACCATCTCGTTCAATAGTGAGTGTATGACCAAAAATTGGGCACACTTCGGGCTTGGATGCATTCTAACATTCTATTCTAAAAGAACCCTTCAAAGCCGCTTGAGCCTTCCACTTACAAAGAAATACTTGATTTCATCTAACCATATGTGAAGAGGTTCCAAAGAGTATGTGCTTTTTCAAAGCTAAAAAAAGTTCTAGACACGAAGCATTTCACTTAGACAATTTCAAGGAGTTAGGTTCAGTTCCATCCAGTGATCTAGTTCAGCACCTAGTTTTGAGTCATGCATTTCTATGCGATCAAGCCAACCATTTTGAGTGCCTTTGTTAACTCATCAAATTGCATTTATATGCCTTAAACAAGCTCATTTCAATTCCTACTTGCATCTATTAGGAGAAAGTTTCATCAAGTGGGATTGATTTTCCATCTTGTGAGAGTTTCCTACCAGCTAGTGAAGTTCTATTCATAAAGTTAGTTATCTAACTGAATTCAGCAAGTAAGCAAGTAAAAGCAAGGGTTTGGGATTTGATCCACTCAATATAGAGAATGAGTAGATGCTTCCTCTTACTGCCTAACTTAGTTTCTCAAGGATATGGTTGCATGGAAGGGCTTGTGCACGTGAAGAAGAAAAGTGCTAGTGCTTCTTGCTTGCGTACAGACTAGCTTATAAGATTATCACCAGCTAGATGTAAATAAACTAGAAAATGCACCTAGAACAGGTAGGAAAAATAATGCTAGCAAAGCTAGAAGGAATTAAATTTGTGGGAAACTGATAATGAAACTGAATCGAATAGAACTTGAACTACACTAGCTAACAGAAAAGCTGGGTATGAGATTGGTCTGATCCGCTTGCTAACAAAAGTTGTTAGAATCTCCAAAAAGCTGCTTCACTTGCAATAAAAAGCTTGACTTTCAAGTAGTACTTTCTGAAACATGAAAGAAGTTTTTTTCGAGTATCAAAAGCGTTCATCTCCTGACACTTCTCTAACAATTTTGAAGCTAAGTCACTTTACCTGACTAAAAGACTGTCTTCCTTCAAATGAAGTATCTAAGTAGCGCTTCCCCTCTGCAAAAAGTTCCTACTAAAGTAGTACATACCTGAAATAGAGTATAGATAGGGGGTGAAAAAATATCCTTCTAGTCAGCAAGGCCCATTATGGCTAAGTGATATAGTAAGCTAGACTCATATCATAGTAAGTTCAATGAGTGGTTAGCAAGGCTCAGTTCCAGGAACGGTTGACTGCTCTGGGTGACTTGGATAAAATCTCTCTTGCATGTAATTATCCAAACCTTTCGTTAAAGTTAAGGTAAGTTTATGAATCAAATGCTTGATTCATTGCCCATGTACGAATTGGATTCGAACCAATATCGATGCTACTTTCCTTTAGTAGATTGTGAGTGGATCATCCATTTCTTTTCCATTGATTCTCACCTAAGCATTTCGTTAAAAATTTCTAATTGGATCACGGTATGTAGAAAAGAACTGAATACATTTCCAATCAACATCAACTCTCATTGAAGAAATTTTGACAGTTCTCACACACTCCCCAATTCGATTTCATGTGTTCATGTAGTAGCATTTAGGGACCCCCCTAAAACTCCATACAATGATACCAGGCATATGACTTCTTTTTTGACTTAGAAGCTCTTGAATCGATATTTGATTAAACTTGGGAAGGGAAACCAATAAAATGCCACACCTGATACAAGGTTAGAGTAATTTCATAATATAATACAATGGTAGATTGCTATGACTAGATGATGACGTAAAACTAAGCCAAAAATCCCGACACTGAACCCCTCTTCTCTAGCTTTTATTGGTGATCAAAGACTAGCGCTTTGACTTTCCTGAAATATTCCCAAAAGAAGGATTCTTAGTCTCCATCAAACTTGATGATTTTGATTTTCTTGGATTTGACCCGGCTAGTGGGTTCCTTATTCATTGCCCCTCTAGGAGGTACAAACAAATCCATAATGAGAGTATTGAGAATGAAAAAACCTGACCAGAAGAAAAAAAGTTTCTATATGTTTTCAACAAGGTTGGGCTCGGGTTCGAAAAGAATTATTAGAATGATAAAGCGAACTCAACCAACAAAGGATGACAGTACTTGAACCTAACATTTGTGAAAAACCTAATAACATCACCCCCTAGCAAAGGTATGTAGCAATTGATCTGCATTTGCATTTAGAGGGGAGACAAAGAGTAGGATCTAATTCCTAGCAGGAGGTCCTTCTTTTTTTTTTATATTTCCCATCAAATAATTCAAGGTGTGGCGTAGCAATGACAAGAACTAGTACTGATTGAAGGGGAGAGACATATGTGGGTTTATTGTAGGTATCATGATTCGAAGAGAAACCATACTCATCTGGCTTGACTTTATCCATCAAATAGAGTAGCAATGTATTTCCCCGGAGCACATCAATTCCATTTTGTTATGATACAACATGAACTTCATATAGTGAACTCGATGACAGAGTACTTTTCAAATTTCCCTTTCTTCTAGCTCCAATTCAATGTAACCTATATGATGAAGCTAGAATCTATCTATCTGATCAACACACTGGATTCTCAATGTATGCTTTACAATCCAAGGAAAGGTGCGGAGCAAGAAATATTCTGATAGTCAAGCAATGATTAGTTATTTCAATGTCTATTTCTTTCAAGTTCTTCTTTCAACTAAAGCTAGCAAAAGAAACTCTTTCTTCTTCTGGTCAAGTAGCCAGGTTCGGGTATACGGTTCAGGTCATGGACTTGGGGGTAGGCTAATTTTTTGAGTGGATAAATTCTTTGCTACACACCTTGCTTCTTGGGTAGGTTGCTTTGATAAGAGTCATATTCTATTAGTTCGCACTCTGAAATTACTAAGCAAGTTAAGCATATTTGGAGATACAGATATTGTCTTTTGTTCAATTAGTCACTCTGTAGATCATATAGTCTTTTTTTTGGTCATCGAAGAGAATATCCAACCTTCCAATTCAAGTAAAGTTATCGCAGAGAGAAAGGGAAGTCATGTAAGGCATGACATGTGATAATGGTGAAGGAAGGTGTGTAGCATTGGGAAAAGAACAGATATGAAGAGCTCGTTCAAAAACCCGACTTCCCTATGTCAGACGAGACATTTAATCTCTATCCCTGCCTCTATTATGAATCATAGAAAGGTGATGCCATATTTTTGTTGCTACTTTAGTTGGCTAGCACTATACATCATTGCAGTTGTAGACTGATCTTTTCTTGTGATCAACCTTTAATGAAAGTCTACAAGGAATCAGGATTATTAGTCATCAAAATCATAATGACAAGCTAACAAACACTTGATCTTTCTTTTTATATATAGGATATAGGATCTTATACCCTAGTCACTTTATGACCTACTACTTTTCTTTTACCACCAGGAAAGTTAGAAAACTTGACTTCTCTTCAAAGGCATTAGTTGGCCAATCCAATAGCTAGTTCAAATGAAAACTTCCTTTGATGCCAAGTAAAGAGTGACTGAATTCACTACCCAAGCTTGCTTCTTGGGCAATTCTAGGATATGTAATCTGATGGCATTGGGCATCATAATGATTACTAGTAGTCGGGTATCATAATGATGATGAGCTCACTATAAAGTTCCACATAGAAGTTGCTCCACTTCTTCTATGGCTCATCAACTGACGATCATCTGAAACTGGCTATTTAGCCACCTGTGTTCTTCTTAATATCCATATATTTTTCATAGTTTGTTCTATTTATTATCCATTTGTTATTGCTTCACATACTTCTTTCTTAGTTGGCTTGGCCATCCTATTGTTTTCTTTTCTTATCCTTTCTAAGCAGCTTCAATTAGAACTCAAGTGGAACGCTTGTTGGTGCTCTATTTCATATCTAGGTCCTGTTGGTGATTGAGCTCTTCACCTAATGCTTTTATATTTAGAAAGTAAAAGTCATTGTCAGTGTTATAATATGAGTCGATAGTGTTGTGGCCTGACCTATCATGTCCTAGCTGAATATCTCATGGCTATATATGATCTAACTCCCCCGATGAAACTTCACTAGCTACAATGTTCACAGCTCTACCTTTCTCAATTCAATCTTGTAAGAACATTTTCTAACTTATTCTAGTAATGCTAAAGTGACTTTATCACGAGACAAAAGGGAGTGAATTCGTAGCATATTTGATTTTCTAAAAAGAGAAAGCACTAGAATGGAAGGTATGGAGTGATGAATAGATCTTGACTTTTGGTATACTAATAAGAAAGAATACTCACATTTACCCAAGAGGCTCTGGGTTATAGTAAGTAGTCACTCTTCCTAACCCAACAATGTTTAAGGTGAACAAGACGGGGAGGGTGCGAAATTAGTAAGGACAAACTCTTCCAACTCCATTGAAAAGGAATGTTGTGGAATACCCGATTCCAAACATTATGGCTACACCGTTTCCTTTCATTTCACTGCCACTTTGGACTAGGAGTTTTGTCTTGTGTTTCTTGGTCTAGCTATTGTTGAAGCATTGAATTCAACCTCTGATTTGGTCACATCCATTTTTGAAGGTAAGCCAACTATTTCCTCCCTTTCACTCAAAGACCTTGAAGTGGAGTGTGGATTCGACCATCTGTTCCTCTCATCGCCCTTCATGATTGACTAGATGGGTCAACCCGAAAAGTCCTTGCCTAAGTTAATTTTATGGGTTGTAGTCTAACTAGATTGGTACCTCATTGAGCCGTGATAAGTTAAGGTTTTCCTTTCAATGGTTTTCCCTATAGTTATGGCCCTAAAAGCTAATCAAGTCACGATGTGCATAGAAAACCAATCCTTCCTGCCTCAACTACTCTGAATATGCTTGTTTGTCATTGTACGTGGCCCAGCTTTTTAATTTCTGACTTCAATCCCTACTTTGATGACTCGGTTTGGCTAACTCTTAATTTCTATGATCTACGTCCCTTGCCACCCGGTTCAAACCATGGTCATTCTTCCTACAAAAATTGGTAATTTTTTGGAGATTGGATCCTAAGTAGCTATAGGATGCTTGGGTTGGATGATTATCCGAAGAAGATCATTTCACTGTAGCAAGAGCACACAAGATTGAGTGTTTCTTATCACAACCCTTCTCTGTGGTAGAGGTCTTTATTGATTTTCCAAGGAAATATGTTGGTCTCGTAGAAATAATTTGGGGGGTTTCAATTCATCCTTTTCAGAGAATTAGACTGTCTTCCTGAGCAGGCCTTTTCTTTGGTGGGTAACATCGATGAAGCTACCATGAAAGCTATGAACTTATAAGAGGAGAAAAAATTGAAGAAATGACCTGAAATCTTTTGTGTACTGACTCCTAATCGAATGATTTGAGATTTTGGAGTGAAAGAGAGTCTTTTCTCCTCTAAGAGTGGACAAATTGGGATATTATCAAACCATGCCCCCATTGCTATGGCTATAGACATAGGTCTTTTGAGAAGATGACTAAACGACCGATTAGATAGAAGGAGTATGGAGAATGTAAAAACAACCATGGATTTCTTTCTCTCTAGATAGGCAATCTTTCTTTTTTCCATTATTTGAAATAAGAGATTCAGAGAAAAATAATATGATTCAACCACAGACCCTTTTGATTGTAGTGGATAACTGTAGAGCTCAAGAATTGATGTGTATTTGAATTATAGAAACTAGTGACCACCAATATGCTCATATTGGTGATGTTCTTATTATTGTAATCAAAGAAGCAGTGCCCAACATCCTCCAGGAAGATCAGAAAGAATTAGATATGTGATTGTATGCACATGTAAAGAACTCAATGGTGATAATGGCATGATAATACGATATGATGACAATGCAGCAACTATCATTGATCAAGAAGGAAATCCAAAAGAAACTTAAATTTTTGGTACGATTGCTCAGAAATTGTGATAGTTGAATTTGACTCAAATAGTTTCTTTAGCACTTGAAATCTTATAGATGAAAATAGGATATATCATCTATATCTATAGAATATTTAAAGATCTGAAATAGATCCGATTAATAGATTGTGTCTCATGGAAATACTATCTATTTCTAAGAATTTTTTAGAATTTCATAATGAAAAAAAATTCAATTAAAAAGAAAATTAAAAAGAAGCATGTTGATTATATCAAAATTAGGAGGCACCAATAACTATAGTTCATCATGGGTAGATATATGGTTGACATAGATCAAAAGGGAAGAGTTCAAATAGTATCTACTAAGATCACTAAAAACATTGTGAAAAGTCCTTGACGAATCTTTAATTCAAAGTCAAAAATCTTTCTTTGTCTCAACCTTATGACATAGAAAGACTAGGAAAGGGACTCAAAGAATTTGAAAATGTATCAGCCGACTCAGTCTACAAATCTATTCCAATTCCTAAGATTTTAGGTGGAATGAGAATTGTAATTCTTTCTACTTCTTGAGGTATAATGACAGATCATGAAACTCTACTAGAAAAAGAGAAATTTGTTGTTATATATGGTGATTCTCCTGGCTTCTCTTGAACTTACTATTTGTAAAATAGAGAGGATAAGTTAATTATAGAACTCTTCTATTAGTTAATATTGAAAGGGGGTTTCTGGGAATGAAAGAACAAAAATTGATCTAATTCTAGGTCAGATTTCACTTCCCAATGGTATGTTCCAAGTTCAATTAGATAGTGAAGATCTAATTCTAGGTTAGATTTCAAAGAGAACCCGGTGCAATTTTATATGTATACTACCCAATGATAGAGTTAAAATCGAAGTGATTCATTATGATTCAACCAGGGGACGTCTAGTTTGCAAACTTAGCAAAGAAGATTCAAATGATTAGATAATTATTTGAAACATCCTTTTTGTAGGGAGAAGTTCATAAATGCAAGAAACTGGTTTTTTTCCCAAAAAAAAAAAGATTCAGAATGAGAATGAGAAATATGAAAATAAGGGCTTCTATTCATCAAATTTGTGAAAAATGTTGCTTGATTCTTAGGCTGGGGTGAATTATAGTCATTTGTTCCAACCTAAAACATAAACAGAGACTAGGTAATCCTTCTTAAGTTCTAAATCAAGAACTTTTTCAAAGAAAGACCGATGCACACTAAAAAGAAAGAAGAAGGGATCTGTTTTCATATTAAATTGATATCCCCATATCTTTCTGGTGATTTAAGATTCTTCTTTCTTTTCTTCTTATAAATATCATCTAAGAAAATATGACAAAACCTATAAAAAATTGGTTTACATAAGAATGCAGATATTAGTTCAAAAAAGAATGAGCATAGAATACCAAAAGGGGTTATTAATATTCAAGCGAGTTTCCACAATACTATTGTAACTATTACAGACATACGAGGTCTGGTGGTTTCTGGGCTTACAGTACTGATTGAGGCACAAGAAAAGGAACATTTCTACTCAAGGCTGGAATTTTATACTATTCATACATTAGTGGATCAGGGTATGCAACTTTTCATTTATTATGATAAAGGGTCCAGGTCTCAAAAGAGATGCATAATTAGAAGTGATTCATAGAAATGGGATGATATGAAGCTTCGTACGTGATGTAGCAGCCATGCTGATGTCGTCCCCCTAAAAAACGATGTATGTAGAAAGAAAAATTCAAAAGATTCCAAGAGAAAGAAATGATTTGATCCAAAAGAAAAAGAAGAGTATGGTTCGAGAAAAAGTAGTAGGATCCACTCGAACACTATAATGGAAATGTGTTGAATCAAGAGTAGAAAGCATGCATCTTTCTTATGGTCATTTCATTCTGTCCCCACTTATTAAAGGTCAAACTGATACCATAGGTATTTCCATGTGAAGGGATTTACTTGGAGAAATATAAGGAACATGTATTATACGTGCAACATATAAAAAAGAAAAATGAATATTTTATGATAGCAAGTATTGAAGAATCAGTACATGAGATTTCAAGATATTTGAAAGAGATTATACTGAGAAGTAATCTCTATGGAGTTAAGAACACATCCATTTGCATAAAGGGTCCCAAATACATAACAACTCAATATATTATCTCACCACCTTCTACACAAATAGTTGACACGACACAACGTATAGCTAACCTAACATAACCAATTGATTTGTGTATTGAATTACAAATCAAGAGTGGTCACGGATATCATTTGAAATCAACAAATGACTCTAACGATGGAAGTTATCTTATAGATATTGTATCTATGCTTGTTCGAAATGTGAATCATAGTATTCATTCTTATAGGAATGGGAATGAAAAACAAGAGAGACTCTTTCTAGAAATATGGACGAATGGAAGTTTCACTCCTAAAGAGCCACTTTATGAAGCTTCTTTAATTTGATTGATTTATTGTTCCTTTTTTACATGTAGAGGAATAGGATAGGAATTTTGAGAATAGATGGAATCTACCCTTCTGTTTCTTTCAAGACAGATTCAATAATTTTAAGAAAAATAAAAAAGCAATTCCATTGATATGTATTTTTATTGACCAATCAGAATTATCTTTTAGGACCTGTAATTATCTCAAAAGGTCCAATAACATACATTCTTAGACCTTTTAAATCATAGTCAAGAAGATATTATGAAAATGAAAGATTTTCACATAGAAGATGTAAAACAGATATTGGAAAGAGAACTACCGCTTTCTTTCTCAAGGGATTACCTTAAGACTCGAAATGTAATAGGATGCACTTGCTTACCAGATTGCCTATAATACCCAGAAAAGCCTCCTAAAAGGAGAATAATAGAAAATTAAACTGGATCTCAAACTGTAGATTAGGAAACTACATCCACTGCAAGCTATGAGGAATTTCACTGATTTACCTAGCCAAAAAGGAAGAAGTGCGGTCATCTTTTTTCATGAATCATGAAAGAAAAATCTAACTTAATGGAGTGTGGCCAAGCAAAGACCTTACCTTAGTGCAAGAAAGAGGAGCTAAGCGTGCAAAAAAGAGGAGCTAATCGTGAAACAAACTCCACTTTGAATGCTTAACCCAACGAGAAAGGAAGCTCGGAACCAAGGTGTTAGTGCTCTCTATTTCTTTACTAAAGTTGGCAAAATCTCTTTGGAAACCTAGTAGAGTCAAAGGATAGTTGGTCAAGCTTCCAGTGAGAAAGTTTATTTCCTTTTCTCAAGTTCTTTTATTATAGCTCAGAGTATATTACATGTGCTCTCCTTGAAATAATAGTGCCTTCTATTCAAATGATATTCTTCTTATTATTCTGTAGGTAAGAATCCTATTGTTCCAACAATCAATATAGAATATGCTTTGTTCACCTTAGGCTATCTAGCGCCGATATCTTTTTCTTTTTTTCTTGAGCTAATAGTAGTAGGCCAGAGGAGTTAGAGAATGGGTTGGCATACAAGGCACATAGTGTCATTGTGGATGAGTTTCCATCTTTCTATTTCTTAATATCACATATTCTTTATCAGTCAAACCTTGATCTAATTGAAATTTTCATCTAGTGCCATTGAAAATTGAAATGTATAGCCAGTTCATAGATTGATCAAAAGCTCTTTTTGGGTCCTTCCTAAAGTCAAGAGGATTGAGATCCAGTTTCAATAGTGGAATTCCCTGTATCCACAACAATTTAGAATCTTGTAAGTTGTGTTCAAGTCAATTTGAGTTATGTTTCCACGGCACTAGATCTATGAGTCTATTCAAGCGAGTGAGGCAGAAAGTTGTAATGCTACTTTTTAGCCATTTAGAGATGCAGTTTTAGTGGAAGTCTATTTAGGTTGAGTAAGAAGCTATATCTCCATAAGTTGTGATCGTCTTAAGGTTGCTTCAACAACAAGTCATAATGTAACTATTAACCTTCAAATGCAGTAAAATGCATCCTTTTTGACTTCTACATGCACCCCTCGTTAAGCTTTACACAAATTGAAAACTAAGGGCCCAAAAGCATAGAGATGGGACTCTAAGACATTTTTATGCTGGTTTGTTATGTCTCTCAACTCTAGGGATCTTGCTCCTCTAGGCGAGGACAATTCAAGAAGAATGAAGAGAGAGATTAAGTTCATATAGATACATTCACATGGAATCAGGAACTCGTTGACCTAATCTCCAACAAGTCGAAGATCACTCTTCTTTCTAGTTCCAATAGTAGTCAGTCACTCAGAGTTGGAGTCTTAGATCAATCATTTCTTTCATCTAAATGGATTTGCAGTATAACTTCACTTGACTTGACCAGATCAGTTATGTTTACGTTTGTTATGGAACAAACTGCACTTGACTCTATTTGTCAGTGGACCAACTAGGCCTTTTGAAAGCTACTATGATGTTTAGATTGACTGCCCTCTTTGAAAATATCTTTCCTTCCCATTGATTCCCACTTATTCATCATCACCAAAGATAATTACTAGCTTGTCATCGATAAGGAACACAAACTTTGACCATTTTTTGTTTTTGTAGTGTAGATGGGGAAGGGCCCTGCTAAATGGGGTAAAAGTCTTCCAAATAGAAAAGTGAACGATGCATCGATATCTACCTCTTTGAAATGGATTGAATCTTGAGGCCCAATCACAAGGTCAATATAAAGGACTCCACTTAACCCTCCATGTTGGTTGAGGTTGGATTCTCTATGTAATGTAAGTTAGCTTTCATGCTAGGTTCACGGGTTGATGTAAGTAAACAAAGACTAATTCACAATAGAGCTTTAAGCTAATAAATATCTTTGGAAGACCAAGCATGATTCCAAGTCTTAATGTGAAGACTAGTGTTCCCACTTTATCCACCTTGTAGCTTATCAAAGGAATCAAAAAGGATGTAGAAACCTTTGTGGTTTGTAAAACCCCTCTTCTTGGGTGATAGGGGTTCCCCTTTAGACTCTGATGCTTGAGTTTGATCATAGTTCTTCTAGGATAGAGGATCCCCTCGTGTAGGACGGCAAGAAAGTGTAAGTGATGGTAGTCAAAATTTGATCATTTTTCAGTTTCTCAACCTCGAGGAGACGATATGGTTCGTCGAGATTGAAAGACTTTCTAGCCTGAACAAGCTCCTTAGATATATTAGAGTTCACGACATTCTCACTAATTTTAACTTAGCCTCCAAAACACATATCTTCAGTCCCCACCCCCCGGGGTGGCCTCAGGTAGTCCCAAATCAGTGTGCCCTAGTGCTAATGCCGAACGAGTTGAAATCCAATAGAGACATTCTATCAAGAATTTTTCCTTTGAAGTAAGTCCCATTTTGTCAACTCTTTTGACTCAATTGAATCTAGAGGACGTAACCACTTTTGGTAACATTAACATGATGTTTATGTACAGTGATTCTAGTACAAGCCCAAGGTTGCCTCCTCCCGCCTCATCGCCCGTACCCTCAATATCAAGCCGGGGCAGCTCACTATTTGAGGAGTGATTTGGTACTAAAAAGAAGCATCCTCTTTGGCTAGGTCAGCGATAGCAAGAAGAAGGTGGTCCACCAGCCCAACCCTCTTCCTCTTCTCCTACCACAGAGTCCCAAGATCCCGACGACCCTACAGTCCAGGACGTGAAATCAAAGGTGGAAGAACTGGTTTCTTCGTATGGGAATAGAGGGTGCAAAAGGGAACTCATTGAGAAGATTCAGTTCCTTTGACCTTATTCAAGCTTCTCTGGCAATGCTCAGAAAGATTTCTAAATTTATTGAGGAACTTTTATCTCAACAAAGAGAAAACTTTGCTCAGAATGCTACGGTGAGGCTGACTCTTTGAATCCAAAAATGGGAAAAAGAAAGAGGGAGGTCCATATTCTAGGACGGAGCATTCTGACCTGAGAGTCTCACGTACAATTCTTTCTATCTTTAAAGGAAGGAAGCATGCAATAGCGCAATAGGAAATAACAAAGAAAGCTAAGCGTGCAACAAGAAATCTCGCTCACTCCTGTCAGTAAGTGGGAAGGGCCGAGACTCAAGTGGGGTTGGAAAGTAGCTCCTTGCCTGTATAGTGTGTGGTAGGAAATAATCTTAGTCAGAGGCCCTTGCTCCTATACGCACCTAAAGGTACGGTGTATAAAAGCTTGGTAATGAAAGTTGCATTTAGCTATTGTAATGACCCGACTGCATCATTTTTGGGAATAAGTAACCTATCAATAGTTTCTTATCCAATTGACATATAGTTTGCTATAGACTCAACTACTTAGAAAGGTTTGCAAGAAATGAATTAGATGTAATAAAAGAAAAGCTGAAAGGTAAGTGACAACACCCTTCTTCAAACCATTGCCCACTTGTATAGAAGATGGCATCCCATACCTTTGCTTTTCTGCCTTTTTCTGGAAGGCTGCATCTAGGCACAAGTTGCCTCTTAATCGTGATCACCATCCCATCAAGGTGTGGTATCAGTGCCACTTTACAGCCACAAAGAAGTCATTGTCCAATATGACATTAAAATCATCTAATGGCACTACCCTTTTTCTAGATTCAAGCACCAATGCTCATGTGCATACCATAGGCCATACCCAAGGCTGCCAAATTATCATCTTGCTTGGATTCTAACCCACCAGGTCTGCACCATCCGTTCAGCCACAAAATTATGCATGACACCTGTGTCAACCATAGCCATCACATCATTTCCATTAAGAAAAACCTTAATGTACAAGCCGAGAGGACTTTGTATGGATGACATTCAACAAAGTAGAGAATTTACTCATGTTGGGCTCTTAGAGTTAGACTCCACTTCCTTTGTTAGGCAACTAAAGCACTTGACTTATCTTGCTTTGTACAATAATTTTCCTGATGGGGACAATTGCAAATGAAAGAGCTAGAGTTTGTCTTTCCCTTGCTCTCTTATCCATATGCTTTAGGCTTAGCTTTGCCACCATCTTTCTATTTCTTCCCTCTTCTTATTCTTGTACTTTGACTTGGCTTATTGGCATCAGATTCAGAAGACTTCTCGAGCTTATAAGAAACCAAACTATCTACAACATCCATGACAGAGGGAAAATACTTCACACCCTGCCTCCTTAGTTCAATCTGTGCCCACCCATGATTGGAGACCTGACATGAAATTAATGAGCTTGTTCTCCTTAGACATATTCTTTTATTGATGCCAAGCATCAAGGAAATGAATTCTTTCACATATTCCCTCACTGTGTTAATATGTTTCAATTTTTTTAGTGAGTCTCTTGCAACCCATGATGTCTTGTAAAGAAAGAATTGATCCATCAATTCAATTCTTTTTTTCCCATTTTTCAATCATAGGATGGCCAACATAAGCATCATCCTCCATCAGCCTTCTCCACCAGAGTTTGTTGGCATCCCTGGTGAGATAATGCTGGTGATTCTAACCTTTTCTCCTTCCAGAACATGAGTAGCCTTGAAGTACTCCTCTATATCCCAGAGGAAGTTCTCCAAGTCCTTGGCATTTCGAGTGCCACTGAATGATTTTTGGTCTAGGATAGCAAAATCAAGAGCCTCTGTTCAATCTCCCTCTCATCTGCCATCTATATTCTACTTGGGTTCTTCTGAGGATATGCTATTCAATACATCTTCTTTCGTTGAAGCTTATATTTTGGACTTCGTATCTAGAAAAGAAAAGAAAGTCCTCTCATGATCAAGGGATTTTTCACTCTTTGGCTCAATGCTAAGTCAAATGATAATCAGGAAGTCAATAGCTAATTGGTAGGATTCCTCTTATCTTATTTACTACTATCCCAAACCTCCGCCTAGGACAAAGGAAGGCTCTTTCGTGTAATGCAACATTTCTTCTAGCACTATACTACAATTCTTTTACTTCATATCAGGGAATTTAAATCTATGTAACCAAAAACTTGAAAAGCTAAACCCTAGCTCAGTTTCCTAGCATGACACATCAGCTATGCCATCAGAGACTAGATTAGAGCATGGAATGATCCTCCACTTGTTAGTCAGGAAATCTCACCATATAGTGGGATTCTATCCCCTGGTCGTCTTCAAAGGATCTGTCAAGAGTGAAAATCTCTCTCCCCTTCTTCTGGCATCACAGCCTATTCTATTCTCTACTCTCTACTAGCTTATGAAATAAGTTCTACTGCCATGGAAGTGGGATCAATCTCTTCTACTATTGTCTTCCCTTTGAATCTTTCTAACCTTACCCCGAAATAATGCCATTAAGCTTCCTTGGTCCTGACATGACTAACTGGGCAAGGAATAATAGCGGGGGCAACCTCCACTCAAATCGATTACTTTTACTTTAGAGATAGTAATGGAGTATGAACTAATAACCATTTCCCCAGAGCCACATGAGGATGAAATCCATGCCTTTTTCATACCGAACCCACCAATACCTATTGCACTTACTCCAACAGATTCAAAGTGGGTAGACATTTAGATTAGACAATTCCTACTACTATGTTATAGGCTAGAGAGGCAAGAAGATGGCCATCTCTTCCTAAATGAATCTTCTTTTTTCCTATCCCTTTTAATAGCAAAGTAGCCCAGCAAGGGTGTTAAGGCTTTCCTTCTGAGATGCCTATTTTCCAATGCAGGTGAAGAAGATGGTGGTATAGAAGTTAGTGAAAGGCATTGATTTCCTCTATTGAATGGTAATAAGGGATGAGTCTTTCACTGCTTGAGAATACGCTCTGAGATGGTAAGGAATAGAAGGAGCTCTTTTTGCAAGTGAATCATTTGTGAGGATTTATTGACCTAATATGCCCAGAAAAGGATGTTAGAGGCAATGAAATTATTTTTGTATGAGGAAGGGGAAATGCAGAAAGATGGGGCTGAATAATAAATATGCTTTTAGCTCTATCAGGGCTTTCCTTCCCGCCCTGGGTCATTTTGCTACTACTTCTAAATCACCAAAGAAATTAGCCCCTTCGACTGATGGACTAAATATTTTCACCGCACTCTACTGTTTGACGAGGATGGGAAGGATGGCCTATTTTGTCTTCTTCAAACCCATCTTTTTAATGAGAAGAGGCTATTCTTGAAAGTAATAGGTATTTTCAACTAGTTATTTTCACCATTTAATAAGAATAGGGATTTTCAAATGCCTCCTATCTCAACTTGATCATGACTCATAGAATCTATTTCTACTTGGAGGGTGATCAACTTATCCTTCTCGATTGACTTTTTCTGAGCTATCTGGACTTCTAGATAGATATTCAAACTATTGAAGTTGCTAATAACCCAGTTCTTTATTAGATCCTAGAGTTTACTACGGACTATTTGATGAGCTTAGGATAGCTAACACACCTTACATGAGTGGATACTACATCATCTTTCCACTATTGAACCTGCTAACAACCTTACTTTCATAGACTTCTTGTAGTTATCTTTCCCCACCCATCATCTTCCTTTGATCGATTTGAGTTTTGTTGTCTATTTGGTTAAAAGGAATTCTAGCACCTTTAGAGCCTTGCTTTCGCACTTGGCCCTAAGCTGTGATAATTACCCACCTATAGAGCAATTGCATTACTTGAAGAATCTATCGCCGGTATTTCAGACTCTTTGAAGCACACTATGGACTCTCTTTCTTGAAAAGCTCACCTACCTTTCACCCCTTAGAATAAAATAGATTCTAGCTATTTTTCATAGAGTTCCTACGAAGTATTTATCATCCTACTTTCTTTCCCCATCTCCTATTCAAGTGGTAGTTATGACCTGGAAAGTACCTTCCATCAGTCAATCAAATCTCACTATCGCTAGTCAGTCACATGGTTATTGAGTGGACTTTAGAGGCATATTGAAAGATCTAATCGTTGACCACTTCCACACCTTTTCTTCAATAATTGTGTTGACTTTGGCATAGACCAGAATAGTTGCATCATAACATATTCTACTACTAGACTTCAAACAATGGGACCTAATGGATGCCAATTATCGAACCAAAGAAAAGCACCTTCTCTCATTACCAGGTTGTAAGGTCTCATAGTGTCCCTCAAGTTCTGCAATTTACTCTAACTCCAGGAAGAATAGTCATTTGGAATGGGAATGCCCTATGCACTCTTACCTTTTTAGAGATAACACTGAATTAGGGAAGCCCAGATGGTATATGAGTGAGAGGTAATGTTCCACAAAAGTCTGATAATAGTTGCCTTATTCCAATCATGAACTCTCTTGTGGCCAAGCCCTCCTTCCTCTCTCGAGAGGTAGACTATGTCCCAAGCCACCTTGGCAGCCTTAGAGATCCCAACTGCACCATGCCAGAGGAAAGATCTAAGGATTTGGTCAACAAACTTGCACAGTTCCTTTGAAAAAATGAAAATGCTACTACAGTAGACAGTAGCCTTGAATACTGAACAACACTGATCTGATGAGCTGATGTCAACCCGCATAGGAAAGCCAATTGCTAGTCTACAATTCCACCCTTTCTTTTGGTAATCATATGAATGAGAGGCCTACAGTCTATGGTTGCAAGTCTAATGGAAATAAGTGGTATTCCAAGATACTTGATTGGCAAGGTCCCTTCTTTGAAGCCAAAAAGGTTTTCAAAATTATGCTTAGTCTGAAAATAGAATACGACGGCTAAGGTAGAAATAAAAACTTACAATAAGCAAGCTTTTTCTTCTTGGGTGGTAGTTTATGAGTAGGTTTCTTAGGATCATCAACTTTCTGTGCACGTGCAATTAACTCAGACCAAGCTTAGCTTTCTCTTGATAAGGCTTATTGAGATTATCAAGTTTTGACATCTTATCTATTTTTATTTTTTCATAAGTAAAATTAGTTACTTTAGACTCTAAATAAAAAATCACTCTATCTTTTTGAGGTAAAAGCTCTATATTTTTCTCATTTAGTTTCTGAAGATGCTTCACTTTATATGGAAGTATCCTTATCCTATTTTCTTGACCAACAAAGTCTATAGCATATCCAATGGCACAGTGTCCACCCAAAGATCATTATTATACATAGGTTCTCTCGTTGTTAACTCTGATTCCACGTTTCACTAATGTTTCCTTTTTGATGTTGTTTAGTTTTTCCCAATCAATTATGAAGTTCTATTCCACAGGGGTCAACTTTGTTCTAGATATATCAGTGTATTGTGACTCAAACCATTCAAGGTGCAACGTTTATGCATATGAAGATTTGGGGAATCATGTCATAAGTGAATGCAATACTATTAGACCCACTATTCAAATAACTAGGAAAAAGAATCTCTAGTTCACTCAAAAAAGAACTAGCATTGTCAATTTCAAAATATACAAAATAAGTGTCACCATTACTATTTATATCTATATAAGTATGATCAGAGATAAAACTCCAAATAATTTTGGTACCAAATAAAGAATTTAGAGAATCAATATTATTGAAACTATCAGTGTCCTTACTAGGAATCTTTTCTTTGCATCATTTAGAATAGTTTCTTCGCTTTCACTGGTATGTCCAAGAGAATCAAGACTATCCATTGCTGTGAATCATAAAACACTAAAAGTTGTGGTATTATATGGACCTCACATAGATCACATCCTTAATGACATATGATTGAAAGATCCAAACCTTCCTATTCAGAGTGGAAATGGGCATAACCAAAATATATAAAAAAGATCGATCAGTGTAGTCACTCATAGGGGCATATATATCCAGATAGAGGATAGTATAGATCGATTCATAGATCTATTAAGAGAGAGATAGCTAGGTATCTCCGTGGATAGAGATCCCTATGGATAAAAAAAGGCATTTTACTACTAGTAATTTTTCTTAGACTATACTTCAAGCTAGGCAATAGCTTAAATTTTGACTGAATTGCTCGTAGCGTTGATGACCGAGTAGAGCCGAAGAAAGAGGTCATCATAGAGAAATTGACTAGAAGTATAAGACTACTTGCTTGAGAGAAGGCAATCTCTCTCGAGAAACATGGCCCAATTTCTCTTCTTTTTGTTTCCTTTCAGGAACATAGGGGAATAAAAAAGACCATGAATAGGAGTTAAAAAAAGTAAAAAAAAATGGATGATTACCTTCTTCTTTTTATGAAGGAGGACAAGAGCTCAAAGATCAAAGATATCTTTAGCCTTAAGAAGTTCTTATGTGTTTCTTATGTTTGAAAGAGTTTTCAACTGCTAAAAAAAGCCAAGTTCTTGACAAATCCTAAGGAGAGGTGATAGCTTGACTAAAAGGCACTAGAGAACAAAGTGATAAACTCAAGAAAGAAAAGGAATAGCAGTTTAGGGGACTCCACAATGTTTTCCTCCTCAAAGGGCATGTTGTGCAGTCTTTACTAAATAGGAATTTTTCCATGTTGGTCAACAACAAACAAAAACAAACTTTAATTCTGAAAGTCTCCTATTGGCTTTATGGAGTGAAGCTATTTAGAGGGTATCTTTTATTTTCTATTTTCTTATGTAACCAAGTCAGACTTATGGAGGCCTTAACCAATTTGTGTATTGCGATTGATAACCAGCATAATGCAGACTCATTTCCTGGTCAAAATAATCTCCTGCTTATTAAAAAATATCAAGAAAAAAAGCCGAATTCGTATGATAATTCATACTAGTAATGCTTAATCATGTAGAGAAACAAGAGGAAATCAACCCTCACATAGTGATTGCTAAGATTAGGGAATGTTTCCTATTATCCCAATTTGATAGAATACAAAGTGGTGTAATAAATGTTGTTAGTAGTATAAACAAAGTATAGTGAAATTCCATATACTCTAACGTGTATATGATAGAAGTTTACTTGGTGAAATTCTTGTGTAAATTGATATTTACTTGTACTTGAATCAAACTCACCCCATAGAATAAGACTAAAAATAAAATGAATTAGAGATGTACCTAGTGCTACTCATTTCATATGTTACTCTGATTTAGCTGTATCACCTTGTAGAGGAGCTAGCATTAGTGCACCAACTAGTGGAATAACCATTAGAAGTGTGAGCATTTTCATTCTCTAGCACCCTTTTATTCTGATCTTCTTTTTTAGTTTCAATTATAGCATATCGAATAGAAATTCATTTTTAAGTAAAGAGCCCATTAAACCAAAATCATAAACAAATCCAATAGTGAGAAGATACGAGAGACCTTGGATTTATATGTACTTGTTTGATAAACATTTATTGAGAATGGATAAACTAGTAAAATTTCTAGCTTAAAAACTAGAAATATAACACCAACTAGATAAAATGTAATAGAAAATGGGTTTCATGTTTGACCGTTAACAGGTGAGAAACCACATTCATATGGTGAACTTTTTTGAATTTAGTCGGTGAACTGTTAGTAGTAGATTAGCAAATATTAGAATTAGTGCCAGGCTAGAATTGGAAAAAAAGATAGAATAGTGTAATCATGTTCATTAGTAGTAGAATAGTCATACAACTAGTAGGTGATAGCTATTTAGTAGGATTGATGGTTATAAATAGTGTAATTAGCATAGCTAGACTAGAAATTAGTATGCTATGTACATTAGTAATACCTATTGAGGATTTTAGTGTATTTGAATTAGAAATTGATACTGTTTCTGTAAATTGATGAGGTGTATAAAACTTGAACAATTTTTAGGTAGTAATATGCACTAATAACACTAAATAGAATTGCAATAATTGACAAGAAATAGTAACCTCTATGTGTACTTGAGTATAATAATTTTTATTTAGCAAAGAATCCAATTAGTGGTGCAACAATAGAGATTAGATAAATAGCTAGGGTAGGCCCTATGATATGGTTTGATTTTCATTTCTTGATCAAGAAATTTAATATCACTTACAATTTATAGATCCAGTTAGTAGTGATTTACTATTTTCCATCACTTATCTAAATCTTAGTAGAATTAGAGCTCTTGTAAATAATAGGAATGCTTCAGTACCTACTGAGACTGTTGTAACATGGAATAGACCATAGTAAATACCAACTCTGGAAGTTAGTGACTCAACATGTAGACCATTAAAAGCCAGTAGGGTAGAATAGATTAGAACTATAGATGTAATTCGATGAAATAGACTTGGGTGGATTCGAAAGGAGAAAATTGGAATGGCTACTAGTAGTGAAATTAGACCAATTGAAAACATTGACTTACCAACAATATAGGGCTTTACAGAAAAAATTCTAGAAAAAAAGTACTAGTTTTCAGAATCGATCTGAAGCTTGGGTATTGGAAGTACCTGATTCTACCATGAAACTATACTAGCATTTTGATCTAGCTTGTATAGCTACCAATATAAAAGAAAATTAAAGACTATATAATGAAAAAGAGAAGAAAAAGTAATAATAGTTGAACAATATACCAAACACTTTGTTGTGCTTCAATAATTTCAGTAATGTTGAAAGTACCTACATAGTAGGATTACTGCTAAAACTACTTCACTATAGATTAGTTTTGAACTAATCATTTGAACAGTAGATCATAGTGATCAAAGGAATGCATATTTAGAATTAGCTGACCATCCAACAAATAGAATACCATATACTCCAAAACTTGATAGTGCTAGTGAATATAGAATTCGTAGTGAGAAATCACTTAGTACTAGACCTGGTCCTAGAAGAATTACACCCCACCCAAGTATACTAAAAATTAGAGTAACCATAGGTGCTAGGAAGCATAGACTCTTTGTAGCTTGTGATGGAAGAATTTTCTCTTGAATTACTAGTTTGAGAGCATCTGCAAATGGTTGCAGTACAACATAAGAAAAAACTACATTAGGTCCAATTTATCATTTTACTATCATAAAAGCAACACTGAGAAGAATTTGTACTAGAACTACTAGAATATTCTATCTAATTAAAAGCGTTGGTTATTCTATTCAAAATATTAGTAGAACTGCATATGTAATGACACATTCTTCTAAGTCTAATCTTAGAAAAGAAAAAAAGATTTGGATTTTGTAATTCTAAATAAAAGATAGATATAAATCAATAGAAAAAGAAAGGATAGAGGAAATATTTATGCTTGGCTATCAATCCATTCAAGGTCTTTCTCTGGAGTTGTGTATCGATTGGTACTACGAATTGTTTATCAGTATATAGTAGTCATAGTTGTTTGTCTTCTAGATCTACTTAAAAAACCAAATCAAATTCAATTGACTCTCCATCTTCATTAAGAAAATCTGTCTTTATATGACTAGTACCATTGGTGTCTTGCTACTTTCATTGTCATTGATGGACTAAGGAATTCATCCATAAGGTCAAGTAGTTTGAACTAAGGAAAGCAATAGTAATTAGTACTAGAGATGGTTATTAGTCTATATTAGCTTAATTAGAGTTTTATGGTTAGCATATTTGTAAAAAAGTTGTGATTTATTACTCTAAAAGTGAATAATTATAGATGATAGTACACATAGTACCCCAAAATAGAGAATTTGAGGTAGAAGAAAATTAAATCATATAGCTCTTTTGGTGATGCTCCATCTTGGAATCCTAGTTTCCAAGGTTGTCATGCATCGTTGTAAATTGATGTACTAGCAAAAGGAAATAGATAAAATATTTTTCAATTCTTTTTTTATCCTCTAAAATGGAATAAAAAATGGATTTCAATCAAAGTTCTTTACTCTTTCTTTTACTTACTGAAAAGTAAATAGTACTTTGACTCATACAAAATTCTTCACTATAATAATGAGAGGAATTGAACCTCTATCCTCGATGTTTGATGTGTAAGATCGATGTTTTCACCATGAAAGACAACTCTTTCTTTCTCTATCAAAGCCAAAATATCCTCTGATTTTAAGACTCCGAGGAACAAGAAAGACGAAAATAGTAGAAGTTGTTATTGTCAAAGGGGAAAAAGTTTCCTATTTTTTAGTGTAGATCAATTGCATCTTTTAAGTACGATGTTGTTTAGATACATAATACATAAGCTTGGATAAATAAAATAGCAATTTCTAGTCTAGTTAGTAAAATGAAGATACTAAATAGGATTATAGTAATGATAGCTGTAACAACACCTGATGTAAACATTGGTGCTAAGAATCTTGAAAGAATTTTCAGTAGTGTATGTCCAGCTATAGTATTAGTGAATAGTCACTCCTGGTGAGAAAGTTTGAGCTAGGTATGAGATTAGCTCAATTAGAATTTGTAGAGGTACTAGCCCTAGAGATGTACCTGAAGGTATGAAGAATGACAAGAAGTATACTTTGTGTAGTCGTAGACCAAGAATAGTAACTGCAATAAAGATTGTCATACTTAGACCTAGCTAACCATAATTGATGTAGCAACTATCATCCATATGGAGAATTACCACTTAGGTTAGAAATTAAGATGAAGAAGAATAATGTGTAAAGGAATGGTAGGCACATTTCATTAGCAGCACCAATTTGTGACTAAACTAGACCATGTACTGAAGCAAAACTACTTTCTAGTGAGGTACTCCATCGACTTAGAATTAGTTGTTTCTTGTTGTTTGTTGTAATGTGTAGTGCTAGTACTGGATAGACTATCAGAATTGTATATAGTCCTAGGTTTTTGTTCAATGTTTTACCAGTGTCCAGAAATAGAATGCTGCAAATAGAGCAAATAAAACACCCATTAATATAACATAGTGGAAGTCAGTGTGCAACTACATAGTATGTATCGTGTAGTGCAACATCTAGTAAAGCATTAGCTAGAATTACTCTTGTTAGTCCTCCAATTATCAATAGAGCAAGAAATCTAAGAGCAAATAGCATTGGTGTAATAATTTGTAGTGATCCACCGTATAGTGTAGCTAGCCATGAGAAGATTTTTATTCTGGTTGGTACAATAATAATCATTGTAGCAGCCGTGAAGTAAGCTGTGTATCTACATTTTGACCTACTGTGTACAAGTGGTGATGAAACCAAGGGGTTAGATACTGAACATAGCATATACCATTCTTATGTATCCAAAGATTGATTTTACTGAGAAAGCACTTACGATGTCACTAATCATTCCAAATCCAGGAAGAATTAGAATGTCAACTTCAGGGTGACCAAAGAACTGGAATAGGTGTTGGTAAAGAATTGGGTCTCCACCACTTGCTGGATCATATAATGATGTATTGAAGTTTTGGTCTATTAGAAGCATTGTAATAATCCCAACTAGTATTGGTAGTGATAGTAGCAGAGGATAGCTATGATAAAGATAGCCCATATGAATAGAGGAAGTTTATGTAGTGTCATTCCTGGGTTTTGCATGTTTAGAACTGTAGTAATGAAATTCATAGCTCTAGCATTTATGGTGTAGCCTAAAGATAACAAGATCAATTGATCCACATGAGTAACTTCGTAGTCTCGATAGTGGTGGGTAACATAAGAGAATGAATCTACTTCTAGATTAGCTCTTTATAGATTCATTGCCAATATTCTAATATTAAATTGGACTATACCTTCATTTTCCTTACTAATAAAAGGGAAAAGTCACTTCATTTTCAAATTCTTATCTAGCCGAATAGATCTAATATTTGCAGTAGGTCCTGAGCCTTTGTAATTAAAGTAAAATCTTTCTTTCTATTGAAAGACCAAGGCAAAATACAGTATTCTAGTGCTTTCATATTTTTCATAGTTTGAATGTAGTAATCTGCAATATTTTGAATTGATTTAGAATTAGTCGTTACCACAGTGAGATATGTTTTTTTTAATTACCTTAAGACCAAGAATTAGTGCAATGGCCTTTAGAACAATACAATGTAGTTTTTGTGTCATCTCGAAAGCATGTACTAGTCATGTAGGTCATTTCTTAACAATATAGAAAGTTCCTTCTCCTTCAGTAAATCCAATAAGCCATGATTTAGTCATTACTTTCATAGCATCACTTAGACTAGAAACAAGTGTTATTAACAATTTTTCAAGCATGACTAATAGAATTTTCAAGTAGTGTTTGAGATTTAGATTAGTAATTAGGCTATCCTTTCTTCCTTAGATATAGAAGAATGATTCATACTTAGAATAGCTTTATCAAAGAGGCTATAACTGAAATATTGACTAGTAAGTAGTGGATATGCATAAAAAATAGGTAGAATGTACTTCATAATATGTTGGATATCTCTAACTCGATGTCGAGTAGTATTATCTTTAGAGTCAGGTACTGATGCTTAACCAACACCTAGCATAGACTTTACAAAAGAAAGAGAAAGAAGACGTAGATTAGAATTACTTTGTCCAATTTGAAATGAGAAAGTCTAGACTCCTTTCTTGTTCTTAGCAAAATAGAAAGTACCATCTCCATCTGTAAGACCTAAAAGCCATTCAAAAAAATGTGTGCGCGTATGACCACTAGAAAATGCACTATGTTTAGTCTCTGGTGGGCTCTCCAGTGAAGTAGTTAATAGGTCATTCTATTTTATTTGTAATGTTGTGACACTAAAAACTAGTTTTTTCTAATAAGAATATGCTAGACCTAGTACAACATGAAGAAGATTCAGTCTAGCTGGAATAGTTACTTTTGATAGAACCTAGGTGGATTGTTTGCACGTTGATGACATTGAAGTATTTCTCGCAAAAGCTAGTGAATAAGTATTCATCTCTGAGTAGAGGTGTTTCTCGCATTGAGTAGTGTTTAGTAGATTACCTAGTCCCATAAATAGACTAGTAATCTGGGACAACTTACCTTTCACTGTCCATCCTATTCCTGCTCCTTGCTCTACAAATGCATGTGGTGTTTGTTTTCAGTTCATGTGTATGGGGGACACCATGTAGATATGAGGGTGTACTTATTGAAGTGATTACGACATTAAAGAGTAGTGCACTATCTCGAAAGATAGAAATCATTACCCTATAATAGACCTCATCACCTAATAAGGACTCGTAAGGCATGATGGGTCTTCGAATGTATCGGAGATTTTTCCCTATTTTACATGGATGAATAAAGCAGGGTTTATTTAAACTAGGTTTTAAAGTTTCCTATGGGGGCAAGCCTCCATAGTTAATTACATCCTAAGGAAGGTGAGTCCTTTAGGAATACTCTCGATTAAAGTTGGCAATTATTGTCTCCAAAGATTTCAAGGGTAAGACTATCAACAAATTACTTATATTTTGAAAATCAATTGGGAAGGATCAAAAGGATAGACTTATTATCGAAACTAAAGGATGATGAGTAAAGAGTGCTCATGATACTAGGAAACCTAGTGAGCATTCCAAACTATCTTATGGTTGGGCTTTATATATTTGAAATTGAGGGGAGTTATATATTTGAATTAAAATTTTATTAGAAAACTAAGACTTATAATCGCACAATACAAGCTTGTGGAAATGCATATGAATGAGGATTTATGCTTATAGCCCGAGGGAAAATAGCAACCTCATATCCTAAATCTATGGTGCTTTAGCGAGGGCCAAAGCATGTCCTAAATCTAAGGCGAAAAATGGGTATATGGTTGACCTCTCATGTGTGTGTGTGTGTGTGTGTGGGGTTTAAATCTTCATCCTTCATGTCTCCTTCATTCCTCATTTGGATTTGTTTGCTTCAAAGGCATCACGGGCGCCTCCCAGGAAAATGCCTTCTAGCCTTCGCTCATCCTAATTCTCCCATAACAATAATCCTAATTCTTAATGCAAAATTACATCAAAAAGAGAAAAATTAAAGCTAACTACACCTGCAAGATAAGTGTTAGCTAAACACACCATACAACCAAAGCAAATTATATGCATAATTTGGACTTAGCACCCTACGCATGGGTAACCAAGTCTATCTATCTTAATTTAAATTATGCTTAGGGGTTAAGCAACCAAAAAAGCATTTATATTTATTTTAAGCACCCTTAAAGCAATCTGTAGAAGAATATAATTAAGCTAATCACATGACCTAACATCATCTGAGGCATATACCCTAACAACTAGTCTACAACAATACATCATAAAATCAAACATACATCAAACCATGCACCGCCCTAACATAAAGCTAGAAATGGTGACTTAATATAAGGTGTGCATATTAAGGCTTGTGTGGTATGCCTTAGCTAGGCTTTGTTGTAATTTTCTAAGTATGAAGAGATTTAATTATGAAGAGTGGTTTTACTTTAAATGACTGAATTGATTTGTAAGTTTTACTTAATATTTTATTTTATTTCACTTGATTTTCACTAAACAACCAAGTGTTAAAGAAGAAAAGAGAGGATCACTCTCTTCCAATTAATTAAATGAATTCCCTTTAATGAATGGATTATTACATATTTTAATTAGTCCTAGGTTTAGGTTCACTTTAAATAATCTCATTCAATAAGAAAGGCATCTTAAGGTTAATTGGAATTAATCACTATCACATACACATGTTTGTTCATTTCTTTCCATCATATATAACATGCATATGATTAAGTCCTAAATATAACTATACATGCAATTTATAGCTTAGCACACCTAAATAATGAATGTAAGCAAATATACTTGGAATTGATGTTTCATTTCATTGAATTATTTTATCATATTAATTTAAAACTCTACCTAAATTCTTATACAAAAGCATAAGAAAAGAACTCTAAATCATATGACTAATCACTCTAGCCACTTGAACAAAATATGGATGCAAGTCTTTTTGATAGAAAAAGGTTTCATTAGCTAAATACACATTATGAAAGTTTTAAGCAAGTATGTTGCCATTATTTTGCACAAGGGGAGTGAGGTAGGAACCTCCTTAGGGCTACTCAAAATCGTGTGTCCCCAAAATTTCTAGACTAATATACTTGCTATTCTTAAATACATATGGATGTATAAACAATTATAAGAATAGAAAATCATATAAAAGTAGAGTTTGATTTAATTGATTTATTTATGTGAATGAATTAAAGCCCTATCTAAATTTTAATATCAAAATGCATAAGAGTGAAATCAAGTTGGTACATCACCATTATTCGACACCAAGGGAGTGAGGTAGGAATCTCCTTGGGGCTACTTAAAGTCATGCATGCCCGTAATATCTAGACTAATATACCCATTAACATTCATACTTATGCAAATCAACATATGAATGTAAGAAAGAAACTTACTTCATATACTAAGCTTATATTCACATGCACCTCCTATATATGTATAACTAAAGTCACGATATATATATATATAATAGTGATAATAGCCGCACATATTTTTAATTAAGTCAACACATGCAAATTTAACATAAAGGAAACCATTTTATTTAATTAATTTTTGAGATAAATGAATGCATGATTACAAGTGGCATGCAATATTTTAACATGATTGGAAAGAAATAAAGAAACACAAGCATGTAATTTCATTCAATATAACTAATTCCTAAGGATAATCACATTAAACAAGCTTATTTAAAATAAACCAAAGTTTTTTAAAATCACTTTTGCTTTATGTTTGATTTGATTTAAGGGATGTGAAAGAGGTTTGCTAATCCTAATCTCATTCCCCATATGTGTGAGTTAATTTGATTTAATAAAAAGAAATTAGGTTGATTTTATGAATTAGATAAGTTAAGTATGGATTAAATCAATTAATTAACCCTTACTTATGTCACCTTAAGGTAATTAATTAAAAAAATTATGAGCTAATATGATATGCAACCACATAGAAAAGTAAATAGCAATGCTCTTATGATATGAAAGGGGGCTTAATGCAATTAGCTCATAATTATTAATTAATTAGTCTTAAGGAGCTCACTTACCTTATAGTTTTCTCACACATGTGAGCTAACCATAATTTCATTAGCTCTCTCTTTAGGATATTGAAAACCCAAAGAGCTACCCAAGAGTTAATTAGGGAAAATAGGTTCAATCAATTTAATTAAGTTCATTAATTATCTAATTAAATCTTAGTTATCCTTAAAAAATAATATGAAATAGACTTAGCAAAAGAGACAAAGAAGGAGAACTAAGTCTCATTCCCTAAATCTTTTAAATTAGTTAATTAAATTTCATATATAATTTAGGTTTTGACTTATTTAATTAATTAATTAATGAGTTTTAATTAATTAATTTTAAAGAGGGAATGAAGAAGACTTAAGAAAAAGGTTGTAAGAGGGGTCCTAAACTATTTCCTTAAGTTTTTCCATTGTTAACAGAGGCTAATGAGCATAATCAATTGATTAATTTACTGTTCATTTGGATAATTATCACTAATTAAGCTAAGAGAGTAATTAAGGCTTAACCAATTGATTACCCAAATTAATCAGCTAATAAATTCTAAGAAAAATGGGAGAGGTAGAGGTCATGCCCTTAAACATCTCTAGAAATTTTGGAGTTAATCAGATGATCAATTAAAGAGTAATTAAGTTAATTAAATTTTTAATTACACCTTGATTAAGCAAAAAATACTATTCAAAGTTTATTAATAAAATTTTTATTGGATTCTCCTTTGAAATACCTTTAAAATGAGCCCTCATTTATATTTTTTTTCAATTTTTCTATAATTAGTTATGAATTTTAGAAGTTTCAACATTAAAAAAAATTGGATTAATTACCTTAAATAAATCCCCAATCCTGTCGGTGCCACGTGCCAACAGATGTGGCGTGCTTTCCACGTGGTGTGGTGGGATTGGTTATTTAAAATATCGTATCCCGCAACTGACTCAGATTGCAACAAACGTAGTTTTACATGGGCTATCTGATCTTACATCAGAGATAAGATCAGATGGTCATGATTAAATGCACGGATTAATAGGATTAAATTGGTGGATCTATCATGATCAGATCAGGACCGTATGTTCTGACCACGGAATGGACTACCCGTGATCTTCTCTTTTGCGAATGGCAAAAGACGGATACCGTCCATCTTTCTCCATTCGATTCGAGCTCACTAGAGCTCTGATTGGGGTCAAATTGATCCCACACCATCAGGAGAAAAAGGCAAACACATCCAATGGCCAAGATCGATCCACATGAAACTTTTCTTTACAAAAGACCATGAAAATTTTGCCTAAACTACGATTTTAAGAAATTACCTCACTAGAGCTAATGTCCGTGATGCGATCGAGGTAAGTAGTAGAGAAGCTCACTTGAGAAGCTTCAGCTTTGATTTGGTGTGGATCGCTCGGTGGACCAATTCACGTGCTTGGGAGCCTCAGTTTTGATCGAAATCCTATCTCTGGAGGCTTTGGAGCTCGAGTAATGACTCTAATGGCTTCGATGACACATGAGGATGGTGTGTGAAAAAGGAATTGAATTGAGGTGAAGGATTGAGAGAGTGAGATCGGAGGTGGAGCTCCCCTATTTCAGTTTCGCATAAGAGAGGGAAATTCTAATCATTGGGTATTAGGGAGGCTTCTGGGATACTTTAAGGAGTTTTGAAAACACTCAATGAATTCTCACAATGCTAATAGTGTTGTTTGCCACTCAAATTGAGGGGGTATACCCCTAAATAGAACTTGATGGGGACGGATGCTCCTAAATTTCTGGTTGCCGTGACTATGGATGAGTCGCCATCACTCCTGGAACGCCGAGTGGAGGAAGCTATGGCAAGTAACCCAAGGAAAGATATGGGGGGATTGAGTTTGTTTGGTCCTTTGGGTGCTCGAGCATGAAGGGAGGCGACTTGGTTCACCTCCCATTGGTCCATGGTGAGCCCTAGTTGTTCAAAGGTGGGCTAGGAGGCTTAGGTGTGCTCCATATGGAAATTGGATGGCTATCATGGTGATGGGAGAGGGGACTTTGTTTCTTATGGAGAGAATCCAATACAAATGAGGTGTGTCCAATGGCTAATTCCCTTGGGTCAGGTCCATTTTGCTTTTTTGGACTGACGTAGGGTCAATTTGGGTTGGGATTGGTCAGCCACAAAGGTTTCATGGGTTGGTTTTGGGTGCTTAGGCTTCATTTGGTCAAATGAGTTCATGTTGGATTGGGTTGACCAATTGGTCAAATTGGGTCAAACCAATGCTTGGGTTAGGTTCAAATGATGATTTGGAGAGTTTTAGTTCAAGTGGTTTCAATCAATTTGGCTTAGATTTGATTTTGGCTCAATTGGATTCAAATAGATCAAATGGGTCATGTTGACCATTTTGAATAATTTGATCAAATTGGTTTAGGTTAGGTGTTGGGTCATGTTCAATTAGTTAGTTGAAGATAATTGTAGGCTTTGGTTTGATTTAATTTGGATTTAAATTTGGTTTTGGCTAATTTGACCCTTTAGGTCAATTTGGGCTAGGTTGGGTTAAGTTGACCAATTGGTCAACTTAGGCTTGATTGTGGCTTTGGTCAAGTTCAATAGTTGATTTGAGATGAACTTGAGCCATTGGTCTTGATCAATTTGTGTTAAATATTTATTTGACCCATTTTGGATTTTTAGGCCAATTTGGGTCAACTTAGGTAAAATCATCAATTGAACTTGGTTTGGATCAATTAAGGGTTTAATAGTGTTCAATCATTGATTATGAATTGGTTTTAATCAATTATTTCAATCAATTTGGTATATGATGGGTTTTGGCTAGTTTGGATTTCCTTTGGGCTAAAGGTTGACTTGGTCAAAGGACAACTTTGACTTGGTTTGACCCAATTCAAAGTAGTTTATCAACCTAGGATGATTGTTGATCATGATATGAGGTTTGGATGGCCTTGGTTCAATCTAATTTGGGTGGGATTAAAATTTGACTCAATAAGGTCCTTTAGGTCACTTGGGTCAAGTGGACCTAAATGGGTCAATTGGTTTGATTTTAGCTTAATTCCAGTTAGTTGAACCCATATATGAGCCTAGGATTGAAATATAAATCCAACTATGATCAACTTAGAGGCTAATGGATTTTGGCTCATTTCAAGTTTTTAAGTCAAAAGGGTCAACTTGGGCTTGACTTGGGTTGACTTGAGTTTGGTTTGATAATTATAATTCATATTTATATTTGGCTAAGTGATTGAATGAATGATTAATTCATGAAAAAATACTTGGGTTTTGAATAGATTTGGATAGGATTTGGCCAAGTTCAAGGAAATGGCTTAAAAGGCTAAAATTAGAAATTTGACTTCATTTGGGTTTGGTTTTGGCTATTTGGATTTCTATTTCATTTATATTTGGTAAAAATAAATGAAGATACATATGATCCATGAAAAAATAACTTGAGTTTGGTGTGATTTGAAAGCAAATTTGACCAAGCTCATGGGTGTAGGTCAAAAGGGCTAAGAAGGGAAACCAATTTAGTTTGATTTATTATTGGTCATTGGAGGGTGGGTTTCATTTATATTTGTACATTTATATTTTTAAATATAAATGAAAGAATAATAGATTTATAAAAAAATTATTGATTTTGGGTTGATTTGGGTTAAGATTTGGTTAAGTTTGTGAAGGTAAGTCATATGGCTTAAGAAGGAAATTTGGCTTAGCTTGATTTAGTTTGATTTAGTTTTGGTCATTGGAGTGTGGATTTTATTTATACTTGTGAATATAAATGAATAAATAATTAATTTATAAAGAAATTAATCAAGTTTGGGATAATTTGGGTTAATATTTGGCTAAGCTTATGAAGGTGGTTCATATGGCTTAGGAAGAGATTTTGGAATTTGCATTTGATTTGGGTTTCAATCACTTGGAGTTGGATTTGATTTGGGATTTTATTTGAGATTGAATTGATATTTGAGAAAATCCATTGAACTAGGGTTGATTTGAATTTGGTTAAGGCTAAGTCCATAAGATAAAATCAAAGAACTTAGGAAGAGTTTAGAATTTAGTCATGGGGTTTTATGGAAAAATTTTGAACTTGAATTTGATCATGCGATTGATTATAAGTCTTGGAAATTTGGTTTGGTATGATTTTAGGGTTTGGTTTGAGAAGGAAAGTATGGATTGGGTTTAGGCTATATGGTAGGCCAGTTTTCCTAAGTCCCTAAGGCATAACTTGTTCCTATGGTTAACTCATCTAAGTCTCTGGGCTTAGATTAAGTGTTCACCTAATCACTAGAAGTGTCTTAAGGTGAAGAAACTCTTAGTGTCTATAAGAGTCCTAGATCTATGATGAGGAAGTTGAGAACTCACTCTAAAAGTGAGGTCAACAATGCACTAGCAAGTGAAAGAATTAGTGATGGTGGTAGAAGCCAGAATGAAATGTTGCTTAGTCATGGAAAACCATTATAGGTACTAGGTAGTTACCAAATCCTCTTACCATACTTGGCATAGCCATGAAGAAGATCATGAGAAATGTGTGAGCTGTAATGATTACATCATTATATAGTTAATGATCTTTGTTTAGATATTGTACACCTAGAGTTGTTAGTTCAATTTGGATTAGCATGGAGAATGTTGTTCCGATCATTGCTGCAAATATAATAAATAGAAGGTATAGTGTACAAATATCTTTTGTGTTTGTTGAGTAAAGCCATCGAACCACAGTAATAAGCTGTGGTATTTACTTAGAGTATAATTCCATTGATCTTATCAAACTATTATAGTTCTAGTAATAGAATTAACATACTATTCTTCTTTTCTTTCTATAGATATGTCCTACCTAATAGACAAAAGGAGATTAGAACTCCTCAGGAATGGTTGAATTTTCCAGACAAATAGAAATTGCCTACACTTCACCAATAGCAATTTGTCTTGATGAAAAAAGAAATTTTCTATAGAGAAAGACTCTGACTATTAGACCAGATCTCCCAAATAGATCTAGTTAGACCTCCTAGGGACCCATAGGATTGGCTATGATTCAGCAGTAGGCAATCAATGGCACAACATCGAAAGTTTCTTCAACACTGCACTGGCCGGATCAGATTTTCATTAATGGTTGCACATGAGTAGGCTTTTCCTTGCAGGAATAAGTGCTCCTTCTGGAGATAGAAACCATGAAGGGGAATCCTCAATCTAAATTTTAGTGAATTTATGAGGAGGATTTATCCTTATCAAGTAATATATACAAGAAGGAAAAGAAGACATCATACTCAACTCAATCAGATTGGAATATTCTCTTCTTCCTTTTTGAAGAGAATATTTTTTTATTCTTCGAGTATCTATCCTCATATTCAAGAATATTGAGATGCTTAACACATAGAACAATCAGACCTACTATCTTCCAGGCTTTACTCTCTTACCTCTCCTTCCAGTTTATTTCTACAACGTAATTTTTGAGTCTCTTTCTATAAGAAAATTTTGAGTTTCTTTCTATACACAATTTCATATATAACATCATTCAATCCTGCTAAATCAAGTTTTTTGTTTATTTACGATAAGCCAGCACCCAATAGAGCCTAGCCTTGAGGACCGAAATGGTCTAGCGAAGTCGGTACCCACTTGGATATACCTCTCAAAATTGACACAAATTTTTAGGAGAGAATAATTGAAAAGTGAGTTACAAAAACAAATCTCAATCATTTTCCAATCAAATATCAATAAAATGTATCAACAAAATAAATTTTGGTATCAGCAAAAGATAGATTGGGTGGATGTTCAGCCAAGATACTTCTTTAAGGTCATTCTCAGGTTGACTTTTTGGAAGCTATATGGCATAGAAATCTATCTAACCCTCAGAATGATCAACAATTTCTATATCCCAAAAGAAGATGCACATTCATAGGACTCAAAATATGAGATAGAAAAGAAAGCAATTGAATTATTTCCCTCTGGACGCACCTGTGAGTCTTGCCGCTACTTAACTATGTGTACGAGTTGGAGCACTTGGATTCATGACTGGTGCTACTGCTATTGAATAATCTCTTTCCAAACGTAAGGTGCTAGATCCACTATGAAAGAAGGGGATGTTTGGATTGACCTAAGAATGGGATAGGAATGAATGAAGGTAGTAAATTCCCTTATGAAATAAAAGAGAGTTGTGGGATTTCATAAGCTCATGCCATCAAAAGTCAGTTCTTTCGAAAGAGAAGGTCAAGATAACATGATTGACTGGTTGCGGGTGAGCTAGGGAGCTCATTAGGGTGTGAGGTACTACCAAGACATGGCTAAAGCATGGGATTTGATGCAAGAGCAAGCAACATCCTGGTGAAACTAGAGTGTGGCTAGTTGTTAGTTGCGAGTTAGATTTAGTTGAGACCGAGCCATGGAGAAGTGGGCATAAATCTTACCTCCAAAATCTTTGAATTACAACACTACGTGCCTTAGATGAAAACTTCGATTCGCTCCATAAAGTTCCCTGACCTAGATCAAGAAATTGAGGGGAGGGAGTGGTGCCTCTTGATTGGTCAGTATCAAATCCTTTCTTTTTTTAATCTAAGTAAGATAAAGTGCTCATTGCTTCGCCTAGGATGAGAATTCCAAGAATTCATATATTCATTTGCTTTATATATTCTTTGGTTGAGTCAGTGGATGAGTTAGAAGTTAGTTAAGTTACTCATGATTGTGAGCCAGAGTAGCATCACTAGCATTGATATAAGTAGCAGCTCTTGGTCCATATGAAGCGTCGATCCACCTAGAGGCAGATACATATTCCTCCACACTACCACAAGCAATTAAGAGCAGTGAGGAAGGAGCAGGAGCAGGAGCAGTTTCAGGCCTAATTTTAGATCGTTCTGATCTACAACCTATAATATTAGATGCTACAGACTTGAGACTAGGCCATGAGACCCTACGAGTACTTTCTCAGATCAGCCCCTACATATAGTAGTAGTTGAACCCCACAAACCCCCTTCCACTAGAATAGTGGTCAGATGAAATCCACTCCTATGGTTGGACAGAGACATGGCAACTTTGTTGGACCACCAATGAATTTATTGACCTCCCTAAGCTTTTAGAATCTAAGGTCAGGATCCCTGTATTCCAGTAGTCGGTAAGCCCACTTTGACTTTTGTATGTCCTACCACACGGAGGGTCACCATCTGTAGAATCAATGAAATTGATTGAGTCCAACTGACTCAACATCTACTGGGTCTACTAGTTCCAAACCTAGAGCTACTCGTGCTAGAGATATTATGACCATGTTCTGAACCTGGAGTTGTCTACGCAGGATGAGAAAGAAGGCAATCTGGTTTCTAACAGTAGATTCCTTAGAAGTAGATTCAGTGTTGGGACTCTAAAAAGAGATTCTGCTAATGAAAAAGAAGTGGGTCACCATTTCACAAACACAACCTACTGGTGCAATGCACCAACACCATAAATTGCAAAGCTTGTAGAAGATCCTGCATTAGCAATAACACCAGCGGAGATACAAATAACATAAAAAAGATTGAGTCAGTAGCTAGAAAGGTAGGTAAGGCAATTCCATTTTGGAAGATGATTCACCCCATAGAAGCCAAGATAGCACCTATAGAGGCATATCACCCATCATAAAAAGCGAGAGGGAAGCTAGGTTGATCAGTAACATCTTTCACCAGTTTTAGAGACTCTTTCTTTAGATCCAGAATTAGTCGACCTTTCATCAAAAGTAGAGGTAGTTGAAGATCTAATTGCAAATCCTATTATAGAGGTAGAACCAGCTCCACTAATAGGATAAACTCTTTCAGTCAATCTGATTTGATCATTTTTGCAATGATAGCAAAGATAGAGATAAATGCTTCATCAGTAGAGATGAGAGTGGGGCCCTGAACTTTTCACTTTAGAAGAGGGGAGATCCATGGATTGAATAGGAGTAAGTAGAGGGAATTAGAGCAGAGTAAGATGTAGTATTATTATCTGTTCCATCATGATCGATAGCTAAACCCAGGACCGAGAATCAGCCGTTCTTGTGGACCCAAAAGCACTAGTACTACCAATTCACTCGTCTTTCCTAAACTCGATTTCATTAGAAACATTTCTAGGAGAGTGCCTAGCATAGCCTACAGTAGCCCCTCATTTAGAGGGTACCTACAGCTAAGTGGATTCTAGAGTTGTGGTATAAATTCAACTGAGGAGAGATGTGAATCTATCTAATACCAAGATTCTCTCTTTCAAGTTGACCAAGGAGCACAGCCTTGCAGTGTACCTTGTGGTAATGCAGTTACGGTGTCTTTATATGTGTTCTAGAGCCCTTTTTGTTGGGAAGTATATCAAACATGTAGGCCATAGCCTCATGCAGTAATGGGGAGGAGTCTACTCCATGAAGCTGTAAATTCAGACGTCTGTGTCCTTGATAGGATGTGGTCCATCGTGTTTCTTCCTCCTTAGAAAAAGTCTTCATAAAGGAGGACTAATCATAGGATTGTTAAGTTGGTATTGAGTATTTGCTCTTTCTACAAGAGAATAAGAGTATGGCCAAAGGGACCAAAATTCTCTCCGAAAATCATACCATACATATACCAGATTACACCCCTGGGAAGCGTTGTATGTAGATCAATGTCGAGTTATTTACCAGGTCTGATGAATTCTTTCCGCATATGTCTCCTATGATTTCCAAATTCCCATTCAACATGGTTTTGTTTGTCTACTCCTAAGACAAACATTCACCCTGTTCATGAGGCGAAGGTTGCAGATGTCATAGAAGCTAGTCAGAGTCTGAACATATGGCACACCTGTCTAGTGGCAGTACGATTTGGATATTGTACCAGCCTGAGTTGCTTGTCAATCTCAGTAGTCTTTAGTTCTTTAATTTTGAGGTGCCCATGACCTCCGGTTATGATGATCCTATGCTCCCATGAAGGGCGGGTACCTTAGGCCTGAGTTGGATGATAAAGAGTGGGATATAATGAATACATGACCAGAAGCCAGGATATTTGTGGTGAAGCTATAAGGTAGTGGCAAGGTGTGAGTGTTTGTAATTGGTAATCCAATCTGCTAAGCCTCGTTAAGACCTTCACATGATTAGGTGATGGAGGTCCTTAGTCGCCTTACCACTAACGGGACTTTCGATCAACTTCTAACTGCTCAACGAAAAGATGCATTTGCATTAATTCGACTTTCAAGCTGCTACTGACACTTTGTTAGCAGTGCTAACAACATATATGCTAATCAGCTTGTTCAAGCAATCCTTTGCAAATTCATGATTGTTTTTGATGATTGTGGCCAATTTTAGGGTACCTGAATAGACCAAAGGAAAGAACACTTCTCACCCTCGAAGAAGGGTGTATCATTTCACAAAGGGCACTAAGCTTCAAAATTTGAACAAATCAAATGTGCAAATTCATGCAAGATCCGGCACACTCTTTCTTTTTTTTAATGTTTTGGTTCAATGGAATGACTGCACCCATCTGCTATTGGAAGAGAGCCTTTTCTAGTGAACGCAATCACTTTTCTTTTTTCATAATCAAACTCTCATTTCATGCTATGCTTTCAAATTTTTAGTTTTCTGCTATTGCTATTTTGAATGAGAATAGATATACCTTCTTTTCAAAGGAGAAGACCTAGTGTCCTTAGCCCTAGTGGATGTCCCTTTCCAGATAGAACCTTTTCTTTCTTTTCACGCAGAGGCATTTATCTCATCAAGTAAGTTGCTGAATCAACTCTACTTCTTCTACTTGGTCATGGGATAGGAGATGCAATTTTCTTCAAGAAGAGAAGCTTGACTCATTCAGACTAGCGCATTCTCTTTTAAAAGAAATAGGGAGGGACCTGAGATGGAATCCACTCTACTTAAAACTATGTATGATAAGTAAAGTGAATAGCATGAAACCAGAGTGAGCATGCCCTAGAAGAGGAGGATGAGGGGGAACTTGCACGTATCTGACTGAGGGAACTCACACGTGTGGGGGAACTCGTAAGTGCGGTTCAGATGGAGGGAGGGGGCAGCAGGGAGAGAACGTCAGTTGAGCCATTCCATCCTAATAGCGTATATTTGGAGCTCAATATGAAATTTATCTTCCTTGCAAGACCTACTCAAATAAGGGCAAACTCCAGAGATTTCTTTGAGGTTAGAACCTTGCCTTTAACCTTTCCTCAACCAAAAAAACATTCTAAATTAACTATCTTTTAGTCAAAAAAATTTGATGAAATGCAGTGTTTGACTCTTTCCTACTATTGTAGCTTTTTGTACTACACCAACCTCTCGATATGCCTGAGAAAATGTGGAAAATTGACTATTTCCTCGGGTGTCTTAGAACCCTATTAAGGGCACCTTTGCATTACCATGCTACTAGGATGTCAAAGTATATTTGTTACTAATTTTGATTGTCTTCTAGAATACATTCTTTTTGTCTTTTTTTTCTCTAACTCCTGACTTCTAGAATAAAGTTCTTTAAGAATAAGTCAAAGTCAAAATAGTTCATTATGGTCATCCCCCACCCAAACCTTATTAGCAAGTTGGGTGCTTGAGAAGAACCAAGTAGGAAATGCATTCATTCAATGCATGTACATATCAAAAACTAATGGAGGTCATCAAGTAGCCTATTTGAACGGGATAAATAGTTGAGTTAGTTGTCAAAAAGCCCCATTCCATTTGGCTTTGGATAAAGATGAAAGACTACATGGGATTTAGCACTCGACTGAAAGGATAGGCACTAGTAGACACACCCCAACAAAATAGAAATTCTATGAAGAAGGCATCAAGTTGTAGCTTACTGACTAATGAAAGTGTACGCCTTAAGCCTAAATACTTAGGGCAAGTTAAACCTTGACTTGCAAGTGCTGCAGATTCATTTCATGATTGGACTACCTATCTTTCTACTTCATTTATGTATTCAGAGCTTTTTTCCAACTACCAAGACTACTTATTTCTAGCACAAAGCCCTCAATTGAATATGCCATTGCTTTGACTTTCTACCAGAAATTGAGCATTGAACCATGCTTTTTATCGCACCATAATCGAGTCTCTCCTTTCAGCTCTGACCAATCCACCCATCATTACTAATAACTATGCTCCATACACCTTGATTGTATAGTATAGCCACTTTTGCTTAATGTCTGGCTCACCGAATCTGGTACATAAAAAATTCCTTTTCGCTCTTCTTCTACTACCTACTATACTTGTTCACTAGAATAGACAAGTGAGAGTAATTAGTTTAGAAGTAGAAGGAAGAGTCAGACCCAGTGGTTGAGCTATCTCAGATCGAGTGAGGAAAGATGATGTAATATGGCTCTCAATGTATACGAGATAGGTATGAAATGCACCAGGCACTGGGTGGGATATGTTGATAGCTGGAAGGCTCCTTATTGAGCTTCATGCCATTTTTATCTAAGTTGATAAGTTCATGAAGTTGTCACGAGACAAGCCCCTAGTTGACTTTGGAGGTGGTCATTAGAAAAATAACATAGAGCTAGCAAGGAAGAACAGGCCCCATTGAATAAGTCCCTGTCCTACTACCATGTCTTATCAGATATGGGAATGGAGAGAGGGAACCAGCCTTTGGCATGGGGAAAGCGAAAGTCTTTGAGGGGGTCAAGGGTGAGTAGAGCTACTTCATTCCTCTCACTTTGCTTGAGTCTATAAACACCTCTCCTTTTAGTTGAGTGGCCTAATGGCTCCTTCGCCAACTCTAGATAGATCGAGTGTGGTATTCAAAGGTGGATAACAAATGGTAAGGGTACTTGCTGATTGTTTTGCCAAGGCTAGTGCTTTCTATTTATTTGGATTTGGTTTAGACATTTTAAATGGTCCTTAGCCTGATCAAGTCATAAAATGATTCATTCTATTCATTTTATTAAGAAGTAAAATGTACCAGTTGGAAATAAGCCCCTGAAGTTGTTCGTTTGACCACTTTACTTTTATGCTAGAAAAGAAAATAAGGGAGGATGGCCAAAGGATTCCATTTTTTTGATATGAAGATCTCCTGGAGCAGAGTGTGAAATGGAGCTAGCCTGACTTTTTGATTCCATAAGCACTGGGTGGACAGTTGCACTGAAATCCATAGAAGGAACCAGTTCAAGCTAAGCCTATTTATCTTGCCCTAAACATGATAGTGAAGACGAGTTAATATGACACAAATAAAGAAATTTTTATTCAATAGATTTTGATTTGTATGCCCACACTATCAGTTTCCTTAACCTAAGTTTTATCTTGCTTATCCCCGCTAGGAAATGAAATATGGCAAACATTGGAACATTGCTTTCTTTCTATAGGTTATAGGCGCTCCAATGGTACTTACTTAGGTATGGATTTTCCTTTTCCCTCTCCTGCAACCTGTGGCATGGTCTATCTCATCTAAATTCAATCAAAATTGTTCATCCAACCAAATCCCATACTCAAAAAAATTCTATTTGAACCTTTAATAAGGTTGACAAAAAGCACCACTACTACTTGCTTAGATTACCATCCATTCAACTTCCATTGAATGTAATTTCATCAAACTATACTTTTACTTTACTTTTAGTTCAAAACTAGGATAATTTTTAGAAATCGCTATTTATGCAATAGAAGTCTCAATATAGAAGCTCTTGATGAAAGATAAAGATTAGGTGATGAAGGCATTTCCTCTGCTATAGCTAGAGTTGATGGTTCTATTTCTGTGATAGTCAGAGCTACTGCTAGAATAAGTAGTGCTAGTGACTTGTGGAGGAGGAACTGCTATGAAAAATGTTCACATAGAGGCACCTATTTATTTTCTATACCATCTTCTTCAATTTACTAGGGCTCCTTTGAGCCTCAAAAAGCTCATTTCTTTTCGTCTAATTGGTTGAGTCTAACATCTTTACCAAGTCCAATTTGGAAAGAACTTGATCCAAATTCTTCTTATTTTTATCTTCAGCTATGACATTGAGTTCCACTTCTAGCCCCTATTCTCTAGCAATGTTCATTCATAGGTAAAGTAAGTAAAAAAAAAAGGTCTTTCCACCTGAGGCAGTTACGACTAAAACACCACATAGTGATGGAATAACAATTGCAGCTATTTCTGTGCGTGGCTGTCTTTTCCTATTGATTAACTTGTTCTACAGATGCAAGATGCCTAAGCAAGCCTATTCTTGTATCCTAATGGTTGCTGAGAAAGGTAAGAAGGCCAGGAAAGAAAGGTTCTTGGTTAAAGAAGGACAAGCGAACCTGAAAAGACAGACATACATTGATTGACCTAGTACTACTAACAGGACAGTTGAGAGACCAAAGAGATATTTGTTGAATCATAGACCAAATAAAAGCATTGGTCAAAGCCCAAAAAGCCACCAACCATGAAAGTGTTAACCGTGAAGCTTGATGGTGAAATAGTACTAATTGCGTTCCATTCACCTCTAAGGATGCTTCAAATGAGAACGCAACACCCTAACTTTCTCTTCAGGGAAGTCAATAGTCCTCAAACCTCTTCTTTGAAAGCCCACTTCACTTTACTGCCTCTTGATCCTCACCCAAGGAATTGTACTGGTTTTAATGTTGCTTAAATGTCGGAGTATCTACTTCTGCATAGTTGTGAAACAACCCAAAGCCAAAGTATGCAGGAACAATCCAGCCTATCGCAACCTATATCATGACACAGTTACTTATCCAGTGGGCACCAAATCCCACCTTTTTCTATGGATGGGCCCTACACTTATCTAATTTTATTACCACTTGATGGGACTCTACGAAAAAATGGGTATCATTATGCACCTTTTCTTTCCCCAACGGTCCTACCCATGATCAGGCAGGGCCCCACCTATATGGGATATGAGCATTTTTGACGTCCTACCCTTATCATAGGATAAAAACTATTTTTCCAGGGAACAACCTTATCTTTAGATTGAAATTGAAAGCAAGGAATGAAGTAAGTCAAGAGGTATTCATGAAGAATGGTGTTATGCTAAATCAAGTGTCGCAGGATGAACTTTGTACCTGCAAAGAACTAATTCATCTGGGAAGTCTCTGAGAATTTCCTCATCAATATGACTTCTGACTTCAGCTTGTCAACTTCTTGGCGAATTTCTCAGGCAAATTCATTGGGCAACTCAGCTGGGCGACTACAAAACCAAGCCTTAAATTCCTCGAGCTGCAATCTCTCACCTTTCTCCTTCATCTTCTCGGCCTCAGTGCCAACTTGGAGGGAACCTCCTTCAACGATTAGAAGTCTGAGAGTAACTCGTTGAACCTCCTTCCTGAGATCATCATGTATGATTTCTCATCAAGTGACCTTGCCTCGGTATATTTCCTCTCGGCATGATCTTGAGCCTCCTCCTCATCTGTGACATTTGAAGTTGAGTCACGATTACTACCTCCTTCAGAAGATTCTTTAGCATGGCCGGCTTCTCCCTCGACTTCTACTTCATTTGTCAATAGAACACTCCTAGCAATGTTCTCTCTGACAGTAGCTTTTTCACAGACTTTGATGAACTCGCCCCCACATTCTGATGACTTTGGGAGTCCTGTGGTTCGCCCAGATACTGGAACCCTACATTTTAAAGTTTTGATCTCTATCTCATCCCAGAATTTATTCAACTCAACTACCAAAAGAGAGCTAGGAGAATAGAGTTTGATGCCCGTTGCCTTCTCAAGAGAAGTCACAGCTATAGTCTCCATCATTGGTATAGTACCCACATGAATGTCTATAGCTCTTAAAAATTTAGTTTGAACTGACTTACTTCAAAATGAAGCCCTGTATGTTTCTAGATACTTTTGCTCTAAATTCACTTATCCTATTTCTTGCCTATATGAAATGAAATTCTATCCTTTTAAAGGCTAGTACCTCTTTTCCCCTGGCTTTTTGCATATAAGCTTTAGCGACTTCATCGTCACAAATTATGACATCATCACTAATAATGCATCACTTCATCCCACCGCCTTGCTGCGCAAAGAGTGACTACATCCCACAAATGGATAATACCATTTAGCCAAAGTTGAGTTTCCACACCGAGCTATAAGACCTTCCAAAGAAATATTAAAAGATCTCAAACATAACTAATAACAGAAATCTATCAGTCGTTGAAGAGAAATCTAAGCTATGGTAGACCATGGATCCCTTTAGCCTATTAAGTAGAGCACTCTGATGAAATGTCCAATCCATAGGTAATCATGAGAGAACTTGCATCAACCAACCAAGTATTGGTTGAAGTAATCTATGATTCACATAGTTAGCTAGAGGTAAAATTCATCTTTTACCTCCTTATTTAACAGACTATGAAAGTCTTCCAGTCAACACACCAAGCATAGCAGTAGATATGAAATCTATTTGGTGGCTAATGTCCCTTTCATAGCAATCTAGATCAACTCTAGAAAACCACATATTAGACTCATCTAATGCATACCTAATGTGATGAACCCACAAAATGTTAGGAGACCACTACTCTCCATAAGAATGGATAAAGGTAATGAGAGACCCGCATGCACCCAGTTTGAACAAGAATGTAGGAAACATAGAGCAAACCCTCTTAGACTTTCCTAAACCTTATTGTAATGTTGATTTAGACAACTCATCATTGTTAAACTGTGTGTTTGGAATAGACTTCCATATTGTAATGAAGCTAATGCCTTTTTTAGAAGGAATAGTTTGAATCCAAGGCATATACCGGTCCACAAGATCAAGTAGATGCTATTTAAAGTGACCAATAAAATCTAAGAGATGAGGCATATCTTCAATAGGAATAATGACAGACTTGAAAGTCTCACGACTCACTCTCTTTACTACTAACATGGCTCAGTAGGAGTAATGACAGACTTGAAAGTCTCATGACACACTCTCTTTACTACTAATATGGCTCGGTATAAAGAGAATAAAGATAAGTAAAACTTAACAAGATGATCAGATTCTGAAGTACCTTTGTCAATCCTAAAATGATGAAATTTTGGGATAATACGAGGGTAGCCCAACTTAGTCAAGGACACAGGAACAAGAAGAAGTTAAGGCCCCTGATAGTCACCTCCATAATCAACAATCAAAGATGATGAACACTGCTTAAGTTATAAAATCATAAACAGAGTCCCAAAACTCTTATGTAACCAAAAAATCTCTTTCACAAGCATGTAAGCCACGATACACCTTTCCTTAGTTAAGCCGTAGTTTGAAAAATGGGGGAAAGAGGACATTTTTCCTTGAAGAGATATCTACAAGTGGTCTTCACTTAGATGGCCGAGTTTGATTATGGATTTTAGGAATCACCTTTCCCAGCTTTGCATCCCCTTCTGCCATCCTTCTTTCAAATGCAATAAAGAACATTTTATTTCTAAGTTCAAAGTGTGTTGTATGTAAACCTTTTTTCCTCCTGTTAAGAGACTTCCCCTCACTGGACCTTCACTTAGGGCATGAACAATCCTAAGTTAGAACTTCCTTTCTACATTTCATGAGACATCTTCTTTTCATACTTATGAACCTGTAGTTTCTACTTCTTGCTAGTTCTTGTTGCATGGTGAAAACAAAGGTACAAAGCATCCAATTCTTGAGAATTTGATTTTCTTTAGAAAAAGTAGTCGATTTCATTGGTGACAGTCCTGGACTGGACTCCTGGTAAAATTGGTGTTGATCCAATCTCTCCTTTCTTCTGGGGAAGAAGACTTGGTCTTTATATAACACCCCTATCATATACCCAACTTTGACCTGCCAAAAAAACTAACTCCCAATATACTATCCTTCACTAAAGAAATGCTCTGGCCCTACTGAAAAAGCCCTTAAAAAAACTTATCTGATAAGAAAGGATTTCTAAATAGGATCTCCTCGACTTGAAGAAAGAGAAAGCTTTCTTAGTAGGAACTTCTAAATCTCTCCTTTCATTTGGGTCTCCCATTCCATTACCCCAAGCCTGAAAAGGTAGTGTAAGTTAAAGTTGTTTTCAGGGACAACCAAAGCGAAATGAAGCAACTATGAAAAAACACAAATTAGTTTTTTTCTCTTTTTTTCTTTTTTTTCTCCTTTCCTTCTTTTGTATCTTCATCTAAAAATAATAAATTTGAATTCTAATTCTCGTTCTCTACTCATCCAATTCCTAAAAATGAGATTTTAAATTTTGTTGATATCAAAAGACTAAAAAAAGAGGTTTTGTCTATATTTAGAGAAAGAAAAAAAGTGGGGAATGTACATTGACTTGAAGAAGGTCCCAACTCACTGTTTTACATCTTTGAGTGCACATGGATCCTTTGATTAGATTGTAGAAAAAATCTGATTATTGTGAGTAATGTATCAAAGCCACCTCTCCCCTTCCTTATGGGTCGAGCCTCCTTCCTGTCTCTTTACTATGCAACCTTATGAGAGAATTTCTTTACTTTAGAAACTCAAAGTGATTTCTCTCAAAAAAAGAGAGTCTCAGTAAGTGCTAACGGTATAGTATTTGTGTGGTTTTTAGACTCTACCCCTATCTATTCAAGCTACAGCATGCCACCAATCCTCACATCGGCTCAAAGCTTTGCTATCAAGGGATAGCATTCTCTAGACTCTTTCACCATGTCTGGGTTTGCAAACTAATTTTCACCTTAACCAACCACAGTCTTCTGATGGAAATAATCATTTTTTTTGTTGAAAGGAAACTGGTGTTCTCCCTATGCAAGTTAGAACCTACTCATATTACCATGTCAAAGTTGGATATGTAAGACATCCATAGGAATGAAATACTAGACTACTTTCACTTTTTTCTATGAAGGGGCACCTTCTCACCACTTAGTCAACATAGGGCTCATTGGAAAACACTAATCCATCCCGTGGATGTTATATTCTATGAACTCCCAAAGCATCAATGATCATCTTTGTGAATAGTTGAAAGATCAATTGAGCCAAGACTTTGATTAATAAAAGTAATGTAGTCCCACGCCTTTGTAGCTGCAGCTGACTCCAATAGGATCATAGATGTGTTGCATAACCTAAAATGGTAGAATGCAAGAGATGACAAGAAACTCTTATCTTACAAATAATATATTTAGTGAAAATTTTGTATTTGGGTATCAAAAAGCATGTGTTTTTTAGTTAAGTCTTTGATTAATGATTAGATAAGCTTTCCAGGGGGTTGATGTTGTAGAGACTTCATTGTCCGTTCATGTGGAACCTTTGCCAACAACTTAGATCATGAAATTCCCTGCCCATTTCCAGGGGTAATTAGATAAGCTCATGAGTTTTTCATTTTGGCACTTCTCTAATTTTGAATTGTCTAAGCTAGAACTGGAAGGGTTCTTAAAGGATCTTGAACTATCTGTGGTGGGTTATGGTCAGGTGTTTGGGTGACGAGTTGTGTCAGCATTCATTTGAGAGTTCACATGAATTTCTTTTTCATTCTTGCTGGATCACTGAATCTAGTCATCTGAGATACCTCCATGTTATATAGCTCATATAGGATTCTCCTTTGAGACAATAAGAATAAGGATTTTCTAATTGGAGAGAGTTATGGTATTTTTTTCTTTTTCTCACTTCAGTTTGATGTGTGTGGGGAGCTTACTTCTTCCAATTCATAATTTGAATGATCTCATTATTGATTCGTTTGCGGTGATGGATAGACTCTGAACCCTTAGAAGCTTTTATGTAGATCTAGCAAACCAATGTTACTAGAAAATCTAGTAGTAAAGACCAATTAGCTATACCTCAAAAAGGACTACCTGCATACTTATCTACTCACTTCATATTACCTAAGTCTGGAGTACGAAATTCAAACCCATTTTTATTTTCATGTACGACATTCAATAGTGGTACTCTAAGAAAGAGGTAACATTTCAAAAAGAGAACAGTCTCAGTATTGAAGATCGAGAAAGAAATCAGACAATTATGACATTCAGAAGATTCTTCGACAGAGGGAAATCCTTTTATGGGACTCTATGGACCAAGATCTTCCTTCATCAAAGGGGTAATACAGATTTAGTATATCATATGGATGTAGAAAAAGGCTCTAGTTTTTCATTTTGGATATTTTTTATTTTAATTCTGAAATGAATTAGATTGATATATCATATATAAAGAAAGAAGTAGCTATAAAAAGCCTGTCTCCTCTCGCCTTGCTTGAGTCAAGACAAGCTAACCTATCCTAGAGGTCAAGTATAGCATGCTCACCTCTTCTTTCAGTTGAGCCTCCCTTCTCTTCTGAAAGAAGAAAACTATCACCTTCACACTTCGTGCCTCGTCTCAAGAGTCGAAAGGAGGGTGGGTCTGATGCTTCTCAAGCTTGATCTTACTAAGCTTGGTCTTTCCTGGAAGTTGTGCTAAAATTCTTTGTCCCTTCTTTTTTGAGAGAATTATAGAAGGAAGGTGTGCCGACTCCTTCTTTAAAATGGGGCTTTGAGGGATTTTGTTAATTTACCTAGGCCAAAAGGAAGAGATGGAATTTGTTTAGTTTCTAATCCTCACTTTAGAGATAGAGAATTCAAGTTATCCCAAGGGCACAACATCTACTTCAAAAGAACTTTTCTAGGACCTTGGGGAGGTTGAATCCAATATAGTACAATATAGTAATCAGGAAGCTTGAGAATCAAAGATGTTGGTGGTCAAAATCTTACCTGCTTCTTTGAAAGAACTTTTTTTATGTTTGAAAGAATCTGCATCCTTGACTTGACTCCTTTAGAATTGGACAAGCAACTTCTTGTGCATAGGGAAGGAGAACGAATAGAAGGAGAACGAACACGCATAATGCATAATAGGAATCAGACACAACCTATTCTTTCAAATAATATTCAACAAAAAAAATCAATAGGATTGAAATCAACACATTGATTTTTTTTCGCAATTTTTTGAATCGCATGCATCCAAAGGTGCACATAAGGTTCCTCAGAGATACAATTTTTCCCAAATCAACCAACTTCATCGAGAAAGATTACTTTTTTAGGCTTGATAGCAAGATCTCAAATCAACTTCTTGGTCTCACTATATATCTCAGCATAGAAGATGATACTAAGGATCTTTATTTATTTCTAAATTCTCCAGGAGGATGGGTAATTCTAAGAATAACCATTTATTATACTATAAAATTTGTGTCACTGGATGTACATACAATATGTATGAGATTAGCCACTTCAATGGGATGTTTCATTCTGATCAGAGGAGAAATTACCAAAAATCTAGCATTCTCTCACGCTTGGCACCAATGAGTTTTTTTTTATTTGAGAAAAAAAGAAGAAGTTTATGTCTTCACTTTATTGAATGAGTCAAAAAAAGAATAAGTAAGAATAGCATGGCACTTGAAGTTCAATATAAACATATTGATTTTTTCTAACATGAGATTTAGTTTTGAGATAGTAGTATGAAAGAAGGGTTATTCCCAATTTGATTTTCTGTGTCAAAGAGTCAATTTCAAACACAAACCATTATTCTTCCACACATAAAGTCTTTCTTTATAGAGATAAAGAGTCAAAAATGAAAAATCATTTTGACTGAAAATTGATTAAGCTGATTGCGATCAGAATCATCTTCTTTAATAGAATCTCTTCTATCGAAAGAGAAATTCCATTGCAGAGCCATGCAATGTACAAAAGATGCCCGTACGGTTGTTTCATTTTATTTTTTCTTGTTATTTTGATTCCCCCTTACTTTCACCCAATTATGCGATATATAGATAGAAGAACCTTTCATTAAGTTTTATTAATATCATCACTTTATGATTCACCATCCTGTTAGTTTTGTTTACGAAGCACAAGCAAGGGATTTTATCATGGAAGCAGAAGAACTATTGAAGCTTTATGAAACTCTCACAAAAGTTTATGTATAAAGAACGGGCAACTAGATTATATTTGAAAATATGAAAAGGGATGTTTTTATGTCAGCAACAGGAGCTCAAGCTCATGGCATCGTTGATCTTGTAGCCGTCGAAAACAAAAAGACTGGGGAAATATACGAATTCCTTTTCAAAATTTAAATTTTTCATGTGAATAGAAATCATTCATAATCATCAACCATCAGGTTAAGATCGATCTAAACCAACCCGCTCTATTCTATCTAGAATGAGATTCTATAGACACGCCATGCCAACCATTAAACATCTTATTAGAAACGCCCGATAGCCAATAAGAAATGTCACAAAATTAGTCGCTCTTCGAGGATGTCCTCAGCATCAAGGAACATGTACTAGGGTGTATGTGTGACTCGTTCAGTTCAGATCATGAGTTTGAAAAATTTAAAGGTTTTTTACAGTATCAACGACCTCTACCAATGAATTAGGATAGATATAGTGAAAGACAACCTTTTAATTGACTAGTATCTAAAAAGGAAGATCTATAATCTACTTCATTATGCTATGAAATTTTGGTTTCTATTGATGCAAATGAAATCACACCATTTTAGATGAGAAGGAATTCTCCATTGGTAACAAATAATTATCCATTAAGCGAAGGAAAAAGGTGATTATCCTATTCCTTTTCTTGAAAAAATGGACTAAAGGGTTAGCTACAAGTCACTTTCAAAAAATGAAATTATCTGTATGGATAGCTTTTTTTTGTGAAAAAGGACTATTCTTTCTATTAGAATAAAAAAATTCTAATTGAAAAAATCGTGGTCGGAAGGTCATAGCAAAAGCCATTGGAATTTCTATTTTCTATAAGAATCCGTTTTGTTATTAAATGACTGAAGAAGAGAAATCAATTAGTTATTCAAGAAAATTTCATTTGATTCAATGACCAGAGTGAAACGAGGATATACAGCTCGGAGACGTCGAAAAAAGATTCGTTTATTTGCATCAACCTTTATAGGGGCTCATTCAAGACTTACTCGAACAACTACTCAACAAAGAATGAGAGCTTTGGTTTCTTCTCATCGAGATAGGAGCAGGAAAAAGAGAGATTTTCGTCGTTTGTGGATCACTCGGATAAATGCGGTAACTCGTGAGGATAGGCTATTCTATAGTTAGAGCCTATTCATCCACAATCTGTACAAGAGACAATTGCTTCTGAATCGTAAAAGACTTGCACAAATAGCCCTATCAAATAAGAATTGTTTTGATATTCTTTCAAAGAAAATCATTAATCAAAAGAAAAAAAAGAATACAAATCAAATAAAAGGAATAAAAGAATCTTCATTATTATACAGGAAACAAGAATGATTGAAACAGGATTTCCCGGAGAATGGACGTAGGGAAGATAGAAGAAAAGAAATGAAGATTTGAGTAGTAGGAATAAACGAACATCTTTCAATAAAAAAATCTTTCTTCCCCATTTTACTTTTTTCTAATTTGAGAGTTTATAATACAAGAATAAAATTTGGATTCTAGTTTTTTTTCGAACAAAACTTTAATAAGAGGTTGAGTTCCGATTGGAGTTTTGAAGAGTATATCTATTTGTTTTTGGTTCTAGTACTAGTAGTTCTAAGGATCGACTCCACTCTCTCCATGTGTGTCTCATTATTACGAAAAGGTAATGAAGATAAAATATGAGCTTGTTTTATAACAATAGTAATTAATCGTTGTTGTTTCAAAGTGAACCTATTTGTCCGTCTAGATAATATTTTTCCTTGTTCACTAAGAAATCGACTAATTCAACTCATGTTTCTATAATCGATCGATCCGATTGGGGTAAACGTCTACGAAAAGATCGCTTGGATTTACGAAAAGGTTGTTTGGATTTATCCATGGTTTGTTTTTCCTTCTATATATATATATATAAAATAATATATATAATATATATATTTTTTTTTATTCATTTAATGACAAAATAGGATTTGGTTTGTATTATATATGTTAAGATGTCAAGTTCTTAGTCTTCCCACTACTTGTAAAAAGAACACAAGCATTCCGTTACATCTATTTCTTTATTTCCCCATGAATTGTATACTTTTGACAATAGCGACAAAATTTTCTAAATTCTAGTCGATTGGGTGTATTGTGTCGATTCTTTTGAGTAATATATCTAGAAATGCCCGGCGATTTTTTATTGACACCCTTTCGAACACAACAGGTACATTCCAAAATAACTAGAATTCTAATATCTTTACCCTTGGCCATGAACCTCCTTTTCATTTTGGATCGACTTCACTTTAGAACTCTCTTCATTTTCTTTTTGATCCGAACCAGAAAAAAAAAAAGAATCTATATTCTATATCTATACTATATTCACTATATTAATAAAAGTTATTAACTAGAAATGGAATTTGTAAATATTTTCTTTTTCTAATTCTAATAATTCGAATGACTTTGAAGTACTGTAATCTAAAAAATGCATTACTATGAATTACTATGACTATAAAGAAAAAGAGTCATATTCGTTAATAGAATAATATTCTGAATATCATAATAAATCATTAATACAATTTTTTTTCTAACTATGAATTATTCCTATCATAATCTCAATATTTTCTTCTTTATATGTTAGAATTTCATGGAACCGCCCCTAGACTGGATCCACATTTCATTTATTTTCTCCAAAATTCTATCATAGATTCACTGTATTTCGATTGAAGTTCAATACACTCTTTCTCTTTCTTTTTATTTCAGAAAAAAAAAATATATAGTCAATACATAGATTGTATATAACCCAATATTTTCATTTAGTTCAAGTATCTTTGTTTCATTGATATGAAATAAAAGAATTCAACTAAAATGCATATAAAGTACAATGATCGATATTCCATTTTGCCACCTCTAAAAAAAATGACAAGAAAATTCCCATCTATAGAGTGGTAGAGCAAAAAAGAATGATGTGGAAAACAAGAGAATTTTCTGACATTCAATAATTTGGAAAAATGTTCTCTTTTTTTTTTCTTCTCTTTCTTGTCATATATTCTTTCTCTATTTATATTGTCAGACATATTTTAGTCTCTAATACATAGACATAGATAACCCGATATTTGAATTTTAGTTCAATTGATTACTTTTTTTCAAATGAAATTAGAATTAGGAATTAAAAATGCATATATATTCAATGATCCAGCAGATTCATTTATGTTTTATCAATTACAAAAAAACTACAAAAAAAAATTGCAATTATCTACCTCTATATAGAGGAGGCAAAAAAAAAAGGATGTTACTTAAAAACAAGACATATTTTATAACACTGTACAAATAATCTTGAAAAGTGGAATTTGAAAGATGTTCAAATATAAAATTCAATCATTTCAAATTCAAATGTCATCCCTTAAATATGAATTCTTCATGAATCTCCTGGAATTGGCAATTGATTAGGAAGAAACCACAAATAAAATGGAAATTTTGGACATCATTTTTCATTTTGAAATTGTTTATTGAATTTCATTTATTTCATTATTTCAAATAAGTCGTATCTTGTTCAAACCAATAAATATAGCTGGGGTTATAGTAAAAAAAAAAACCAAAAGAACTAGTTAGAATAGGCATGAAAGAGCTAAATGTTCTTTTCTTTTACTACATATATGAATAAAACATTTACCTAAGTCTCAATCCAGATATGATAAGAAAAAACTAATTGAAAGAATTCATTTGAGTTCCAATTGAAAGTTCTTGATTAATCAGTCATTATAGATGGACACTAAATAAAAAAAAAAAGAAAAAAAATTGAAATAGAATAAAATTTGAATAGAAATTCAAAGAAGAGTAAAAAGATATTAATTAGAATAATATTGTAGTTCCATAAGTAAAGAATAAGAGATCTAATGAACAATTGTAATAATTATTGTAATATTCATTTCTGAATTATAAGCATAATAATAATAATTTCAATTTAGTAGTAAGAATAGCTTCAGTTTAATGAAGTGAAAGTTCAAAGTTCAATATTTGTTCTATGAACGAACAATTACCAATTACTTTAATAAAACGAGAGGATTCAAAAAAAGAAAATATGAACCGAACCACCATTTATAGATTTCACATAACATATAATGGAATATTATGAATATAATGAGATCTTTTCATCATGATATCTCTAATTCATTATTCTAGCCCATCCATTCAAGATCTTTACTTTCTATTACTATGATGAAGCCACTAATAGAAACTTTACTTCATCTTATATTCTAAGGAAAAGAAATTGATATAGACAAGGAAGATATAGCAATAGCATTTCCTTTCGGTAATGATCGAGGCTGCGTTGCTGCGCTATAGGAAGGATAGCTATACTGATTTGGTCTACTCTAAATACACCTTTGGTACAAGATTGACGATCTCACAAAGATTCAGTATAAGTAGTTTTAGATTGACTGGTTCCATATTTATCTTTCACGAAATTGGCCCACCTTTTTTTTAACATATAAGAATTTGTGGAGCTCAACATGTCTAAAAGCATGAGACATTCTTTTGTTATTACTAGTATTTGATACTAGGTCATTCATAACATTACAATACCTCCCTATTCACCTTCCCTATTCATTATGGGTTGGTTATTCGTCAGTACGGGTTTAGCTTATGATTTTTTTGGAAGTCCTCGGCCAAATGAATATTTCACAGAGAGCTGACAAGGGATTCCATTAATAACAGGCCGTTTTGATTCTTTGGAACAACTCGATGAATTTAGTAAATCCCTCCCAATGACCATAGATTGAACATATCCAATGTTCACGGTGTGATGGTTGGCTATTCATGGACTAACTACACATACTATTTCTTTTTAGGGTCAATATCAGTAATGCAGTTCATCCAACGATAAACCTAATTTGATTTATAGAGCTATGACACAATCAAACCCGAATGAACAAAATGTTGAATTGAATCGTACCAATCTATACTGGGGTTTATTACTCATTTTTGTACTTGTTATTTTCTTTTCCAATTCTTTCTTCAATTAAGAAGAAGAAAAAAGGAAGTGAAACTATATAACAATGGCTGCTCACTCACAAGGAGAGCAGTCAGACTTAAGATAACAAGTAAAGCGTGGATACACCATCCCATCAACAGGTTGAGCATTAGATGGACCCTGACATCTAGAGACATGAAGGACCCAAGGAATAAATTTGTGTTAGCCTACAAAAAGGGCTAATGCTAGGCTAAGATGCGAGCATTTCATTAACAAACCAATGGCCTGGGCTGTAAGGGTTATATTGCAACAATTGTATGTGTTATCCAATTAGAAGTTATGATTGGCTCTTTCCATTGTACCAGTGTCATATATGAAAGAAGAATTGGTTCCAAAAAACATCAGAAAGGAGTTGGTAAACCAATAGCTTGTTAATGGTCATGTACTACCAGGTTAGCTTACTATACTTGTACTTTTTCTCTGAGCTATCAATCAATAATTTTGATGGGTGTCTAAACTAGATAAAAAAAAATGTGACTTGATTCTCAGAGTTTAACCATTCTCTGGTAAGCTTGATCACGAAGAAAGGATTAACTACGAGATTCAATAGGGACAAATCTTCTTTAAGGGTCAGAGTCCCCTGGGGGTGTTGCATTGTTAGGGGAGCCCCGTCCAACAGTCTGGGATAGTAGGGGTGCATAGCTTCACATCCAACCATTGTAGGCACATGCATGCTGACCAAGAAATATTATAAATCCAACTCTTTTTCCAAGAAAATAATGTAGAAGCTCAAATAGAAACTCTAGTGCTCAAGAGGAATGAATGGTACAAAATAGTAACAAGCTATAGGATCAAGCATAATAAAAAGTAGCTTAGGGAGAAACTACCTATGTTCATGGAGGGAGAGCTCATTCAAACAGAACTGTTATTGGTAGTTGGGATAATCCAGAAATTAGCAAAATCTTGGGAGCTTGACTTCATTCACTCTAGAGAGGTCCTCCAAAAGAAAGACAGTGAATTCAATGATTTTCTGAACTGAAATATGAAGATGGAGTAAGCAAGTAACCAGAAGTGAAGCTTCTATTTTGGATCTCCCTTTTTCATTTCCAATTCCTCCTTTTTGTTCTACTTAGGTGGAGCAATCCGAACTCTATATAGAATAGAAAATAGGACCACAGGAATGTAGACACCTTAATGAACTCCTATGGACACTCCTCAGCCCGAGGATAATCTCTGAAATACACATGAATGAAGAACATTTTTTGTATTTTTGTTGATTCCTCTCAATGAAATTTTCCATGTTGCTTTAAGTTACTTAAGGATGTATGCATGTAGTCCGGTAACACTTTGGAGTGAACACCCATCCGAACAAGTAGGGTCAATAGTTTAGCATTTAGGTCGTAACATTTAGCAAAAAATAAATCATTCACCAAACAAGTGCTCTTTGAACTAAGCTAGATAATCTCTAATCACTAGGCTCACCAACCAACCTAAACTTTCATTCTTCTTCTTCATACCAGATATCAAAATCATAAGGAATATTTTAAGCCATGAGTTCCCCTATGACATAAGCGCTCTTGGGTAGACTGGGCCATCATTCGCCAGGTCTTTGAGTGCCCGTCGTACCACATGGTTGGTGCACTAGGCTGATCGAGACTCGACTTTGAGGATTTGCGCCCGGCCCGGTCTGCCAGTGAATTTTGGCTCTACATTCGTGCGTGGGAGCAGCTGACAAAGAAGAGTCTGGTCCGCTCTGAATTCAGGCCCGCCCGTCTGCTGCTAGGTCCGGGAAGGGCGCCAGGCGAGCTGGCCGGCCTCTGGACTATGCAAAAGAATTGAGGTCAGGAGGTGTCGTCGATAGTGGCCCCCTTTTTTGGTGATTGATCGAACAAATAGACTAGTTCATCCCCCCTTAAATCAAATGGTCCTTTAACCTTCGTTTGAGTCTGACGGCTGGCATAGATTATATCTCATGAGACTGCCCACTATCACTTCAAAAAAACCCTGCCTCGCTAAATAAAGAGTAAGCTAATTCTATTAGCGTAGAATCGTCGAGTCAAATTGATCGTGTCATGTGTAATGTCCATCAATGATGGTTCATTAATGTCCATTGATTTAGACTCCTTCCCCTTTCCCCTATACGAAAAGATAAGAGGGCCCGAACCAAAACGGAAACTGATTCGACTCACTCTCGTATGGCTCACCCTCGAGCGGGCGGTGGGTCTTTCCCTATTATTTTGTTCTCGTAATATAAAGATGTACAAAAGAGGTATGGTATGCTCAGTGCATGGAGGATCCATTGAGAGTGTCTGTTGTCCCGGTAGAGAACAATACCCTCTTTTACTCTATTATCTTGAAAAATAGTCAGGCATATCCTATTATTTGATCCAATATTGACTGGGGATGAGCCCTGACTTCCATAGGTCCTTGGTTTGACCTCCCCTAGTGCCTTGCTCTTGTTCAAGAAAGCTCCATAGGGCCAGTTTCTCATACTTGCTCAGTGTACCCCCTTTCATCGAGTACCCCGCCTAGTGCATTGTGCAGTTGGTCTACCAAACACTTGCCCACTGCTCCTACAGCCCGCTTGGAGGGCTCCACGCTCATTATCCTTACTCTCTGCTGCCCCTCCCATTGCTCTAGCCATAAGCTATGTCCAGTCGCACTCCCCCTGAGGTTAGAGTTAGCTCAATTGTCAGCCCCTAACGTTAAGGTGGCATTTTACTTTTGCCAAATCTATAGAGATATTATGAGTCCTCCATCCCACATTCCCTCTTATGGCCATCTGGTTCACCAGTACTACCAAAAAGTCTCATGCTTATGTTATTGTGACTTATATAGAAGTATGATCTCGGATCACGAAGACCTCGGTCGTGCTTCTAGTTTTCATTCCCATCATCATCTTGAAGGAAACTCCTCATGCTCTGCCATAAGAACTTGGAGTCCGTATCATGGTGAAGGTAAGGTCACGCTGTGATTCTTGCTCAAAAAACTGACCGAACGCGTTCGAGTTATTGGCTCATCCGACCCGGCTGCATTCATGAGTCGCTCGTTCAACTATCCCTCGGAGACACGGTCGAGAAGTGCCATGCATGGTCGCCCCCCATCCTTTCTTTCTCCCACCCGGGTAATAAAGAAATGGATCAAAAAAGGAGACTTCTGCTATGGGCTATGCCACCCATTACTGATGAGGGAAGTAGCATCTGTCCCATTACAAGCACCTACAATATCATGATCACATTGGTTGACCCTTTTTTGGGAGTTCAACGAACAGTTGCCCCTCCAACAAGTAAAGGTAGAAATATGGAAACTTCTCTGTCATTTGGACTAGAGAATTTATGGAGAAAATCAAGTTTGAAATTCCCAGAAATGGCACAATTATATAGCCAAAGGGAATACGCTGCACCTAAAATCATTCCAATTATTGATAACATGGCTACTAAGCTATTTCTTTGGAAAGCTCCTACTGAGATTTGGAAATTTTTATAGAAAGCTGTTAGTATCAGGTGAACTCTTATTGGACAAAGTGGAAGAGAAGGAATTGGTAGGAGATTTGGCATGGGGCACTCTAAACCTCCATAATATCTAACAAGTCAAGTCTGATGTTAGTCATATAGAACACCAACAAATAGAAAGAAGGCTGGAGGAACTAGTCCATGACTTGACATCAGTGGAATGCTACATCCAGTTAACTCTACATTCAACAAGTTTTACCTTTCAAAGATCTGAGCCTATAGCTCTTTTCTCTATCCTCTCGGTCACTCCCTTCCTAGACTTAGAGTATATCCTGAAGTCACTTTCTGGTTTTCCTTGGGTCTGCTTTGAATGATCATTCCTTTCACTCTTTGAAGGTGGATGAAGTACTTCAATTCAAGGTCTTAGATGGAAGGAACCTCTGCTAAGAATGAAATGCATTAATTTGAGGGACTTCTTTCCTTAATTTAGCTTTCAAGTGGGAGAGGACTTCCATAGAGTTATTTATGTGAACCCCTGCTATTAGTACCTTTCTAAGTAGATTGACTGTTCTTGCAATAGGGATTCTAGTTTTCCTTTCTGATCTTATCCGGTGCTTTAGTTGCCACTATTTTCATTTTTGTTGCTAGTTCCTTTTTAGAGCTTAGAGTTCTCATCTCAGCTATTCATTTTTTTTTTTTGCCTTGTACTAGATGAATAAAAATTGGAACTAATAGGTTAGGTTGGTGGAGAGTTCTGTAAACTCTACCTCACTAACTAACTAAAGAATCGTAAAATGTTATTCGACGGATTCTTTATAGGAAAGGATTGGCACACTCACTTGCTTCAAAGAACATGTTAAATCGATTCTTTCATTAACATTGCTCTAGGCCCATAAAATGTGATGTCTTCTTTGGTTGAAGGTGGCCATGGGTTTACAGTGGAAGTTCCAAGGAATCTGCCAAAGAAAAGAATAGGAAGTTATTGCATGGTATGACATTTCTAGTCATAGAATAAAAGAGTGAATAGGCGGATTGAACTTAATGCAGGTTTCAAGCTATAAGGTAAATAGATAGATTCTCGACCTTTGTATGACAAAAAGATATTATTTTCATTCAACTGTGCTTGACAGATAGAGGCACTAGAGTTGGTAAGCCCCAATGTAAATTCCAGAATAAAAAGAGTGCTCTTCTCTGACATTTAGTTAGATTTAGATAGTAGATTATAGGGCAAGCCAAGAAGCTAAAAAGGTAAGCAAAGCATGAGCTCTAGGGAAATTGAATGCAAGCTAAGGATGAAATGACTATGTATGAAAGATATAGGGTGGGTTCGAGTGCCTGATCAATTTTGTCTTCATGGTCCCATTTTAGTCTTTTTCATCAATATAATCATAAGTAATGGATGTTACAAACGCATAAGCAAAACATATTAGTCAGAGGATCACTTTCAATCTGATCTAGCAAGAAATGCTTTCTAGATAAAGTCAAGCAAGAAATAATAGATTCTTTCTTAGTTGTCCTAGAAATTAGACTCGTGCCAAGAAAGATGCAGTATCCAGCTATAGAGCGATGCGCCATAGGGAACCCAAGATTCCATTCGAAGAGGATTCAGGGGATTAGTCAATGCTGTTACAGGCACTCATGTGTTCAGATTGGGTAGCGTGAAGGAGAAATTTAAAGAACCCATAGAAAGTAGCTGACAAGGTATCCTGGAGTACTAATCTCCCAGTGGAATGGAATTCTTAGTGAATATGATTATTCTAGCTATTTTCTTAACATGTGCAGCATCTAAACATATGGTATAGCATTTTGAGTTGGTGAGGGTAAGCATCATCATTCCCTTTGGTAAGGCGATATGGATTGCTTGAGTAATGGGAAAAGGCCTAGTCCCTGAAAATGCTCGTTTGTTGGGGCTTACAATTCACCTTGGGACTTTCTTTGGACCTCGATCAATCCAATCTATCACTTAGTCCTCCTTCAATAGAGAATGAAAAAGTATCTCTGACTAGCTTTAGTGAAACATAAATTCTTCCTTGAGTTGAGATGCCCCTATCTCAAATACATGGTGCACCTACAAGGTTGTCACTGTGGCATTTCTATATGCCAATTTGGCTTTCTAGTCCTTTATAAGTGACAGTCTTGCCACAATGGTAGCAACCCCATCTCTTCTACTTTTTTTTTCTTTTCTAGTTACTTGATTTCAACCAGGAGAGAAGAAAGGTAACTTGGCAAGACTAAAAGTGAATGTGAAGTTCATTTCCTTTCCTGGGCTATACCATTGGCAAAAGAATGGAAAGCTAAAGTGAGTATAGAACAAAGTCCTCATAAACATAAAAGGAAACTAAAAAAGAGAAAATAGATAATAAAGGTGAAAGTTTTTGCCAGGTCTCTCTCCATTGCGTAAGAAAAAGAGCTAGCTGAGATATGAATCTTATGATTGCTTGAATGTGAATACGTCCTTTCCTCGTAGGCCTCTATTCTTTAGAACTGCCTGACGTGAGGGAAAGCCCAAGCCCTCTCCTCTAAAAAGCTTTCTATAGTAGCTAAACAAGTCCCATGGTCTCAAAAGTAAATTGACCTTAGTCTTTCTTGGCATCATGGTCAAGTTGGTAGTCGATTATGTAGGGTTGAAGAGCTAGCTTGGGGTCAGCACGTGAAACACTAGAGCCTTCTGACCGATGTGACACATAGAAAAGAGGGCGGTCACTTTTTTAGGCTCACCTCTGAGAAAGTCCTCGACTTCCAGCTGAAAGTGAAAGTAGAACAAAGACATTGTGCCAACAGCCACTTCCTGATGTCTATAAGAAAGAAATGGATTGATTTGAGAGATAAGTCATAGATGAAGAGTAACAAACCATAGTGACAAAGGTGCTGAAGTTGACAGTAGCATTCTAATCATCCTCAAAGCCAGCCTCAATAGCTAGGCCACTTTAGAAAATTTTGCATAAAATCCATCGACAACTGGAGCCTTCTTCCTTTGGATTGGCAATGAGCACAACCTACTAAAGCTCATGCAAATTGAAGTCCTAAACAAAATGCACCTCATGCTTAGGGTTTTTAGAGTGCATAGAGGGTTTGGAGTAGAGGCATGCAAGCACTGTGGGAAAGCAGGAAGACCTAATTGTACGTACTCTCACCCACTGTCACTGGAAAGTCTAGAAGAGTCTGTCGACGCAGAGTAGTGTGTTTTAATGCATGGCTTTCTTTATTATGTTTGCATGTATAGTATGGTATGGTCAAACCCCTAGTCTAAAATATTTTCTACTTAATGCTATGCTAATAGAAAAATTAAGAAAGACTTTTTCCCAGAATTACTACAAGCACTTTTAGAAAAAGATGGGTTAACGAAAGAAAGATGGAACCATATGCATTCTGAAAAAAAGCGCTTTGGCTTACCTATGATGAAAGGAATAATAGATTGACATTACAATCAAATAAAAGGAAAATTCTCTCAGATAGGGGATATTGGTTCAAATCTAATTCATGAGCACATTACTTAGCAGTGAATTGTCCTGCTAGCCTTACCCTGCAGTGAAGGTTCTTCCTTCTCTGACTTGCTTTCAGAAAAAGCATTTCTTTTCCCTCGCTCATAGAAGAAATACTTCATACTAGAATCCAATCTCTCTATCTTACATTGGTTCTACCATATCATTCATACCTGGAGAAGAAAAAGCTTCAATTCACAACCTAAGATAGCTAACACTACCTTGCCTGAAGACATGGGATTTTTGTAGAAGCCAGTTGCCAAGCAAGTTCTTGCCTCATCTTCCTCTACCTATCTCAGGTAAGCTACATCCATACGTAGTATACTGGGTATGAAATCTTAGTCTCTACAAAAGTGGGCTTAGAAAGGGCGGTCCTATATTAACTTAGTTGATATAGGCAGGTAGTACCTAAAGACTGACTTTCAAAAGCTATCTTAATCATGACGTTCTTCAAGGTTGTAGACCATACATTGAGTTTCAAAAAGGTTGGTTGCACTCACTTAGGTTCTAAAGGTAGAAAGGTAGATATGTAAATAACTTAGTCCTTGAACTAGGGTTAGGGCCTTTGAATCAAATTCCAAGATAGTACAAGTACTATACTAGTGAAGGAGGAAATCACAGTTCCACAGTATTCAATGAAGCTATGCCTTTTTCCTCTGCTTAAAGACTAGAAGATATTCATTCCTCAATGTGCAATCTATTAGTTCAAGACTGGCTATTGAAGTTAGAGACTCTACTTATGCTTGAGGAGGGAGACTACTTTTCTGAATATTTCATTTTTGAGCTTTATTCGATCCAGCCTGAAAGGAAAAAGAGAAAAAGAAGTCATGAACTAAACCCTAGCTTTCAAGCTCTCATGAAGCTTAAGTGTGAAAGCAATTCTTCCTCTCACATTGGGAACTTCACTCACTTCCTAAAACACTAGAGACTGAGGCATACTTGCAACAACTAGAGAATTAGCTATGGGAAGAATAGATCTAGCAATACAATCACCAAACTATTCACACCTTTAATACCCATACCATTAACTCAAATGAAAACTATTTCATCTCCACAGAGCATAATTGCAACTCAAACTATTTCTAGAAAGACAACTTTACTCGCAAAAAGATTGTCCGTGATCTTTTTGACAAATAGAAAGAATTTTTATCCACCCATGGGAAATAGTCTTAAATACGATTTCCCTTAGTGAAGTCACATTTCCATCTAAAACTTTTCATCCACCCATGATCTTTTTCTATAAAATACCTTTCTCTACTTCAATTACAGTAGTTTGGAATTGTCAAATCTCTAGACTCAAAAGAGAGATGCGTAACAAAGAGATGAGTGTCATATTCACATTGAACAGAGAGAATAGATTGAAAAAATTGCAGGCTTTCTCACATGCTTGCTACTAGCTTGGCTTGCCTATTCTAATGAAAAGAGAAAGATTCACCAAGTTTACACAAGTAAAAAAAAAAGGAGATTTTGACTAAAAGTGAGAAATTCATAATTTAAGTCTAAATGGAAGTATATACCAACATGACCTATAACTGCAAATAGGATAAGACACGAAACAGTACTAGTTAGATTATCAAGTATGAATCCTCTCTCTAGTCAAAAGGAATATACAAATAGAAATAAAGAATTTGTAGAATCTACAAAAAGTCAAGGTAGATAGGACATCATCATAAGGAATACCTATTAACAAGGGATATTAACTATGCTGGATTAGGGAGCTCCTTAGTAAGATAGATTTGCTGCTCCTGACTATCCTACTATTTTTTTTTCTATTGATAGGTTAGATTTTCAGTTGAACGTTATGAAACCCTCCAATAGAGTCTCCTGGTGCCTCGACTAGTGCTTTTTTGGATCTTTTTTAGTCATTTTTTAGCCATATGTCTTTCTTTCTTTGAGTGTGCTAGTAAGCAAGTCAAATCCATAAGAAAAACTAATTTGAAAGTAGTCCTCTTTGAAATAGGAAAAATAATTTGGAAGGAAAACATCTGAAGATCGTAGTCATTCAACAATCAAGTCAAAAAGTAAAGCTTTCCATCAGTTAAGTAGCAAAGATAAATTGGGGTTTAATCACTGTCTTTTCTTACTCTATTTAAGTCAAATTATGATGAAAGAAATTCTTATTCTTTATCAGCTGAGGCAACTGAACTCACTTCATCCTCATCTCTTGAACTCACTAAAACCAAGCCACTGGAGATTGCCGGGTAAGATGCTGACTAGGTATGAACTCATCCCCTCCTACTACTCTATCTAATTCTTATAGTTCTTTCTCTCATCCAGCAAAATGGCAATGACATCAAAGTATGAGAGCCATCCAAGGCAAGCACTACATGAAAGGGTAATATAGAATTCCTAGTCTAGAGAAAGATTCATAGTTCATCTATCTCAGTCTCACTATTATGATTCCGCAAATGCCAGAAGAGCAGCTCTAATCCTCTAGAATTTCCATTGGAGAAAGGGGGCTTTGGGGATTAGACTGTGGAAAAATCCATAGCACTTGGGAGAGGCTTGCTAGTTGAAAAGAACATTTACAGCCTAAGATGCACATCTATTTGACTTTCTTGAAAGAGTCAATTGTAAATTGCCCTTCTTGGATGGAGCTTTTACTTTCAAATGGCACACACGATTGAGATGTCTCATAGGTAGAATGGGGACAAGCATTTCTCCTTTGAATATGTTTTATCAGAAAATCTCAAACTTGGATTGGGGGACTAATTAGGAGCTTCTTTCTTTCATAAATATGAAGATTTCTTGAATGAACCCAAGCAAGTCGAAATCTCATACTCTAAGTATGAAGTGGAATCTATGGTTTTATTGGAAACATCTCTTTCTATTTAGCCAGTTTTTTGGCAGAGCGAGTGCCATGACTAAGATATATTGACTGAGTGGAGTGAACCACTTTTGTTATAGCTTCTCATTTTTCAAAAGTGAAAGCTCGAGATGACCTCTCTCACAACTGAATTCCCTATATATAAAGGAAAAGAAGGCTTGAACTCTCATAGGCCCCTGTAGTTTAGTTAGTAGAAATCTGTCTCCCCTCTTGCAACTTTGATTGAGTACTCGACCCCAAACTAGATTGAAGAATTCCCTCTCTTCCTGCCTTTGACTCTTCAAGCAAGACTACCATGGTTGCTATCCTATCATGGATTATTTTCACTCTAGGGTTTGTAATGATTTCACTCTAGGGTTTGTGATGAGTTCTAGCTTGATTATGATAAAAAGCATATCTCAATTCAATAGCAGCCATCTTCGTACTTCACCATAGCCTTGGGTTTGGAATTTGGTGACACATCTTCTTTTTTGCTTTGATACCTACTTTGCTTAGACCTAAAAGTAGCCTTTGGCCAGGTCCTCTTAAAAAAAAGATTCTTGGGTCTGGATTGCTACTCAAAGATAGCCTGGTCTATGTAGTCCTTGTTGAACAACTTCAAATGACATAGAAAAGGTAGTCGCACTATTCAACCCAAAACTCTTCCTTCTCTTCTAGTCTACCTACGTTATTTTTTTCTTCTAAAAGAGAACTTTGCCACATTTAGAACTTCTATGGATTTAATCAAGTACTGTGGCTATGCCTTATCAAGTAGCAAATTCGCTAACAACTCCAGAGTTTGACTACTACCTACTTGACTGACTGACCGAATGAACTCCTCCTATTGACAGAAGGCTTAAGGGCCCTAGCTATAGACAAGAAAGATGCAGTGTGCTTCATCATCAATCAACATAAGAAAAATGAGATATTGTACACATTGATCGATAAAATCTTTCTAGAAACAAATTAGTTTATGCTACCGCCAGAGTCCACACTAATAGTTGCTAAATCTATTTCAATCTCTTTTTTATCACCCTACTCATTCCTAACTCAAGTGGGAATCTTCCTTCTTCTACTAGAGCCTACCTTTTGATGAAGAAAGAGAATTTTTGGGTGGTTCGGTGCAAAGTTGACTGCATGGAAATCCTTAAGCTACTCTTGTGCTTAATGACGGGATGGACACCAAATAGAAAACTTCAAAAATAGGCCATCTTTCTCTCAAATAGATCTTGTAGCTTATTCCACAAGGATTTACCACTCACTTCATTTGATATGTGGTGCAAGAGAAGATTCTAAAAGAAAGACACCTGCTTTTTAGAGGTTACTTACTTTATCTTTCTAGTATAACATGAATTTTTCTTTTCTTTCAAAGAATATCATAAGAATAAGAAAACTTTCATAAGATAAGGTAGTGGGGCACATACTCTTATTATGCCTACTGAAAAAGAAAATGTAGGAGCGGGTCAGAGAGCTATGACAACAACATGATCCATATAGGTGCTATATTATTTTATTTTTATTTTTTTGAAAAAAAGAGTTGATAACTTAGGAGCAATGCTCAAGAGGGGTCATGAAACCTCCCAACAATCCACTCTTGGAAAAAGGGTTTCCATATGTTCCAATCAAAGTCAAGTCTGACACTTTTGCTTCCTAAACCTTTTCATGCCTAAATTGCTTTGCTAAATTGAAACTGGCTAATGTCTTAAATTAAGGAGAAAGTTTCATTCCATATACTGTTTAGAGCACGCTGATATGGATATGGAAGATTCTCTACGCTCTATGAGTGCTAATCTTGAAGAAATCCAAAAATTTTCTGGGATATGGTAACCAAACCAGCATCAACGTCTCAAACTAATCATAGAAACATGATGTGATGCACAAACTTGAGGATTTCTTTCATTCCTAGACAAGCTACCCTCAATTTATGTATCACTACTAGCTCATACCATGGAACCACTTATTTCATTCCCTCTATGTCAAGCTAGATTTAAGATGCTATAGATAACTAAACTAGGACAATTTGAAATATGAGGCTTCATATGTGCTACTTCAAGGGCGAAGATGGGATCCACTCAACCATAGCATTAGGCGCTAGGATGAGGTTCATATAGCTAGCCCTGATGCTGACCTCTAGTATCTATTCTCTTTAGAAGTGTGGCATGTCCTAAACTCTTTTTATTAGAAGTCTAGTCTATTATAAAGTAATTCATTGCTTCTTTCTCATAAGTCATAAGTCAAAGAAAACATAAAATCTATCTGAATGTTGCGTCCCCCTCTTTCTGCTTAGAAAGCATAGGCTGCCTTAATAAAATGTAATGGCTAAACCTCATCCTCCTCTTCCGGGGCATGCTCACTTCGAGTTTCACACTATTCACTCTACGTATTGTACATAGTTTTGAGTAGAGTGGATGCCATCTCGGATCCCTCCCTATTTCTTTGAAAAGAGAAGGCGTCAGTCCTAATGAGTTGAGATTCTCTTCTACATGAAAATTGCATCTCTTATCCCATGAAAACTAGAAGAAGTAGAGCTAATTGAATAATTTTCTTGATGAAATCAATACCTCTGCTTGAAAAGAAAGAAAATGTTCTATTCAGAAAGGGACTTCGACTAATGCTAGGGACACCAAGTCTTCACTTTCAAAAAAAGGTATAACTATTCTCTTTCAAAATAGCAATAGCAGAAAACCAAAAATTTGGAAGCATAGCACTAAACGAGAGTTTGATTTTGAAAAAGAAAAGTGATTATGTTCACTAGAAAAGACTCTCTTTCATAGCGGATGAGTACAATCATTCCATTCAATAAAAACAAAGAAAAGAAAGAGTTCTTGCATGATTGTGCACATCTGATTTGTTCACATCTTGAAGCTTAGCGCCCTTTGTGAAATGATACACTCTTCCTCAAGGGTGAGAAGTGTTCTTTCCATTGGTCTGTTCAGGTACCCTAAAACTGATCACAATCATCAGAAACAACCATGACTCAGCAAAGGATTGCTCGAACAAGATAATCAACATATATGCTATTAGCACTACTGGTAAAGTGTCAGTAACAGCTTGAAGGTTGAATGAATGCAAATGCATCTTTTTGTTGCGCTGGTAGAAGTTGATTGAAAGTCCCGTTGGTGGTAATGCGATTAAGGACCTCCATCACCCAATCATGCAAAGGTCTTAACAAAGCCTGCCATATTGGATTACCAAATTGTGAACACTCACACCTTGCCACTACTCTATCGCTTCACCCCAACTCTACTAGATTCTAGCCACATATTCATCGTATCCCACTCTTTTTTAGCAAGCCTAGACCTAAGGTACCGCCTCATAGAGCACAAGATCATCAATAGATCACCGCACCTACTAGAGAACCAAAAACTACTAAGCTTGGCAAGCTACTCGAGCAGGTACAATGTCAAAAGTGCACTAGCACCGGTCAAGTATGCCACAGGCTCAAACGCTGACTCAATTCTGAGATGTCTACATCGTTAGCCTCATGAACATGGTTAATGTATGTCTTAGGAGTAGACGACCAAAACCAAGTTTAATAGGAATTTGGGAATCAGAGGGGACATATCCGGAAATCATTCAGGCAGACCTGATCAATAACTCGACACAGTTCTACTTACAATGCTCCTTAGTGGTGTAATCTGGTATATGTATGTTATGATTTTCGGAGAGAGTTTTGGTCCCTTCAGCCATACTCGTATTTTCTTTTAGAAAGTCAAAAGACTATATACCAACTTAGCAATCCTAGGATTACTCCACCATTCTAAAGACTTTTTATAAATAGGAAGAAATGCAATAGACCGCAACCTATTAAGGACATAGACATCTGAATTTGTTACTTCATGGAGTGAACTCCTCCACAGTACTGCATGAGGCTATGACCTACATGTTTGGTTTACTTCCTAGCAAAAAGGGTTTCAGAACGTGTATAAAGATGCCATATATACAATACCACAAGGTACTCCGCAAGGTTGTGTTCCTTAATTAGCTTAAAAGAGAGAATCTTGGCATCAGAAAGATTCACATCTCCCCTCAATTGAAGCTATAGCACCACTCTAGAATCCACTTAGTTGCAGGAATCCCTTAATGAGGGGATACTGTAAGCTCTGCTGCTAAGCAAACTATTAGGAATGTTGTTTGTGAAATTGGGTTTAAGGAAGATGGGTGAGTTGGTAGAACTAGTGCTTTTGGGTCCACGAGAAGGGCTAGATCTCGATCTTGGGTCCAGCTATTATCACGAGAGAATAGAAAAGTATGCTTCATCTTGCTTTTCTCTAGTTCCCTCTACTTACACCTGGTCAATCCATGGACTGCCCCTCTTCTAAACTGAAGATTTTAGGCCCTACTCTTGTCTCTGTTGATGAAGCGTTCATCTTTATCTCTGCTATCATTGCAGAAATTTTCAAATTGGATCGACTAAAAGAGTTTATGCTATCGGTGGAGCTGGTTCTACCTCAATAATAGGATATGCAATTGGATCTTCTACTGCTTCTACTTTTGATGAAAGGTCGACTAGTTCTGGATCTAAAGAATGAGAATCTAAAACTGATGAAATATGCTAGTGACCGACCTAGCTTCCCACTTGCTTCTTATGATGGGTGATCAATGCCTCCACAGGTGCTATCTAGGCTTTTATGGGGTGAGCCATCTTCCAAAATGGAATTGCCTGACCTACCTTTCTAGCTATGACTCCATTTTATGCTATTTGTATCTTCAGCTAATGCAGATCTACTCTGTGCCTTCTATTTGGTGCATGCATCGCGGTAGGTTGTGTCCATTAAATGGTGGCTCACTTCTTTTCATTAGAGAATCTCATTTTAGAGTCCCAACACTGAATCTACTTCTATGGAATCCACTGTTGGGAACCAAATTGCCTTCTTTCTCATCCCATGTAGTCAACTTTGAATCTAAATAGAATTAGGATCTACAGCTCACAAAATGGTCATAATATATCTAGCACGAGTAGCTCTAAGTTCAGAACAAGTAGATCCAGTAGATGTTGAGTTAGTTAGGCTTAATCAATTCTGTTGATTCTATGGACGGTGACCCTCCCTGTGGTAGGACATACCAAAGTCAGAGTCACAACCTAAAAAATAGGAGCTTATCGACTACTGAAATGCTAGGAGGCTGGGTTTAGATTCTAAAACCTTATGGAGGCCAACAAATTTGCTCGTGGTCCAAAAAAGTTGCCATGTTTCCGTCCAACCATCTGAGTGGATTTTTCTTGAGTTCTAAGACCACTATTTTAGCGGAAGGGGGTTTGTGGGGTGCTAGTACTACTATAGGTAGGGACTAATCTGAGAGGGTACTCGTAGGGTCTCATGCCCTAGTCTCAGGTCTATAAAATTTTATATTGTAAGTTGTAGAGTCGAATGATCTATAATTTAGCCTGGAACTGCTCTTGCTCCTTCCTCTGTCTCTACAACTGCTCCTGCTTATTGTAGTGGAGGAATATGTATCTGTTGCTTCTACAGGTGGATCGACTGCTTCATATGGATCTAGAGCTGCTACTTATGTCAGTGCTAGTGATGCTACTCTAGCTCATGATCATGAGTAACTTAACCAACTTCTGGCTCATACAATGACTCAACCAAAGATCATATAAAGCAAATGAATATAGGAATTCTTGGAATTCTCATCCCAGGAGAAGCTTTGAGAAATTGATCTTCCTTATATTAGAAAAGAACGGGTTCGATACAGACCAATCAAGAGGCATCACTCCCTCCCCTCATTTTCTTAGTTTGGGTCAGGGCTTTATGTAAAGTGAATCGAAGTTTTCATCTAAGGCATGTAGTGTTGTAGTTCAATGGATCAGGAGGTGGGATTTGTGCCCACTTTTCCACAGCTCAGTCCCAACCAAACCAGACTTACAATTAACAACTAGCCACACTCTGGTTTCACCAGGATGTTGCTTGCTCCTGCATCAATGCCCATGCTTCAGCCATGTCTTGGTAGTACCTCCCACCCAAATGATATACCCACCTCAGCCGCAACCAGTTAATCATGCTGCCATGACCTTCTCTTCTGAAAGGGTTGACTTTTGATGGCATGAGCTAGTAAAGTCCCACAGTTCTCTTTTCTTTCATAAGGGAATTGGCTGCCTTCATTCTTTCTTATCCCATCCTTAGGTCAATCTAAATAGCTCCTTCTTTCATAGAAGATCTAGCACCTCATGTTTGGAAAGAGATGATTCAATAGCAGTAGCACCAATCATGAACCCAAGAGCTCCAACTCGGATTCTGAGCCCTATGAATTTGCATCTTCTGTAGGGATATAGAAACTTTTGATTGTTTCGAAGGTTAGGTTGATTTGTACATTGTATAGCTTTCGAAAAGTTAACCTCAGAACAAACTGAAAGAAGCAGCTCGACTGAACACTCACCCAATCTATCTTTTATTAATACATTTTGTTAATATTTGATTGAAAAATGATTGTAATTTATTGTTGTTACTCACCTTTTAATTATTCTCTCTTGAAAAGCTATGTCAAGTTTGAGAAGTACTTACACCAAGCGGGTACTAGCTTCCCTTGAACATTTCAGTCCTCAAGGCTAGGCTCTATTGGGCACTCGCATATCATAAATAAACAACAAACTTGATTCAGTAGGATTGAACGATTATTATATATGAAATTGCATATAGAAAAAATTGAAAGGAGAAGTGAGCTTGCTATACTGGCCTGAAAGGAGAGGTGAGCTTGCTATACTCGACTAAAAGGAGAGGTGAGCTTGCTATACTCGACTGAAAGGAGAGGTCAGCTTGTCTTGACTAGATTGTGAAGGAGAGGTTTGATTTCCTTATTAAGAAGTCAATGAAATGATTTATTCAAAGGATTGAGTTCTTTCAATCTCATCGAGTTGCCAAACTCTAAGCATTCACATGTAGCAGATCATGTAGGGGATCCACAAGTTTTCCCTTTCACATTTCACTGACCAATAGCCCCATTAGCTTCTTCATTCAATTCCACTATCCGAGGAAATTCAACCTACGGTAGACCATGAAAGACTCTTGAGTGAACTCTATGGACTAAATATTCAACATTTTAGTCTTCCAAAAAGACCGAAAACCAAATCTTGTTTGGAGGCATCGTAAAGAAAAATAAGGTGCGTAGCATTGTATTGTAACAACAGCTAACCCATTAATTTTGCCACTAGGCCCAATAACTGTGGCCATGATCCCTATTACATGGACATTCTATCCTTTGCCTATAAACATCACTGTAGTAACATGATCTTCATTTCATAGAGAATTGCTTCGATTGCATGTGAATCCAAGACAAAAGGTCGTTGATCAGCCCACACTACTTCAACTCTTTCTTCATGTCAAAAGAGAAGGAATTGGTGCAAAGAGGATGAAAAACACCAATTATTGTCGACCTTCTTAATAGGGCATTCTAACTTGAAGTTGTTTCAATCATAAAGATCAGCATGGTGATGGGCATCACATTAAGGTCCATTATCCAAATAAAAGCACACTTGAAACTAGGCAACCATCCATGTGCACAGTGATGTAGAGGGGTTTGAGGTACTTGGTCATTTTCTCACTTGCTTATCTAACAAAATCTTATTAGACTTTACGGTCTTAGTAGCAGCTTATTGTACTTGTTGTTCCACATCTTCAGTCCTTGCCTAAAAGAGAAAGGCAACCCAAACAAAATATTGAAACGAACCAAAATCTAGCGCCTCATCTTCATAATCCAGATCTTCATCATTAAAATCATCGATCTGGCCACTGTCCTATCTAAAGTTAGAATACAACATGAAGCTCATCATCATCTAAAAAGAAAAAAATAATCGAAATCATATCACCCCCAACGGGTCCTGTAAACTTCCTTAGGACTTAAGAGCATCGACGAGGAAAAAACCTATATCTTATGTGCAGCTTCTTGGGTTGTTCCTGGTGCTAGACTTCAACAATGGTAGCCACTACTTCATAAGTCTTAGAATCCACCTGTTTGCCGCCTACGACCTAGGATTCAGCTATTGTTTTCCTATCCTCTTATTTTTGAGCCTTGAACATCACCTTTTTTTATCGACCTCTATCTAATGCTTTCTAAAGCGAGTGTCAACTACAGATCTCTGATGAAGAACTATGCCTCTTCTCTTGAGGAAAAGAAGAGCTGTCATGATCGTTCAGATGATCGGAAACCAAAAGATGATTGATCATTTCTCATTGTTTGATGAGTTTGATTAAGAAAGAAAAGACCAAGGACAGAGAGGGAACAACTCTTCATCTTTCTAGATCTCATGTGAGTGAGTCCACAAAGAAAATGATAATTAGCCTTTGAAGCATGGTACGGATATGGAGCCAGTGAGCTTTTGAACTGACTATTATTTTTAGCCTCGTGAGCAAGTTACTCAAGAGAGAAAAGGAAGAAGCTTCTCCCCTAAGTGAACTACGAGAGTTAGTCACTCATTGAGGTGATAGCTCGACCTTTGGGAGAGGATCACTTCTATGAGACTCGATTGAAAGGAGAGGTGTTTATAGGCTCGAGCAAAGCGGCTCCTTACGTAAAAAGAAAATGAGTACATTAGACATAGGTTTTTGATTACATTTCTTTCATTAAGAATAGCAGTTTTTAACAAAAGTCAATACGAAGAGAGGTGTGTAGCATAGAGAATTCTTCACTAGCACCTACCCTTCTCCATGAAAGGGGGTACTCTCTTATTTGGATATAGAAGATCTCTTATTTAGCCCTGATCTTTATCTAATCTATCTGAATTAGACAGCACCAATGTGATTGAGCAAACATGTTAGGAGAGTAGGTCAATGAAAACTAGACAAAGGTAAGGAATTTAGCTAGTGCCTCTTGGCTAAATAATGCAATTTATCATGTGAAAGGTCAACCGTGGGAAATTTCCAGCCACAGTATCCTAAGTGGCCTATCGATAATGTACTAGCTCCATCATCACTCTAGTCAATCCCTATGGTAAAAAAAAAGACTCAAACCAACTATTTCATGAATGCTCCTCAAGATCATCCATTTTGCCAAATCTCCACTGAAATGGTAAGCCATATCCTTCTACATTGCCTAAATCGGATTGAACTCACCGCCTTGCCTTAGTTTTTGTTCTTTTCTCTGTGAATTGGTCTCATTTTGAGTCCATTTTCCAGTCATTTTTCTCTTGGGTGAGAAGAAGGATTCCAAATTTATGTCTCAAGAGCATACATATCTCAACTTTCCTCATTACCATCTAGCATATCTGGAAAAATTGTAATGATAGAGTGTTCGACTTCTCCCTGAGGATTGCTTGCTTCCATTACTGAAGAAGAACTTCATTGTCTACTTAAGTGGGGAGTGACTTCTTCTCTTTCCACTCCTTCAACTTGAACCAATGCTTAATAGGCTCCCCTAGGCCAGGGGAGAGTCAATCTCAATTTGGATGGCTCTGCTTCTCCAAATCTGGGACCTATAGGGTCCAAAGGTGTTCTTTTTCAGAGACCATGATGGTCGGGTACTTGGTTGCAATTCAATCCCATTCACGAAGTCTAGCAACAACCGAGCAGAGGTTTTGGCCATCAAATTCAAGATTAGAATTTGTTGTTTATAATAATTGAGGCACATGCACATCGAGGAGAACTCTAAGATTACAATCCGGATGCTTCTCTAGAAGGAGGCTCCTCTATGGACCCTCAGGACTATTGTACAGGTTTTTGTTAAGTGGTCATCTACTAGTTTGTGATTTGGCCATAGGTTTTTTGTCTTGCAAACGTACTCCCCAAGCGGAGTTCTGAACTACATAACATATACTCACTAGGAAAAACATGTTTAAAAAAATCCCCTCTTATCATGCTAGATGAGATAAAAAAGTTGGGTCCTTTTATACTAAAAAAATCAATTTTGAGCATAACAACTGATACACCATAGGTGGGCCCAACCTATTTTGCACATCGCCCCTACACATTTTCATCTGAAATGATCGATCATCAATACAACCTATTCACATGATTGCATAGCTAACAATATTAACTCTATACATTATTCTCAGAGACCACCGATTCTGACTCGATTGGATCTCAATGGGAGATAGCGTCCTAAGCACAAACTCAAATACAAATCAAGATGATAGATTCTCACTTTTGGATAGCTAAGTCTAGCAATAACAAAGTTGACCATACCAAGTAAGAGGGAATAATTATCTATCCCCTAAACCCAGCTTCTTTAGAAAAGGGAACCCCTATTCCAATACTATTGTGAAAAGTAGATGCGCGCTACTAGCGCTACTCATTATAACATGCTATTATGATTCTACCTAAGAACATAGAAAATCACCCATTCCTCTTTTTTTTTCCTTTATCCACTAAACTCATTCATAGGCCTGTGCTATCTCTTTCATTGATCGATCTTTTAATTGTTGTCTAAAAAGTAAGAGAGGTCTTAGGTTACTGGGGAATGGCTTGTCTATTTTATAGTAAAGCACTACTAGGTGGAGCTTTCTCTATCAACTAACTTACTTAGAAAAAATAGATCTATTCAATCAATCTATTAATTTGAAGAAGTATAGAAATAGAAAAAAATGAAGAATAAGAAGAAAGATGGATTCCATTCTCTTTCAAATGAGAAAGACTTTGTATTGACACAGTAAGGAAATAGAGGGTAGGAGTTGAGAACATGAGGGATACATGCATTGGTCAAAAGTTTAAAATCAAGACCACCTCTAAAGATCATGCGGAGTCAGTTATGGAAGGGATGAGGAATATCATGATAAGCAGTGTTCATTAAGAAAGTTGGGAAGAAAGACTCCAATTCTGTTTATTCAAGCACTTGGAATCAATCGCTCTGAGGTGGACTCCTTTAGTAGTACGTGCTTTCTCTATCCGTTCATCTGATATCAAATTTTGAATCTATTTAGCCATGCTATTCTCTGTTGGTCATCCATTTCATTCAATCTGATGGTAACTAGAAGAAACAAGTCAGGAAAAAGAAAGAAGTATTAGCACATCTATCCGTGAATCCCCCTATCTTGTTATTGGACCTAAGCTTTCAAGTAGTAGTACCATTCTAGGTCTCTTTGCTTGACTTCCTTTCTGGAGTGAACAACTTCTTGTCTATGTCTGAATTTTGAGCCAATATAGCTTCCTTACAGCCTATCATATGAAGGTGGTGATGGATCAAGAAGAGGCAACATAGGAACTACATATGAGGAAGATGTGGATATACAGATACGAAAGAGGAGCTCTACCCTGTGGGTTTGGTGTTCATCTAGTAGTTGGTGTGAATCACCTTCGTGAGCTTAGTTTGAAATCTTGGTCTGAGGGTGCGACACATGGGAGGCCCTACCGCTTGCTTGGTTGGTCCATAAAGAATCATGTCAATGTATCTTTTGTCACGGAGCCAGCGAAGGAAAACATACTGAAAGCATAAAAATGCAATCAATGAAACTAACCACTAATAAAGTCACCAAGACTTCACATATGGAAAAAAATATGAAAAGCAAACACACAATTAATATCAAGACAGTGAAAAGATGAAGAAGAGCTCTTGGAATCCACTTTTTTCCATCGACCATCCATATTAGTTTTTAGCAATTTGTGCTCCTGTTCGCATTCATTTCTTTTATATTCTACCTTGGCCCTCTTCAATCAATTGATTATGGCCTGAAGTATCGATAAATGTGGCTTTTGAGCCTAGGATTTCTATATCAAATTGACTTTTATTCACTACCCACTTGAAAGTCATTTCTTTTTATGTAAAGAATCTCTAGCAAACGCAATCAGTGAATCTGATTAGTCGAGGTAGTGAAGTACAAGCTTCAAGAAGGTAAGCATTTCTTTGAACAACAAAAAAGAAAAGATGGATCTGAGAACATAGCCATAGTATAATTATGGTTTCAGGACTGAGAGAGATCGGAGTAGGTAATTAGTCGAAGGAAGGAAAAGAGGCTTCTGGCTCAATTAGCTAGTCTCAGGGTTTGCAGATGTTTTAAGGAAGAAGAAGTTGAAATCTACCTTAGTAGTAGAAAGAGAGATCGAGATGTGAGATTTTGAATGAAAGGGATGAGCGAAGGTGTAGAGTTTGATTTGTGATGAATTCATTTATATACTAAAAGTGGTTGTTATAGGGAATAGGTAAAGCCTTTGCCTTATTCAAATAAGAAGGAGAAGAATCAGCATTACCTCTGTGAAAGGAAGATGCCTAGCTATTTCATTTTAGCTTTAGGGGTAAGAACTTCTCTTGTTCACTCTTTCAAGATGAGTGAATACATTTCTTTCGAGATGTCCATAACTATGAGGCAAGAGCTAACCGTAGCAGTCTATGGCCAAGATGAATTGATTGAAGAAGAAATCAACTTCTATATGGAATCCACCTTTCTTTTCACCTCAATGCGGGCAAAATTCTAATAGTTTCTAGCCCTTTTTTCTATTATCAAGAATCCTATTGGCACTAGGAGTTGTCTAATCAAAAAGCATAATTGTAGCAGTGTGAATTTCATCTGTAACTAGCTTGACACCTGCTTTCTTGGGTGGATTGCTACTCAATGCCTAGTTTCATAGCCAAATCACCTTCTAACCTAACCTTCAATCCTGAAGGTGGCAATCTAGCTTCCATTGAAAAAGTAAGATGTGGAGTCAGGACTAAGCACTTATTTGAATTGTGAAGAGGTGCCCACCCTAAATTAGGCCAATGAAGAGATCAGATTGAAAGGTTGAAAGGCATAGGGTCGTGAGGTACTTTTAACCGAGAAAGGATTGATTAAGGGAGTTGTTTAGCCAAGGGAAAGAATCATTCAATACTAGGGACTAGAGAGAAAGAAGAAGCTGTCCCCTTATGCCCTTCGTTGATTACCTTGGCTTCTATATCATGAGACAGAGAAGACATAAGCTTTTCTATTCTTTGCACTTTTGAGGCATCCGAAAGTTTATTGGTTCCACCGACGAGGCTTAGTCAAAACCTAACCATTACCAAGTCAATAAGATAAGGCCAATACCCCTGTCAGTTTGAGCCAGTTGGCCTAGAATCTTTCTTTCCTATATGTTTACCTTGACTATTCATGAACAAGCATAGGAGCCCTCAATCATATAGAAGAACTTTATATAAATTTCTAAAGCTTAGTCTATGCCCCTTATCATTCTTATACTCTGGGAACCACTCATGTCAATCTTTCTTATTTTTAGAGGATTTTTTATAGAGTTTTGTTAACGCTTCATTTTTCGGAGCATAGTATCTTGAAGAAAGGTTTGGCTTGATATTGTATTTAAATCAGTAGTGGGGGCTACTTAGATAAGGGTTGTCATGATGCTATGGAATTCTGAATCGTTCAATGATGTGGGTTCATATGAACTAGGACACGATTATCTTTTTTGAAATCCTTTCAATAACCTTGGCCAAATAGTTGGTAGCGGCCCAATAAAGATTGAAGCCCTATTGACGATGGTGGCGGGAAGGCTATCCAATGATCTCAATCCCTAGTGTGGCCATACCAACTACCTTTTCTTCCATTTGACTAGAAGAGCTTTCTTTTGAGACCTCCCATTCTTATTAAAGAAAGAAAAAAAATGAACAAAGAAAGTATATTGAAAGGCACAATATAACTTAGATGGGAATCCGAAGATAAAAGTTGGAATCTCAATCTGTTGAGAACGATTGCTAGATTTGAAGCCATTGGATTCTCAAGATGTTGATATGGGATTGGCAGAATGCCCCAAAACCTTCCCATAGGTGCCATTTATGGCAAAAGCGAGGAACATCCTTGTTCAACACATTGTCTAAGAGAAGGGATTAGTCTTTTCCATCGACACAAACAAAGCAAGTAGGAACATATATATATCCCTCTCGAGCAAAGGGCAAATACCTAGTCTTGTCAAAGAATCAAGTAAGTTGGATAGAGAACAGCTATTAAGGAAGGCTGCCATCCAATGGGTATAGTCTCGATAGGTGTGTCTAGTTTAGTAACTTACAATGCTACTTGGATAACATCAATACATTTAGTACAGTAAGCTATGAAGCACCATGTCATACTGGAAATGTTGTTCCACACATTTCTCCCACATCCAATTCTTCCTTCATTTCAAGGCTCAGGGCCAGAGAGGACATGCAAGAGATATGTGAGAAAGTGAATGACTACTTAGATGATAGAAAAATATACAAATCAATAAGAAGATGAAATGCCATTGCCTATGGTCAGCTCTGATTCCTTTTGTTGAATTTTTTTTGTTTGAATTACCTTTTTTCCTGAGTGAAATTCTAGCTAACATAAAGTGTTCGATGCAACTGAGCTAGTAAGTCAAAAAAAGAGTAGGTCAAAAGCTATTAATTATTTACTTCTGTGGTCCTCAGTAACTAGTGCAGCTATTGGTTTGGAAAAAGATACATTTGCCTTGTTTCTTAGTTAGGCATTATGTCTTCATGTAGCTTTTAGAGTCCTTTATCTCACTTGTTTGCAACTGAGGTAAGAAAGAGATCTTAGGCATATGCAAGAGAATAGGAGCTTCACTAGTCTAACTACCTATCTATCTCTCTCTTGGGATACTCTTAAGCTCTTTCCTTATTTGGTGGAGATGATAAGACCGGCTCCAATACATCTTGGGCTGGGCTCCTAACCTTTAGTTGGTATGAACTAAGGAATAGAAAGAAATAGTCTCATCTCGTGCTTTCGGGCCTAGTCCTTCCAATTGAATTCTTGGCAGATCGTCTGCTATTTCAGATTACAATTCCAAGTCTTATTTTTCTTTCTTGATTTCAATTTTAGAATATATCGTATCTAAAGAAAGAAGTACTTGAGCAAAGCGAGAGGATAGCTTGTCTTGACTTGAGCAAAGCAAGTGAGAGGGTAGCTTGATATACTAGACTGAAAGGAGAGGACTACATAGATGATAGAGGACATGTTGTGGGCATGTAGCTGAGATTGTTAAGGCAGTTAGGATGATCAGCTACCATGGATAGAATTGGAATAGAATAATAGCTGTCATTTGATTTGAGTCTTTATTCATGACCAAAGCACTTGTACTCACCTATGCCCTCCATGTCCCCCAAGATCTTCAGTAAATTAGACCATGAAACTCTTCTTTCAATTCACATTGGAATCCATCCATCTCAGTCCACCAGAATGAAATCAATGGAACCTGTCGCCTCCACCAGAATTAAAAATATAGGAACTTCATGCCCTTCTTTTTTTTTTTAGCTTTCACGATCAAAGGGGATGCTGCTCTTCCTTTTTCGAAAGAGGATTAGGGGTCATGGAGGGCCCAGGTATGAAAACTCAATTTTGACTCATCAACCCTGGAGGTTGCCCTGATCTAGCTATAGATTCTATTCTATCTACAGTGAGCTTTAATGTCCATCTCAAGATGAGTACAGAGATGTACAAATCCATAGGATGCTTCAAAAAAAAGAAAAGAGTGAGCAGAGAGTGTCTTCATTTAGCCTTTTATATTTCTGATGCATTTAGAGTTCAACAAGGGTTTCCACTAATGCAATAGAACCAAACGAATGAACTTCAACCCATGTGTGATCAGAGATCAAAAGAATAATGACCATGATCGTAGGGGTAGGATAAGAGAGAAGTGATTCTGGTATGCTATGTAATTCATCATGCCCATCCATCTATGATCTCTAGAGGTCATCCAAAGAATGGGAAGTTGTAAGGTTGGACTTTGATTCATCAAAGATGGATTGGGATCCAACTCAGATACATCTGAAATTCTGACAGCTGTGATCTGAAAAAAATTGTCCATAGAGCTATCTTTTCACTAGAATATAAGCACTGAAACATGTGATTTACACACAACCTTCACAAACCTTGTGAATCTGACTCGTACATCATTGCAGATAATGCAGAGTTGAGCCACCTTGATTTTGAGTTTGATATCATGAAGGAACAACAAGATACACATCATCGTTGCTAACTCTAACTTACTAGTGCACTTTGGTGTACAATTTCAGTAGAAAGCTAACAAGAGGTTATCTCACATGAACTCTATCACTATACCACCCTTTTGACAGGTGAGATTTCACCTCAATATGTTACCAGATACACGTAGTTATATGTCTCTTACGTAAGAAGATGACTACTCGAATGCTAATGAGCTACACCTCATACATTGGTATGTACCGAGCTAAGGATCTTGAGTCTCTTACAAAGGAGGAGAGGCTGATAGGAGAAGGTATTAAGAATGGTAACTGATAGACTAGTTATTTTAAAGAAAAATTATGACAAATAAGGTTCTAACTATGTATCTTTCCATAAAAGAAAAAAGAATGCTACTTTGATCTTTATAGTGATGAAAGTTCTTTTAGGCTGCTATAGGTGAACGTACTTTCTCACAAGTAACTGAACTTTTTTAGAAGAATTTTGTATTCCCTCTTTCTTGTAAGAGATAGAGCAACGAACCTTCCCAAAAGCACACCAACTGAGCTGAAATTTATCACTAAGACAAGTACTGGTTTTTGTATAAGGCATTCAACTTTCATACTAAGGCTCTAATCTCATGTCAGCCAAGCCCTTCATTCGACATGAATCCTATTCATGAACAACTTAATCTATTTGTAGTAGGGACCTGAATGAAAAGTGAGGCACAAACTGTTGACAAGCTGGAAGAAAATTTTAAGATAGCCAAGAGTGCATTCTTCCTTGTTGTTGCACATCTATCTTTATATACTATGCCTCCACCTATTTCATCTTGTGGAGACTACCACTTTTTTTTTTTTGGTAATGTGGATGTCACCAACTCAGCTTACCCTTTAGCACTCTCATTATCAAATCGTTACCTTCTACATGGAAAAAAAATGGCACGGTAGAGGTTGTGTTATCCTTTGTGTATGCATGTTGACTGTGGCAGCAGCTACATGTGCTATCGCAAACACCCTGGATGATCGAGTGTTATATCACCATCACCTTTATTCAATTGAGAAGTTGGGAGGAAACCCTCCTCCAGTACATTCCATAGATGATTTCCATGAAGCCATATCTCTAGCTAACCTTACAGATGCAAGTTTCCTTGGTTTGGTGTAACAATCAAGAAGAACAAGCTTGTATCTGAGCTAGGTTGGATAGATGCCTAATCAATTAATGCTGGAAAGTTTAGTTTCTTCACACTACTATTTAGCACCTGAGCCAAACACTTGAATTCACCCTGTTGTTGTTATCCTTCTATGACTCAACAGATAGGGAACCAAGTGTACCAACTAGACACAGACTGAGAAAGCATTTCTAGTGAATTAAGAATCAAACTAAATGATGCTAGCATAATCAAGATCCCCCGTGGAAGAGCCATAGTGAGAGAGACCTTCCTTGCTGCTGCTAGCCAGTGAAATATTTATTTTTCCACGTGATTGTTGCTATCCAACCTTTTTGCCTAAAAATAGCACCTCAAACTTCCATTGAAAACTAATGCCATCATGTATGAAACTAATTGTATTGAGAATGTCTTGTATTGTATCGTACGATCTAAAGGAAACTACACTTATATGGGATATTGATGTTTGAATCCTCCTTGATCTATAGTGCAAAAAGTGTATATTGAGTGTCAAGAAGCCAAGGGTAGCCTACTATATTATTCATGCGGGTAATCTGTTCAGCATCAAAATCGATCTTAAAACTTGAAGATCACCCTCCCTTCAACTTTGAAGAGAAAATGCTTTCTATATATATATATATGCAACTTGTTGTTTCACTTGCTTCAAAATTGATCCCTCAAAATTGATTATTAAACTCAAAACCTTGCTTATGCTACTTTTTCTCTCTTTATCTGCATCACCATCTAGCCTGCCTCTCTTTCTTCTTGCTTTGGGTGCTTCTCTTATGAGAGAAAGAGCATATCTAAGATAAGGAAGGTAGCTTTCTCTCTCTACTGGTATTGGATCAATTTTTTTTCATCATGCGTTGGTGATTTACAAAGAAGTTTGAAATGAGTGGGAAGAATGAATGAAACCTGAAGAAAACAAAAAATATCCCTGGGTATCTTAACCTTCCAAAAAAAATAATAATAATTTGCCACTGACTATGAAAAAGAATTCATGAAACTACCATCACCTCTCTCCTTCACCACACACTCCTACTATGGTGAGTGGGCCTCGAATTCTTTCTACTCTAGAAGGGGGTTGCATTTCGAGGGACTCAAAATATCTACTTATTGTTAAGCTTGGCCATACTTCACATTGAAAAATTTGAGACCATGGCCACACCTTGAAAAATAATGATGATGTGGTCAACCCTGGATATGTGGCTAGGGGAAGGACCATGCTAGTCATCTCTGAGTGTGTCGTGTGTAGTGGGTGCATTTGCTGTGTCTTCTTACTAAGATCAAGAAATGTGAAAATAGATGATTCTCGATTTGAATACTCCACTCTTTTTTCTTGTAGAAAGCGATCAATTCTTCTGATTGAATTTGGAAAGGTTTCCTTTCTAGATTTTAAAAGTGGAGGAGCCTATGTAGAAGAAGTAGAAGAGCACCACCATGACATGTGTCCGGGGATGAATTCATACAAGGATCATGAATCTTCAAATTTGCCCGATATGATGAGGATGGCTGCTCGTGTTCATGCACTGGGCCTTGTTCTTTAGAGGTCTATGTATTTACTTAGGTTAGAGCTCCTTATGTAAGAGCTGAAGTGTTGTCAAAGTAAAAGAATTGAAGAAGATAGATAGATATAGCATGTCAATCTTCTTCCTCTTCCAAATGTGTGCAACGCAATGTGCCCCGTACAAGCGATCATAACGGTCACACTAGATTAGCCACCGTGACTTGAAGGTAATTAAAAAATAATGTTGAGGCAATTATGTTATTTTACCTTTCGGCTTGCTTGCTCCTTGCTACATATACCATACAGTCTCAAAGCTCAGAAAAGGAGAGAGGCATTTATTTTTCAAAAAGAAAACACAATAGTTTGATTCTAAAAGAAGAAAAGGGCTTCATTCTCCATATATGATCCAGGTGTAGATCGAGCAGACTTCATGAATAATTTGCATTTCTAGGCCCTCCGGGTCAATTATGGGTATTCTCGTCTACTGGTTCCCATATGAAAGCAAAGTTAAACTAACAAAACTCGCTAACTTGCTTTCAATCCGACTGTAAATGAGAATAAATGGACCTAGGCTCACTGCTTCGCGCCTAGTACACTGAAACACCAGCTCTCCTTCCCCATCTTAGTACATCTGATTTAATGGTCCAATCTGAGCTTTGCCTGCTTTCGCACAATCTTTCTCTACCAGTGGGAACTCATATATGTACTAGTTTTTATTTTTTTTGTCAACTTCTTTCTATGGTGGAATCATCTACTTCGGACCAGTTTTTAAGTTCCATATGGAGTCAAAAGTTGGTTCAATATGTCAGTCAACTTATCTAAACCTTCAAATCAAGAAAAATACCCATGGATAATCAATCCAATCAACCAAGCAGATGGAAATAGAAAGAGGGAGGGATGCATTAAGTAGACCTTGATAAAAGGAACTAGACAACCTGCAAGAATCTAATTTTTTTACACGTTTTTTTAGAAGGCAAAGGATGGTGCTACTATCAGTATTTCACTGAACGGAACATCCAGAAGAAGCTAAATGTCAAATCAGGCTACAATAGCCAGTCCAGTAGTTAGACCACCTCATCTTCGCTTCTTTAGAAAATATAGGTAGATGTTTCAATTAAGATGAGGGGGAGCACACTCTTTTTTTCCTTCATCAAGTTTTTTATCTAGATAGAAGAGGTCAAGTAAAGAGAAAGAGTTCAACAAGACAAAGAATGCGCCTTTCAGGTTTCGGACCAGGGGAATAGCTTTCCTCCTTGCCTGCTTTCCTTATTGCATTAGTGCTTCACCAAAAGGCCTGCATTGGATTAAGAAGATAAGTCAAAATGTAGCTTTCTTGAGTCTATAGCAAGAATGTTGTGTACATATTTTGTAAAACCTCCAATTAGAATAATTTTCTAACTTTTCTCTGGTAAATATCCACTAATAGGTTCAATTGAACAAAGAATGGATCCAGATCCCAAAAATAAGAAAGCTTTAGAATATGCATGGGTGATCAAATGAAAGAAAGCAGCTTGATAAAAGCCTATACCTAGAGCAAACATAATCTAACCCAATTGAGACATTGTAGAATAAGCTAAACTTCTTTGAATTGGTTAGAGCTAAAGTAGCTCCTAAAAGTGTTGTACTTAAATGTACTAAACAAATGAGATTCATTTTGTCAGGTATAATTATGAAAAGAGGAAAACGCCAAGCTACAAGACAAATTCCTACTACTACCATAGTAGCAGAATGTATAAGAGTCGAAAGAGAAGTGGGGCCTTCCATGGCATCACGTAACCATACGTGAAGGGGGGATTTTTGTGGATTTAGCAACTACACCAAAAAAGAAGAAAATGGCACATAAAAAGAAAGAATTGACCTCAGATCAATAACAAAATTCGAAACTACTAGTTATCCAATCAAATCCTAAGTTTCCTAATAAGAAACTAAAATTGAATAGATTCTAAGTTACAAAGATTTTTGACAAGAACTTGCTGCAATGGGTCGTGTGAACCAAAGATGAACACATTCCCACTAGCTCCCAAAAAAGAAAATTTTGTTTCAAATTGGAACCAGTAACTAACCTCAACATTGAAGCATTGGGAAAAGGGAAAAAAATCTCAATTGGTCATGAGACATAGAATTGTCACTAGAAAGAAAAACCATGATTCCATCAGTAGTAATTAGTATTAACATAATAGAAGTCAGTGGATCGATCAAGTGTCCAAACTCTGAGAAAAAAAATCATTCTTGATGGTCCAAGACCATAGATATTGATAGGTCAAACTTCCATTTCTTTGGTGAATAGATAGATTGGCCAAAAATCATAAAGCTAAACTGAGTAGTCAAACACTTAGGAAAGCCCAATACGATGAAGATCTTTTATTTCTACCAGAAGTGGGTTATTGTCCATGCATATTGATATGTATATTCCATAAGAAAATAAATTATTCTTTTTTCCTAAGAATTCTTTCTGATTCATCAATTCTAATCTCTTTCGAAAAGAACAAAGAAAAAAAGATGAACATTTTTTTAAAATCTTTGACATAAAGTTACAATTGGTTGGTCGAAGATCAAAGAATTAGGGTCAGAGTCTATTTTAGAATCCTTTCTTCAACCTTAGTGGCCAAAATGGAGTGTCTCTTAGGAACCTTTGGATAGTAAGATTTCTTACTTCTTACTTTCATAATTATGATACCTATAATGAATTCTCACTCTTTCTTTGATTTGATTCAATTCAGAATAGCCAAATTAATCATTAAGAAGATTAGGTTACTTCAAATTTCTTGGTACCTTTTTGAGCCACACTCAGAACCCAAATTTTGAGAAAAAAGATGATAGGCTTTTATAGGCCCTAAGAGTCATCAAAATCAAGTATCAATGGACCTTACCCTTGCTTATGATTTTGTGGGGCATGAATTCATCAAGTTCATTCAACAAGATTAAAAAATTCCAAGTCCTGATCAGGCAACACCCAAATTCGAACTAGGGATAAAGGATTTGCAGCCCTCTGCCTTACCACTTGGCCATGTTGCCAAATTCCAAATCTAATTATATATATATATATATATATATATATATATATATATATATATATATATATATATATATATATATATATATATATATAATTTCTAGAATTCTCTTTCTCATCTCAAATTTTGATTTTTCTTTTCTTATATGCCAAGTTATTTTTTTATCAGATAACTACACCCTCAATCCTGGGGTCTAAGCTTTTTCATAATAGCACCTCTATTGACTTTAGCTTTATTACGAAAGAAATCAGCTTCATTCAAACCCGACTAGCATTTGCTACTGCAAAAGAAACTCATTTGAATATTGGATAAGATTCTCAAGAAGGCATTAGTTCTAGTATCATTTTTTTTTTTTATTTTTTATTTAGTTCTTGTATCATGAGTGTTTTCTTAAAAGAACATTTATGAATCTGATCAATTACTCTCTGTGCTTTGAAAATAGACAAACATATATGTTGAGCTAACACTTTTGCTTCTCAATCCGAATTTTTATTCTTTATAAGAAAAGTTCTCACCCACCAATGAATGATGAGTGCGTAGGTTTAGTATAGTTTAAGTTAAGTCAGAGAAGTCTAAGTCTTAGTGTACCTTAAAAGGAAAAAAATATATGTTTACTCTGACTATAAGATAAAGACTTTGAAGTCTAAAGACTCTTAAGATAAGGCATTTCACATGAAGACTTAGAAGAATGACTAATAATGAGATTTCTTATTGTTTCTCGTGTGTCTCACTTTTATGAGAGTAGGTGTGAATTCTAATGTGACCGACCATACCATCATGACAACCAATGCACCTTTGTTGACCTTAAGCACTTCAACATCTCCCAAGAATCTGCATCCTTCTTCACTGAGAAAACTAAAAGATACAAGATTCTTCTTGAGGTCTGGCACATGCCTGACTCTAATAAATGTCCTAGTCATACCATCATGCATCTTCAGCTCCACTGTGCCAAAACCAACTCTCTTGCACACAGCATTGTTTCCTATGTCAACATAGCCAGGCTCATAAGTTGAAAAAACTCCTTATGAGGACATGCTAACAAGTCGAGTCCGTAATCCACTTATCACTGCATATGACTCTTGCTATAATAATCAAAAGAACATCTCTCCAATCGCGACCACTCGGCTATACTAGCATCTGACTTGTCCACCCTCTAGTTGTCATGTCGCTTTCGATTTGTGTTGAAATAGGGCAATGTTCTTTTCCATTATGAATAGTGATTGTATGGCCAATCATTGTAGGTTTAATGGTAGATGTCTGAGACCAAATCACTCTTCTTTCTTTCTCCTGTCTTCCATCATGTTGAGTTTTTCAATTCTTTCTGATAAATGATTAGCTATAAATGGTGATAGTTTGAGTGAATGTGTCACTGTATTCCTTTTTTTATATTTTTGAAATTGGCATTCTATGTCCAATATCTTGATCTTCATCTTTACTATAATGATGAATGGAAAAAAGAGAAAATCTATTAGCTAGATAAGGGAAGGGGTGGATGTAGCCAAGTGGATCAAGATAGTGGATTGTGAATCCACCATGTGTGGGTTCAATTCCCGTCGTTCACACATCACATTCTTTCCAATTCCAAAAACTCAATTTTTAATGTTCTTATTTATGATGACAAAGAAGAAAACTATCACTATATCACTTCACGCCTTTTCCTACTTCTTCCAAGAGCAGGATAACCTGGTTATGGGGTTTTGTCTACCAATTGGGGCACTCCCATTACCGTCCCCATGGTGATGGACAAAGGGTTCATAACTACTCATTTGATTATATGATGCTTTACTTAACCAACACATAGATATTACTCTACCCAAACTTTTTTGGCTCACCCTAACAATACCCACTTGTATGATTGTTGCTAAGCAATTTTTGGACATCAAACAGATCACCCCAAATGGTAATTTGAATGTGGCTAGTTTACCCTATTTTGTAATCAGTTCTTACACCTACTGCTCTAGCTAATTGTCCACCCTTTCCAAGTGTAATTTCTATGTTATGTATGGTCATGCCTAAAGGGATATCAGTTGACTTTTTTCTCTGTCAAAATCCCTTCATAAACTGTACAAGCTTCTTCCAAAATATACGACTTTCTAGATGTACATAATGATATCTAGAGAAATGGATCTTATATGAATCATATGATTCAATACCACATGAGTGAATATAAAAAAAATCCAAATATGCTAAATCACTCATTCTATGATCTTCTACATCCTGGGTCTCCCTGTTCCATCATCTGGCTTATGTTTTTTATGCAGCATTCAGACTAGATGACTCTATAAAATTACATCGATACTTCCACATGTTACGGGTCACATCAAAGATATCTCTCTTGCTTCACCCCTTGGTGCTTTCAAGGTTGAGTTAAGTGACTCATCGATGGTAAGTTGGGTCACAAACGAGTAAGATTTCCATTATTTTCAAAAGATCAAAGTAAATGAGACTTTGTCAAAGAAGTAACTCAAGAAAGAAAATGCTCTGCACCTCTGCTCAAAAAGGACAACAAAGACTGTAAGGCGCTAACTATCGAAGGATCAATGAGTATTTTACTAATCTGATATGGTAAGGATAAGAATTTCTAGTATTAGATAAAGAAGAGAATTTGCTTGATCGGTGAGCTAACGATTTGTCTTGAGGAATTCTTTCTATGGAAGTAGTTAACAAAAAGAAAGAGACTATTGCCTTTCCCTTATTCTACAAGTTCAATGCTCCACACTTTGTTTTCCACAGGTGTACTAATCATGGTAGGGAAAGAAAGAGTGTGATTTTTTTCCTTTTGGCATTCTCTCTTTAGAATGTGGGTACTACACTGATTTTATGTGAGGAATCAATAGCTATTGAATAGGCAGATTGAGCCCAAAATCTTTATTGTTGTCTATTCTCTATAAAGAAGAAAGAAGGGTTGGAGAATAGATTGGTACGTTTTCCCTGAGGGCCCCCAATGACTACCTACTCATGTCTAGTTCTTGAACCTTGCTCCTGGACTTCTGGGAAAGAAAATAAGTATGCACCCCAACTATCATAAGATCTAATAGTGGTATTAGAGTAAAGTTTTTATGCAAATGTCATACGTAAAGTTTCTGTATTTGAATTACTTGCACAGGTGGGAACTTTCAAATTAGATGAATTCTCAAAGTGAGTTTATGAAAATTGGCTAGCATGATGATATTCCAACACTTATTTATGATGATATTCAAACACTTATTTATTGAAAGAAGAAAGAGAAGCTCTATTCCTCCAACTCAGTGCATTTCCTATATGGGAATGGTAGGTACTCCTTATGTGCTTCTGACAAGGTAATCTCATAACAACTCCAAATGAATGCTTCAGTCAAGTAAAGGCTACTTTGGGTCCCTGAATAATTGATTGAGTATTAAAAGAAGAAGTCTTTTCTTCTTCAACCAGTCTAGGTGCAGTGCGAGCTAAGACTCAAATTTAAAAAAAAAAAGGCTAGCTTTGGAGGGTAATAGAAGGGTTATAGCATTGAAGCAAAAAAGATAAAGGCTCACCCAATAGGGAGCCAAAAAAAGTCTATGGGGGGCCCTTGCTCATCCTGAATGGAGAAGAGGTATGGTTGAAGAGAAGGAGGAAGAACTTCACTTGTACCATTGCCTAAAGAGAAATGCCCTACTTATGATGGGGGAGAGGATGACTTATAGAAGGAGGGGGAGTATACTCTCAAATAGTTCTCTGATGGATCGATTGAAAGATAGAAAGCTCATCTTGTTGGTAAGGGATTCACCCATGAATTAGATGGGCATATGGTCTCGATGACTTCTTTACCTTTACTCCTATTGTCAAACTTCACTCTATCTATGTTGTCCTTTCCATTGCAATCAACAAACATTGGCCTTTTCACAAACTTTTTGTAATGTCCTAGCCCTGTAAGCCCACGCTTATGTAGAGTACATCGTTCAACACCTGTGACACAAACTTAATTTTGACCCATTGGTCCTTCTAACATAGGAGACTGAATGACCACCCTTAATTACTAGACCGACCCATTATAATAATTCCATAAACACCTAGTAAAGATATGACAAACAAATAAAGTAGCCCTACATTCGAATCTAACAAAACCATACCATAATCGAAAGGTATAATTTCTTGAGCGACCAGACTTAACATAAATATACCCACTCGAGCCATTTTAAAAAGGGAAAATTAGCACTACTTGGTGAAATATGTTATTTTAGAATCAATTTCAAACCATCTACTATAGGTTGTAACAATCCAAATGATACTACTACATTAGGACCCTTTCGATGTTGCACAAAAGCCATTACTTTACGTTCAACTAACACTAAAAATACTACTCCTAGTAAAAGTGGTAGAATTATTTAAAGTATTTCTCTTGGAATAACAATGTACATTTTTTATTTTCTAATCACTCATGATCGGGCCTAACCTGGTCGACTCGATCATTTTCTTTCACTTATGATCCGACCTGGTCGACTCAATCATGATATTGAAGGATCGAACCTTTGCTCAAAAAACTAAGGTTCCTGAGAAGTTTTGAAGATTGTACATTAATGATTCCAGTTACATTACTTTGAATGGAATTAAAGCCCACGCCCCTTATGACGCAACCCGCTAACAACGCTTCGCTCCTATTTCAAAGCTTTGTTGCACCTTGTATTCCAAGGTGACCATTTTACATAGTTTGATCCATTTCCTGATCTGACTACGTACCTATATGAGTGGGATGGATGGTAAATCATTTGCAGTCTTTTTCAGCAAGACTAGACAGGGAGGTTAAGAAAGTAGCAATGCCAACATTCACTAATGGAACAACAGTGGGAGCATCATAGTTGACATGGTCGGAGCTATAATCCGCATATCCATCTCTACTCTTTCTATAATTTACTCCTTCCTGCTCTCGACTCCGCTTCTCCCTTTGATGTTGATCAATCAACTCCAAGACTAAACCCATGGATTCCTTTGGCAAAAAATAAGCTTATGCTAGCACGATAGTGCTACTAAAATCACTAGTCTTGCTTGTACATCTCATCTTCTGTTGGCAGAAAAGGAGCACGCGTTGGGTCAATCCAGCATGTCACGCTTTCTAATACGGCCCTACTGTCCTTATACATAGTTTGATGAATCGTCCTACTCGACTTCACTTCACATACGCATTTTATAGATGGAAAAGCTCTCCTTCTGTGCGCATTGATCGACGTAGAGATTTGCATGATTTCTTCACTACGTGCCTTAGATTGAGTTTTACACACACAGATATATATATAAGTAGTGTTCAAGATTCATATCATAAAAATCCTCTATCTAAGAATAGAGTACTAGGGTTGTCAACCCCTTCCCCTTGGGAATCCTTTTGATCTTATTTTTGTTCTGCTCCTTAGGTAAGGTACTTGAATCGAATTATGTTAGCAAGCCTAATTAATGAAAGAATGGAATGGTATTCTCTAACCTTGAAACCATCGACATATCTTTTCCTTGATCCAAGAGCCCCTTCTACACCCAAGCAAACCAAGCAGGGACTGCTCTGGCATTTTGTTCATTAGAAAACTCCAATTCATAATTCATGGAAGGCTTTGATCTTCTCTGATAGATTCCTATACCATATGCATCTATGCTCATATAGAGCAAGACTTTGTTCACCTTATTGAACTAAAGCAAAAAAGGGCATACACCAGTTTTAAGTCTAATTCCATATGCACCCCAAAGAAAAGGAGCAGGTACGAGGCCATCTAGGTTAGCTTGTTATGGCGAGACAAGATAAGCAAAAGTCATCTTTAGGGCTGGCATTGATAAAAGCCTTACCTCAACTAGAAAAAGCTCTCTACGTCAAATTGCATAGTGTTTTAGGCAAAATAGGCATGCAAGCTCCTTTCTTTCCTAACCATAAAAGCTCAAAAATTAAAAAAGGCCACTCAGCATGCTTTTAGGGCCTACTAACTATGGGCACTGTAGCTAAACCTTAGAAACGAGAAAGATAAATAGAGAAATGTCCAAGGAAAAAAAAAACTAGCCAAGCTTCTTTACAAGTGAAAGAATTATAGCCTAACCATCTATAAGATCGATCGAGAGGCTCCCCAATCCTCTTTCATGCCACTCATTCTGAGTCTCATTTATTTGATGAAATGAAGCTTATATTTTGTTAGTGAGAAGCAAAGTTCCGCTTTAACCCCGACAAGCGGGCCTTAAAAGCAAGCAACTAAGAGAGGTAGGCATAGAAGGAAGTGCTTTTAATGGAGATAGCAAGCTCATCTTCACTAGAAGACATTCCCCGTGGCCCGTTGAAAGGGAATAGGGAAACGGATTTAGATGCCTCACCTGATTCAGATCCTTCATTATGTTGCAGAGAGATCGATTACACTTCTTCTAATTAAAATTCTTTATTTACAACTAGTTCATAAATCATTTCCTTTTATGCAGTACGAGAGGGCTATTGGAATGTCAGAATTGTAGAAGGAGACAAGCCTAAAACCACTTCTATTACCAAATATATCTTTATGAGTTCTTTGTCATGCCATTTAGGCTTACAAATGACTCGGCTACCTTTTGTAATCTGATGAGTGATTTCTTTTCTAATTTTTTAAAACTATATAGATCAATTTCTTATTTTAATAAAATTGTTGTTCATAGTTAGTCCCTAGAGGATCACTTGCCCCACCTTTGGAAAGTATGAAAAAGATAATGCAATACAGCAAGGGAAAGAATAAAGTACTTTCGCCCAGGTCGGGCATTGGTCTACTTTTAAAAGAATTAAATTATGTAACTAAATTGAACTAAATGATATCAATTTTGCGAGTACTAGACTTAGGATTACAGAAGCCACTATGATAGAAGTGACTTTCATTATAATACTTGGAGCGAAATTTAGGGATCTCTTGTTTAGAAGAGCCTTCTCTGGCCTAATTCTTTATTTGTTCCCCTCAATCGCAAGGACTGCTGACATGATGCTCACTACAAACCTTATTTAGAAAGGCTAACTCTATTCATCTCATTTTTATTCAAAGCCAGCTTGTCTATTGGGTGATAGTCTGGCGTTCTTCTTTACTCTTCAATCAAAGATGCTTAACTCATGTTCATAGAATGAGCTCCGCTAAGTGACTAGCTTCCTTCTTTCCTAATTTCATAGCATAAGTTTACATTAGTAGTAGCAAACTTTACTTAGCTAGCCCTACCTTTATCAAGCAAGTAAGTGACACACTCTTTATCTCTTTGGTTTTTCCATTGTTTTTTCTGAAAAGTCTTTATTTTCTTATTATTTTGCTCCCGTTTGTTTACACTCAACAACAGCACCGGGCTTTCCTAAATTGTCTGGAAGTACAATAAGGTTAGTAGCTTGTTAGGACCAAGGTGTTTGAAAGATGAGAAGACTTCTTATTAGTTCTCTTACAAAAATCGAGGTAACGAACTATGCTTACTTAGCCGCTCACTCAAACAGTAGTTCTCATTTTCTTGTCCTATCTTGTGAAAAGAAGCAAATTGTTACCTTTGTGAGTTCCCCTTTCATGGATAGATCACTAAACTATGCACCTATCTTCGCTTTTCGATCAACTGTAGCTCCCTATTCACTTACAAAATATTCACTCATTTACTTGGGAAATTCCATACCTTTTCTTTCATGTAATCTAAGGTTTTGAAAGAACGTAGTAAGTGTTGAATGAAGTTTCTTTGCCCAATAGAGAAAGTGAACAACTGGCTATAAAAAGGAAGAGAGGTGCCAATCTATGCTTAGTATATTGAATACACACTTTCTTGTGCAATCAGCTTTTTGATCCACGTTGTTAGACTCTTCTTCAATAGAGATGACATATACTAGAAGTAGGCAAGGTGTGAGAAAATAGTTTGTGATTTCATAAGCGTCCCTATTCCTTAGATGGGGACGGACAAGCTACAGCTATAGATAGAGTAGTAAGGAAATAAGATAGTGCTAGATCTATGCCTATGAGAAGAATCTATGAGTAGATTATACCATGCCAGGTATAGTGAAAGTCTTTATAAAACAGTCTTCTTTATGTGCAACATACTAGTTTATTTTATTTTTTCTGGTAATTAAGATATTATAGCTATTTCTCTCCAGCTAACGCGTATCCATTTCCTTGCTTTCCTTGCTCACAAGTATTATAGTTAGAAAAGAAAGGAGATTTTTTTATAGAAATATTGCTTAACTATTCACTAATACATAAAGAGCTTAAATGATTGCTCAAAAGCCCTCTTTTGGTAGAAACTGAACCAACTGCAATTAGTTCACATGGGTCTCAGTAGGACCCTACTAACCAAAACTTTACGCACAAAGAAAGATACCTAGAAGACAAATGAAAGACTGAAGGAATATGGTACTTATCATTCTACAAAATTCTTACCAGTTGGATTGGTTAGTGGTGGATCCCCCATCATCGCTCAAGATTAGAGACTCTCATAATTCATTATGACTTTGAACCGCACACAAAGAAGGAGCATATGAGTGATATCACAAACACGTTGAGTTACAAAAAGATAAAAGATGTTTACCTTTTTGAAAAGAGAAAAAAAGTTGCCTTTTCTATTCTTCTATTTTCATGAGAATTTGATTCCAAAGTTCATGTTGTATGTAGGGTATACTATCATGGTGCAATAAACACTATCATGCAGCTTTCCACCAAATCAATGTAAGGAAACATCAAATTTGTAAATTAGATAGGCATGAAATCCACTTTACAACACTCGAATCTCGTGAAATTTTTTTTGATGTTGTCTTAATTGAAACCATCTATTGTTGATATATTTAAAAGAATATCCTTGCACGTGCATTATTTGGTCAAATCCTCTCCACCATCCTTTAGACTACATTTAGGATTAGAGAATGAGACTTTGTTCAACTGTGACTTTGGATCTCCCTTTGTTGCAACCAAGCTAAACTACACAACCGAATGAGAGAGCACCAGATAGGCACATACAGATAGAGAGCTACCCGCCAGAGGAAGTCAATCACTTGAAAGCAAAGAGAGAACTTTCAGCAGCTTCTTACACAAAGGGTGATAGCAAACTTTCTACACATAAGATTGCTAGAAAGGAAAGAAGTAAGCAAGTCAATCTACATGAGTCTAATCTTGTTTGTTATCATTATTCGCCTCAACATAGTGAGATACCTTCGAACGTCGCTATGCAAGAAGAAAATGAAGTTCAGTAAGGGGTGCTCCCGTGCCTTTTCTTTCCCGGAGTGACCTGGTTGTTGATCCCTAATACGATATCGGTTACCTGGCCTCTTCGAATCATATTTCTCAAATGATAACTCAAACTAGGAGATGTATGGACAAACAGAGAAAGAGTAGCGAACTATTAAGTGACATATGAATTTATCGTAGCTCAAGACAGAGATTCGACTTTGCATTCTCCCTATCCACCGAAAGTGAGAAAGGTAAGAAGTAAGAAAGAGATATACAGATCTTAATAAGAAGCTAGACACATTCTCTTGTGAGTCAGTCACTCTCATGTCATGGGGAATAGACACCTATGTCGGGTAAGGAGGGACTTACAGGCTACCTTGCTTCACTGATTTAATCTTTCCTAGCTTGGAAGGAGGATAATTTTCTTATGTACATGAGAGGCCAAAAAAGGGGAATGAATTGGGTCAGTCAGCATAGATCTATCTCAACTATTCCCATGAAGAAAATACTGATTCTTAGAGCCATATATCCCTCTTTATGATCGAACAGGAATCCTCATTCATCTGTCTAGCCTGACCTATTCCCAAAAGAATGGTGTAGCGGTGTAATGACTTGATTTGTCTCATCACATAGATATTTCACATTCTTATGATTCACTACTATGGATCTCCATCATCCTTGCAATTGAAAGAAAGAACACAAAAATGGCATAGAGACACTCGCTTTGACTACTAGGAAAACAAGATTGCTGATGAATTAAATGATATTCTTTGAGAGAAATTATTCTTTCTTATCTAGCATGAGAGACTTACTGTTAGGTATGGGAAAGACCCCCAATTCTATGAAATTAACTTTTTTATCTAGCATGGTGCTAGACACAATTCTTCAAGCACAGATCTGAGAAAATGATAGGTGTTTTCACAACATGATTTGAGAACTTCAGATCATCCTCCACAACCCTAATCTTATAACCAAAATTCTCTTTTTAGCTATGATTTGAATGTCTCAAGTTTGTCTTCAACCTCCCTGGTTTAAATAAGGGTTCAAAACTCTCAGTTCATAATAGGAAAAAAAGAGTATGAGCAAATTCATCTATCACAGGTAGTCGCTCACCCGTAGGTCTTTCTCATATATAAGTTAAGCCAAGACATGGGAATATGAATTGGAGTCTCAAGTAGGGGGGCTACTAAGCACTAGGAATTTAGCAAAAATCTAGTGATTGAGACTAGCAAGAAGAACATTCAGTACAATTTCATCGTTCCCTTTTGCTGCTTCCTCGTCATACGTTGTCTTCTTAGGTAGATTCTTCTTCATCGAGGCCCTAAAGTCTAACATCTAAATGATCATCAGAAGCCATGTGAGCATCCAAATCCACATTTGAATCCATCACATCAGAAGTAGTAGTAATTAGGGATATATTATATACAATAAATTGCCAATTCTAGTACTCAACTAGTGAGCTATTTAGTTTATCAGGAAGAGGCAGAGGATCTGTATCCAAAGTGAGTCATATGTACCTAAATAGGGAAAGGGAAGGGTCTTATCTCTCAAAACTAGCATAAGGAGTTGTTTTTCATGAGTCTGGAAATCAAATTGAATTAGATTTTGCTCAATAGGTTTCCCTCCATGTTAGCTATGATTAGTAAATAGTCAATATAAGAGTCTATGTGAATTCTATGGATAACGATGCATACCAAAGAATGTTGCTTGAAATATGGTAAATGAAAGCTAGGAAGCATTTCATCAACTAAATCTCTCTTAGATTGTAAGGTCTTTATTGAGAAGACATGCTTATTTTTTAATTGTTGGACTTCCATATCTGAATCATCAAAAGAACTATCATACAATACGATTTTTTCATAAGGTCTTCTTACTTGTGGGATGGCGGTTCTTGACCTTGTCATTGGAAACCTTCTTTTCCCCTTATTTTGAAGACAAGAAAATGGAAGGTGGAGGGACCTACTTATAATAAAAACTAGTAGGAAGAGCTATTGAATGGACTGGTTTGGTTGGGAAGAAAGTACTCAGCATCATCAAATACACCAATTTTATTTACGAAAAAGGGTTGCAAATCACCCTGAATAGAAAATTATTCTCCTCCACGAGTATATTTTGAGACATTGGTGAAAATTTTATGGCACCATCTCATACTCATGAAGCCTTGGTCATCTTAATAAAGCTCAAAAAGAGGTATTTGCATCAATCACAAGGACTTCAATTTTCAAATCACCTAATTACAATGGTAGGGTAAGATAACCAAGAGTCTTCTAGCCTTTTTCATTAAAGCCATGAAGCATCAATCTGTATGAACAAAATTTATTTATATTCAATGATAAAAGTTTTGAAGTATAAACTGTTATGGCGTTCATTGAAGATTCAGGGTCTACTAGGATTCTATTAAGAGTGTTACCACAATCACATTGAAAGGTATATTATGATCTATTATTTTTCATAAAAGATCATCATCTATAAAGGTGATGGAAAAGTGGTCCTCAGTGGGAAGACACTCTTTTTAATAGAATAGGTTAGCTAAGCTAGTAGCAAGCACGTGAGAAAGCAAGTTACAATTTATTCAATCTATTCACATCATTTAGTGTGAATATGACACACATCTCTTTGCTACACACCTCTCTTTTGAGTCTAGAGATTTGACATTTCTAAACTACTATAATTGAAGTAGAGAAATGCATTTTATACAAAAAGATCATGGGTGGATGAAAAGTTTCAGATGAAAATGTGACTTCATTAAGGGAAATCATGTTTTTAACTTCTTCCCATGGGTGGATGAAAAGTTTCAGATGGAAATGTGACTTCACTATGGGAAATCATGTTTATGACTTTTTCCCATGGGTGGACGAAAAGTTTCAGATGGAATCCAAATTCCCAACATAGAATCTCACTTCTCTCTCTACTCTCGCCTTGCTTAGTTACGATTCACTCTGGTCAAGCTATTTCAAACAAACCTTTCCAATTAGCATCTAGAGATTGGGTTCTCACTCCTAGTCCAAATGGGAATTCTTTTAAGAAACCCCCTTCTCATTGTATTTATCTTGCTTCGCTAATGAGATGCTTGTCCCTTTTCTGATCTCTTTCCTGTTGCTTCCCTCAAAGCCACTAAGATCCCTATTGAGTTCCCAAGGAGAGGAGGTATTTACCAACTTGATTAAAAGGAGAGAGTAGAAAATTAGTTTCGAGACTAAGAGATTGGGCTATCGGTGGGTATCAATTTAAGTCAACAAAGAAGGAAAGCCTTCCCCCAATCCATAATTTTCAAGTGAAGAAGATAGATGGCTGAGAGTTATAGGATTTTAAAAGTGCCGCCCCTAGCTCAGCAACATCTTCAAAAGAGATGACGGATACAAAGTAGTTTCCAACTTGTAGGCTCATTCACCAGCTAGGCTAGGACATGAGTTTGCTTTCATGAGTGCACTAGCAGAAGCGAAGATAGATTTGTCCCCCGATCTGAGATATTAGTAAGATTAGCTACACATAATTGAACCTACCTTAACCTAGGTAGGTGACTTCAGTAAACCTCATTTCCTTCCCCATTTGCTACTTGAAAGAAAACTAGGGCCTGCAAAGCTAAATGTATGATTTAGAGCTATCTTCCCAAGTCCTCTGGCTTATGAATACTAGCTTCTTTCTTTCCCATTTCAAGACTATCGGATGGTACTTGGTTGATCCCTAAGGCCTTTCTCGTTCGTCCCTTGGCTTCGTTCAATCAAAAAATTTCTCTAAGCTTCTCACTTAATCTTACTCTTTCTACTTCTATTTTTGGCTTCACCCTTGCTTGCCACTTTCTTTATTAGGTGTACAGGGAAAGCCATCACTTGTCCTCTTGTTAGCAATGAGCCTACTACCAAGGAGGAGAAAGAGCTCGAACTTGGTAGTGAGCTTGGTATTCGTATATCAGACTTTTCCAAGATGAGGAATGAGTTTACCGGATGCGAGAAATCTCCTTACATCGCACCTCATTGCTTAAGAGTTCTTACTTCTTGCACATGCTAGCTTTCCAACATTAGCTTCTTCTGAGTCCTCAACATGGCATGGCAAATGAAGCTAATTTGGTTCAGACCAGCTCAAGGACTGCTTTCATAGGGTCAAAATGCCATTTGTGTAGTGCATCATTTTCATTCACTATGAACATAGAAATTGGATGGAAGACTCACTCTCTCTTGAAAGAGATGTCAAGTCAAACATCACTAGGGTTCCCCCGATGAAAGCAGAGACCTTTCATAGGCTAGCTTTCCTGGTCACATAGGCAACATATGCTTTCTATATGATCTATGATATGAGTTCTATCATATATAGAAGTAGAATAGGAATACGTTTGTGACCAGTCAAGCACGGGCTTGGAAAGTAAAAAAGTATAGCTTATCAAGCAAAATAGGCAGTGTAGCTAATAGAATCTAAGAAAAGAAGAAGAAGTCAGAAGCTTAGACTCAGATGGAAAGCACTACTAGCTAATGACTACACTACACAATGAAAAAGATAGGAAACCCCCTCATTTTTTTAGCAAATAGGAAGTTGTGTAGGGCGACCAGGCTCCACAAGGAATATCTTCAGTAATAAGAGTTCCATCTTAAGTTCAGATTTTAGGGATGAGTAAAGTCATAGGACTCATATATAAAGAAAGTCAGGACAAAGGCGTAGCACATCATGTACTCATTCTCATTCACAAAGTGGACAAGCATAAAAAATAGGTTTTTCAGAAGAGGAAAATTAGCATATTGGTTGGGTTGACCCCCTAGTCTTTCTCTTTCAACTCAAAAAAAATATTGCTCAAGTGTCCGAGTATGGAAACTCAGATAGCGCCTAGGCATTATGACTCACTACTGAAAGAAAGGATCAGTGGCATCTGATTCTTGTCATCTTGCTTGTTATCTCTAGTATATGATGACTTGTCCAAGGTCAGAACAGGGAAATAAAACTCCTAGAAGGGAATCCCATCAAAGTGCCAACCCTGCTTCCTTGTACAGGCTAGATTCCTCAAAAGCAAGGGGTGAAACCCAAAAAGCAAGTGAAAAGCTACTAGTGACTATAGAATCTATGGATACTCTAACTAAAACCTATGCTCTCTCTTTCATCATCCAGTCTTAGCTAGCTATATGGCGCTCAATCCTCTATCTCAAGGCCACTATTCATGGGTCAAAGTCCATGGAATCTGATCTAGGTGGCTGATTAGTACTAGCTTCTTAACTAGTAATTGTTGCTTTCTTTCTTACAATGGAAGGACCTCTAAGGTGTGTTCCCCTAATGTGGCAGTTTGTTTTACTCGATTAAACACTTTTTTTACTCTATTAGACCTCTCCTTTAGTCTTCGCTATGCTCATTCCTTTTTCTTTCTTCGTGATAGAAGGAATCTAATTCATGTGTTGCATTAGCTTTTGTTTATCTCACTATTAACAGAAAAAATAATTCCTAATTTTGTTGTGTCCTTATAGATCCAATATACTAGTGGCATCAGTCTCCATTTATTTTTCTTGCTTTAGGATCTGACTTAGCTTTTTTTTCTTACTTTGTGCTGCATGTAGCTCTATCTTTTGACTAGAAAAAAAAGGCATTCTAACCAAGATGTCATATTCACTCAATTTGCTCAAATGTGTAAAAAGACTCAAGCATAAGTGATTAAATCGATTCATTTCTTATCAAACTCTATTTCTTTCTATCTTTGGCTAAGTCAGCCTAGCCTCTTCGAGTGAGTTTTCTTCTTTCTTTTTAATTTCACTTACATTAAGCTACCTTCAAAGAAATATCAATATTCATATTAACTAGTTCAGATAAACACCTCCGTAGAACAACTGGGGTGTCCTTCAAGATAAGGAGTGGTTCACCGGGTCAGAGAAAAGGTAAATGATTCCTAGTTGAATGACTCTTAATTTCTCAGCTCATTGCTTTGGGTTCGAGTAAGTAAGGACGGGTGAAAGGAATGGAGATGAGCTTGAAAGGATATGAAATTTCAATTATATTCATGAGGTCTTTCCAGTTAGAGGAGAAAGGCTAGACCTTTGGGAGAGAAGAAAGAGAGATGAAATGTAATTTGGTTCGGATCAATCTATTTTCCTAGTTTTTCTTCTGATGATGCTCTCACTAGTAGACTGGGATCCTTCATTCTTTAAGGAAATAGATGAAAGGAGGGACTTGCTAATGATGTTCAATCTGTGCATGAAGAAGGTCTTCTTTCTCCTTACATTCTTGATTAGGTTTACGTTAGTCCTCCAGCCAGACATAGGTGGGAAGCCAAACGATGTGCAAGGAGTTGAGCTTATTGACGCATTGAATCACCGTGGAAGACATGCATGATGTTTTGGATGCCGATCTCCTAGCATTGTAGAGTGCTTTGTTAGCATGAGATTGGGTTAGCTCTGCTACCTCTTTGGTTAGTAGATGGATTTAGAGGGATACCACCCTAACAAAGTAGCTCAATAGTTTGGGTTTTCTCAGGTGAGTATATTTGATGCCTTTCATCCCTGGGGTGGTGGCGATCGACTACATCGAGGAAGCCCTTTTGAGACTATGCCGCCTCGATGATGTGGGGGCACCTGCTGAGATTTGGCATGGATGCTAGATTTCTCTTAGCTCCATGAGACAGTCGCACAAGGGTTGGGTATGTTAGGTTGACTTGGTTGTAGCTGTCTTATGCGCCTCTTCGCGAGCATGGCGCCAACAGATATGAGCTATGAGAGAGGGAGTTGGGCCTTCATCGAGCACAATGGTCCCACAGAAGCTCTCAGCAAGAAGGGACCAACTAGGTAGTGCCTTTTGACTTTAATCCATGTTGTATCTATAGATTTTCCTTTTCAACACCTTTAGCTTTCAGTTTATGGCATTGACTTGTTGCTTTAACCTTGTAAGTAACCCTCCCACTGAGCTAGAGATGTGGCGATAGCACTCATTTCCTCCCATAGAGAGGTTCCTTCTTTATTTGGTTGTCGTATTAGGTAGCAGCATGAGGAACCGTGATATTCTTCTATGGATTGGAGTGTCAGTCCATCATACCGTTGACTTGTCAGACATGATGAGAAAGAAAAGCCACAGCTTCCCTGTTTGGTGTGGAGTACACTGCTTTCGGGTCTTTTGGTCCCTTCCACTGCGCATTTGCTTACTCACGCGAGTCCAGACCTGGGTACCTCACCTAACATATTATTCTTCCTCCGGTGGTGAGTCCCATCTACTGGCCAGGAGAAACATCAGGAGGCCTCTTTCTTTTCAAGATTTTTTGTAGTACCCACGTAAACTCTAATGGCTCCAGAGCTTCCTTCTCCTCAAGTGTCTCTTTGAATGAACCGACCCGTTCAAGGATGTGAAGGCACAGCTCCAGGTACATATGGTTTTGTTCATGTTTGTTTTGCTTTTACAGTGTTTGTGCATCACTTTTGCTTTCATTGTGCAGGCTTGGAGCTATCAGATTATGTCTCAAATATTTGCTTTAGGCCGATGGCACATGCTGAATGGAGATGTGCCTCACTTCATGGCATGATCCTAGTTTCTTGAGGTGATTAATAGTGGAGATGCAGCCTGACATTCCAGAGTCATTGGATCGGTTCACAGCTGATGCCAACATTCTACTTAACTACCTGGCACACTTCGCCTTGAAGGAGTAAGAGCTCCAATTTTGAGAGTCGATGTGCTACTAGGTAGAGTTCTTGGTGCAACAATTTAGATCTGTTCTAAGCGCCAGTAGAGGGATGCCTTTTCCCATGCTGCGAGAGTGAGTTACCACTATATGGGCTACTGCTGATAAAGTTGGTCAAGATTCTTAGGAGAGTACTGAGATTGTCTGAGTAGGTCATAGCAAGTCAGTGGTCTTATTAAATGGATAGCTTTACTGTGAATATGTGATCCCTTTAGAAAGAGATCATAGATGCAATGAAATACAACACAAGAGCTTAAAGGGATTGGTATGAGGCTAATTAGGTAGTCTCGATGGAGCTTCCGCAATATCATCAATGACATCAGGCGATGCTTGATGCTGAGGCAGAGGTTACCTGAGCAGTGCAGGCTTTAGAGGCTGTCGAGGAGAAGTATGCAATGCTGGAAGATCTTAGGGCTTGGCTACAGATTTTGCACGCTCAGCTTCTTTGATGTACCCCCTTTTCTTATTGAATAAGAAAACTATTTCCTTTTGTTTTTGTAGCATACTTGTACCAATGTAGGCTTGTACCTTTTTTGTTTCAATCATTACTTAGTTTATTTTGCTGTGTTTCATGAGTATGCTTATCTTTGTCGCTCTTTGTCTGATTGCCTTCTACTTATTGAATAAGAAAACTATTTCCTTTTGTTTTTGTAGCATACTTGTACCAATGTAGGCTTGTACCTTTTCTATTTCAATCATTACTTAGTTTATTTTACTGTGTTTCATGAGTATGCTTATCTTTGTCGCTCTTTGTATGATTGCCTTCTACTTTTGAGGGGAAGCAGATCTAGTCTCATGACTTTGAGGACCAGGCTTGTCAAATTTGGGGGCTTCTATGACTCAGCTATCAAAGCTTTGGAAAGTCGGGAGAGATTACCTCTTGACCTTGAGGGAATATTTTTTGAGGGGAATTTGAGTTGAGACACCTTGAGTTCCTACAATTCAATCACTTACTAAAGATTCATAATGCTGATATATTTATATGTAAAAAGAGATTTTTTTCTTGCCCTACATGGATGAAAGTATGACAATGTTTATTTTAACCTAAGTTGCAATTCCCTAAAAGAGAAAGATTGTATAGTTAATTACATTTTAGAAGATGTGATCTTCCAAGAAAACACTTTATTAAAGTAGTTGGATATTGTCCTTATAGATTTCAAAGTTTAAGTCAAGGCTACTAAATTTAAAAATCAAATATGATGGATTCAGTAGAACATCGCTTTTAGAATTCCAAATGGGGAGATGTAAAAAGTGATTTGACATTAACAAGCAGTAAGCTATTTAACTTATTTTATGGTTAGGCTTAATACTTTTTAAAGTGAAATTTATTTTGAGGTTTGAGTTTGACATTTTATTTGAATACAAGGACATAAAACTCCAATAACAAAATACTATGGAAGCCTAAGCAGTGAATACTTATTCTTGTAACAAAGAGAAATGAGTCACCTCATATCATAAAATTAAAAGTGCTTTTGGATTTAATGGTACACTTTTATCAAAGAGTATGAACCAATCATGACTCTTCTAAACTTATAAACCAATTGATGAGCTACTAGCAAACAACTTTTACTCTTTAAATACATAAGTCAAGTATTATGAAATGTAAGATGGTTTAGGATATTTTTTATTAAGAAAATCTAAAAACTTAAACTCACCCTATTAATCTAGAATCATGTTGGGTATGAAAAGTTTCTAACTAATATAATAATTTTATAATTTTCATAGATTTTATTAAAAACTAAATTTATTTATCAGAAGGGCTTATGTATGTAATTATGCTTACATGCATAAAATATTAGAGAAGCAAAAGACAAAATTAGAGTTTAGAGGGTAGTCTTCCCTCAAAAGGATGATCATTTTCTCTAGATAGATGCCCTCTTATTTGCAATGGGTGAAGGACCCATTTAAGAAGATAAAGTAATATGCATCATGACTCTCCAACCTAGATTAATTAGAGTAATCTGCAATATAGTTCTAACAAATACAACACTTTGTAGGAGTGTTAGAAAGGTCTTTTAAAACAACTTATAGATAAATCATAGGGAGCATATTCATCCTAAAAGACAACATTTTAGCAATTCCCATAGGATTGATCTTCTTAAGAATCATTAAGCTATCAATGAACCCATTAAGAAAGTCAAAGTAGATGCCCCTCATATGATGGAGTCCATGATCCTAATTGTTCTAGATTGGCTAACATAAATGGATAAATTATTTGATTAATACCAAATGGATGACTATCAAAGCACAACTTTTGCTAAGATGAAACTTATAGGCCATGTAAAAATGTATTACATCAATGTTTTAATGAAAGAAGAGAGGTTTGATAGGAACCAACTTACTTAGGTAGAAATCAAAGGAATGTTTAGAACTAAGTATTGTTTTAGAAATTATGTCAAGAAATTACATTATTAATTTATGACATTCATCAAAAAATATGCAAGTGGTAGAATATATGAAAACCAATTTGAGGTTTTGTAGCTAGGACCAAATTACATAAACTAAAAGTGACAAATAGCCAACAAATATTTTATTTGGTCTTACTAGTGGTATTAGATATGAGGTGAGGTTAAATTGTAGAATCATATATATATTAGATGAGTAAGGAATGCCCATGATACTTGGAAGCCTAGTGAGCATTCCAATCTATCTTATGGTGAGGCTTTATATGTTTAAAAGTGAGAGGATTTATTTATTTGTATTGAAATTTTATTAGATTGCTAGGGCTTATAATCCATCAACAAAAGATTGTTGAAATGCTTAAGAGGTCAAGATTTATGCTCGTAGCCCAAGGGAAATAAGCAACCTCGGATCCTAAATCTAGGGAGCTTTAACACGAGTAAAAGCATGGCCTAAATCTAAGTGAAGAGGGGACATGAGGGTTTGCCTCCATAAGAGAGAATAAACCCGTCTGACTTCTGAACTTACAACTGTCTAGAGTGGCCGCCAGCCAACACCTCCTATGATTTAAAACCATGTAGCTCGATCTCATGAAATTAAAAGATAGCTTAGTTTTTTATTTAATTAGAAATAAACTAAAGTCTTAAACTCACTCCCTAAGAGACTGGAGCATGAATGGTATGAGTATATGACTTAGCTAAAATGCAAGTTATTTATAATTTTTAAGCTATTTTTACACATAAATTTAGAACAAATTCTTTAGGATTTCTTATGCCTAAATGCATGAAGAAATAAGTTTATTGGCTAAATCAACAAGAAGAGGGTGTTCTCCACCACAAGGGATGCCCTCATGGGTCAAGCATTCTATTGTGCAAGCATGAAGATCCCCATATTCAAGAAGGAAGAATACATATGCATGATGAGATACAATATATAGGGTTAAATATTTTAATTATCTTGATTAGAACTTAGGCTTTATAATGAGAATGTGAGTTGATTTAAAATTTAATTATGAGTGATTAGTTGTGGTAGAAAAATTAATTTTATCCTAAGAGCCTACCACATCCAGGCCACACATTCAAACATCAATCATAAAGAAACTATGAAAATCATGTAATCCTACTGCATAATCTAAACGTAACATTAATTAATTTTATAGTCTATTGTAAAAGAATAAAAGTATAATTCTGCACCATACACCCCATAAAGAGAAAATTACATAGAGTGTTGACCTCACTTTGAAGTGAGTTCTTAACTTCTTGCTCTAAGACACTATGGAATGATTTAACCTAAGTTTAGACTTAGAAGGGTTAGATAGTTCATGCCTGGTTTACAAAACTTGTAACCATAGCCTTGACAAACCCATGCTTTCCTTCTCAATCCAAACCTTAAATTCATGCCAAATCCAAATCAAATTTCCAAATTCATAATCAAATCCAAGCTCAAAATTCTCCATAAACCTCATGATTGGATTCCATAACCTTAACATTAGCCAAATCCAATTCAATCAATTAAATCAAAGATCAATTCAATCTCTCAACTATTCATCAAAAACAAATCCAAACTCAATTCCAAATGATTGAAACCCAAAACTAAATCCAATGTTCCAAAATTCTTTCTTAAACCATATGACCTACCTCCATAGCCTTAGTCAAATCTCCACTTAAATTATCTCAAAATTAATTAATTTTTTATAAATAAATTATTCTTCCATTTATATTCACAAATATAAATAAAATACATACTCAAATGATTGAAACCAAATCAAACTAAATTGAACCAAAGCAAGACCCTTCTTAAGCTATATGGACCTACCTCCATAAACTTAACCAAATCTTAACCCAAATCAACCCAAAATCAATTAGTTTCTTTATAAATTAATTATTACTTCATTTATTTTTACAAATAAAAATGAAACCCACCTTCCAATGACCAAAAATAAATCAAACTAAATTGGTCTCCCTTCTTAGCCCTTTTGATCTAAATCCATGAGCTTGGTCAAATTTGCTTCCAAATCACTCCAAACTCAAGTAATTTTCTCATAAATCATTTATATATTCATTTATATTCATAAATATAAATGAAATGTAAATCCAAATAGCCCAAACCAAATCCAAAATTAAACCAAAACCCAATTTATACTTTTTAAGCCAATTTCTTGGACTTAACCAAAATCCACCTAAACCAAGTTAAACTAAATGGATTTTCCCTTGAATCAATCATTCCTTCAATCATCTATCCAAATATAAATTAAAACTACAATTATCAAATCAAACTCAAGTCAACCCAAGTCAAGCCCAAGTTAACCCTTTGAACTTGAAAACTTCAAATGAGCAAAAATCCATTAGAGTCCAAATTGATTGCAGTTGGATTTATATTTCAATCCTAGCTCATATATAAGTTCAAATAAACTTGAATCAAGCCAAAACCAAACCAATTAACCCATTTAGGTCCACTTGACACAAAAGTGGCCTAATGAACCTTTTTGAACTAAGTTCCAATACAACCCAAATTGGATTGAACCAAGGCCATCCAAGGCTCATATCATGATCAACAATCACCCTAGAATGATCAATCACCTCAATTATATCAAACAAAGCCAACTTGGTCATTTAACCAGGTCAAACTTTAGCCTAAATGAAACCTAAACTAGTCAAAACTATCATACACCAAATTAATTGAAATCATTGATTCAAACTAACTCATAATCAATGATTGAAAATGACCAAACCCTCAATTAAGCCAAACCAAGTCCAATTAGTCATTTGACCCAAGTTAACCCAAATTGGCCTAAAGGGTCAAAATGGAATCTAACCAAAATTGATTGTAACAAATGGCTCAAGTTCATTCCAAATTGATTATTGAACTTGACCAAAGCCATAATTGAGCCTAGGTCAACTTAACCCAACCTAGCCCAAATTAACCTAAAGGGTTAAATTGGCTAAAATTTAAATTAAATCCAAATTGATTCAAACCAAAGCCTACAATCATTTTTAATTGACTAATTGGACATGAACCAACACCTAACCTGACCCAATTTGGTCAAAATATCAAAATGGCCAACTTGACCCATTTGATTTCAAATGAGCCAAAATCAAACACAGGCTAAATTAATTGAAACCACTTAAACCAAAACTCTTCAAATCATCATTTGAACCTAACCCAAGCCTTAGTTTGACCCAATTTGATCAATTATCAACCCCAACATGAACCCATTTAAACTCATTTGACCAAATGAAGCCAAAACCCATAAAACCAACCCATGGGACTTTGGTGGCTAACCAAACCCGACCCAAACTCACCCTAGGTCAACCCAAAGTTAGCCCAAAAGCCAGGTGGGCCCCATCAAAGCCATTGACCATTAGTTAAGCCCTCTTTACATAGGATTCCACCCATAAATGATAAAGTACACTCTCCCATCACCTTGGCAGCCTTCACTCACCCAAATGAGGCCTGACCTAACCCACCTATGCCACCAAACCCATGCTAGGTCAGCCATGGTCCAAAGGGAGGTGAGTTAACCTCATACAGCAAACCCAAGGGATCAAGCCAAGGAGATCTCCACACATCGGCCCAGGCACCTCCCATGAGTTCCTCCAACTGAGTCACGTGGACTTGAGACCCTACTCATGGCGGTCAACCAAAACATGGGAAGCCATTCCGTCCATCCAACTCAGCAAATCAAGGGGTATACTCCTCCAATTTGAATGGGAAACACATCAATTCACTTCGTGCAAGCTTCTTAGCACATTTCCAAGCTTCTTTGTAAGTTCTAGAGCAATCCAAAGCTTTCCCCTTGCAGCATATCTCTTCCTCTTGCAAAACCAAAATAGGGCACTCCAATCCTGATCCAAGCTCTCTCATTTCACCACCAAACTTAAATCCTTTTATACACACCCTCCACACACGTTGTCAAAGCCACCCAAGTCATTTCCCAAGATCCCAAGCCACCGGAGGACAAACTTCAATCGCCATCGAACTGCAAAATGATAGAACTTGATCCACTGAGCAAACCAAAGGAAATTATCTTAAGTCTGACTCAACAAGGCCTCATCTCAACTAGACAAAGCTACCTCCATCGATCCCATCACCGATCTTGAGCTCCGATGAGATAATTCCTCAAAACCTTAGTAATAGGGAAGTGTGGTTGATCCTTTTTGAAGGGAATTTACATGTGAGTTGATCTTCATCATTGGATGTGTTCAAATTTCTTCCTTAATGGTGTGGGTTGATTTTGAAGTTCATCAGAGCTCGGGTGAGCTTAGATCAAATGATTCATGGGGGACAAACACTATCTTTTGCTGCTCACATGAAGGAGGATCATGAGCCATCCATTGTGCAAGATTGGAATGGACATCTCTGATCAAATCACCTTTCTCCCACACCTGTGGTGATCTGGTCATGATTTGATGGTGGAGATCAATACTTTATTCATTTGACTTAGCACAAATGATAACTTAAATAGCCAATGTGCACGGAAAAGCGTGTTCAATGTATATAGGATTAGCTTAATTAAGGTTAAAAATGTGTTTTAAAGTGAAACTTCCATAATTCATAACTAATTAAAAAATCTAAAGTACAAATGGTTTTAAAGGTATTTTAGAGAAAAATAAAAATATCTTCAATTGGTTTTGAAAAAAAAACTTAAAAAAATAATAATTGAAATTTGAGAGATTATAAATAGATTTATTAAAGTTAGATTAATTAAGCCTACCTTCTTAACTTAATTAATGAATAATTAAGCACATGAATAGTAATTAATTAACAATTTAGACTCTCTAATCATGGTTAAATAGTAAGGAGACTTAGGGAAGTAGATTTGGGACCTCCCTCCTAATTTGTTCCCTAAATCTCCCTCTCTTTTCAACCCAAATGCTAATTAATGATTAATTAACTAATTAATGACATAATTTTCTAAATTGAAATCCAAATCACATTAAATCATGCTTGATTAAGTAAGGAGTTTATGGAATTAGGTTGGAATTTCTTTCTTAACCTTTTCCCTTAAACCCATACCATTTCAAAAGATAATCAATTAAATTTAATAATTAAGAAAAGAGACATGAGTTAATGGATTAATCACTTGTTCAATTAAATTAAAGATCTTATTGAAACTCTTGGTGTTTAATAACCTAAAGAGGTTTAATGAAATCATGATTAGCTCACATATGTGAGAAAATCGTGAAACTAATTAAGTGACTTCCTTAAGCCTAATTAATAAATGATTATGAGCTAATTGCATTAGGTTCCTTTAATTTCATAGGAGCATTGCTATTTACCTTGTCATTCACTTGCATATCACACTAGTTAATAATCATTTAATTAATTACCTTAAGGTAACATAGGTAAGGGTTTAATTAATTAATTTAATCCATGCTTAACTTAATCAATTCTTAAAATTAATCAAATTTATTTCCCTTAAATCAAATTAACTCACATATGGGGATTGGGATTAGGATTAGCAAATCTTTCTCACATCTTTTAAATCAAATCAAATGTGATATCAAAAGTGACATTAAGAAACTTTGGTGTATTTTAGATATGAGAATTTAGTATTATTGTCATTAGGAGTTAGTTGGATTGAATGAAATTATATGTTTATGTCTCTTTATTCCTTTTCAATCATATTAAAATATTGTATGCCACTTGATTCATGCATTTATTTCTTTTAAAGTTAATTGAAAATAAATGATTTTTTATATCAAGCTTGCATGTGTTGATTAAAATTAATATATGTGTGGCTATTATCACTATTAAATCAAAATTTACTTTCCAAAACTTATGAATAAGTGATTACATATGCTATGAATGCTAGTTATAAATACATAAGAAATGTATGATTATAGCTTAAGTTTATATGAAGTAAAGTTCTCTCTTTCATTCAAATATTGATTTGTGTAAGTAAGAATATTAATGGATATTTAGTTTGGACATCTCGGGAATACTAGGCTTTAAGTAGCCCCAAGGAGGTCATTTGATTACCTCACTTCCCTGGTTTAACAGTGGCACGTACTACATTTGATTTCATTCTTACATATTTCAACATTAGAATTTAAATAAGACTTTTCTCCATGTGCATAAATCTTTTCAATCAAATAAAAATACAACTTTTGCATGGTTTCTCTCCTTTATTTATGTATGCATTCATATGTATTTGAGAAAAGAAAATATTTAGTCAGGACACCTAAGAATACGAGGTTTTAAGTAGCCCCAAGGAGGTCATTTGATTGCCTCACTTCCCTAGTTAACAATGACATGTATTAGCTTATGTCTCTAATACATATGTGTGTGTATTTAATTATAGAGTTAAAACCCTCTTTCTTTTATCAAAATACATACATATGCAATTTTTTAAGTGATAGAATTAATTAATCATTTGATTGAAATCCCTCTTTCTTACATTCATGTATGCAAACTCACATATGTTTGAATGCAAATGGTATCTAGTCTGGATATCCTGAGAATATGAGGCTTTAGCTAGCCCAATGAGGTCATTTGATTACCTCACTTCCTTAGTTAACAATAGCACATACCTGTTTAATTTCATTCATATGTATTTTTGTATAAGAATCTTGACAGAGCTTTAAATTAATATGATAAAATAATTCAATCAAAAGGAAAATATAAACTCTAAATATAATTATTCGTATCCATCATTTAAGTGTGCTAATAGATATTGCATGTGTAGATGTGTAGATGTACTTAAAGCTTAATCATGTGCATGTTATATATGATGGAAAGAAATGAACAAACATGTATCATGTGATAGTAATTAATTTCAATTAATCTTAAGATGTCTCTCTTATTAAATGAGATTATTTAAAGTGAACCTAAACTTAGGATTAATTAAAACATATAATAAGTCATTCACTAAAGAGAACTAAGTCAATTAATATGCTTTAGAAGTGACTTAAGGTAGGAATAAAAGAGAGTAATCCCCTCTTTGCTTCTCTTTATAACACTGAGTTGTTATGTGTAAGTCAACTGAAACAAAATAAAAAATTAAGTTAAAATTTCTCAAATTAACTAAACCACTTTAAGTGAAATCAACCTCTTATGATTAAACACCCTTTCATACTTACAAAATCATAACAAAGCTTAGTTAATGCATAACACACAAGCCTTAATACACACACTTTAGACCCAAGTCACCACTTCTAGCTTTATGTTATGGCGGTGTGATGAATTTCTCATTTTATGGTGTATTATTTTAGAATAAATGTCAGAGTGTATGCTTTGAAGGCTGGATGTTAGGCTGTGATTAGCCTAATCATATTTTCTATTGGGGATAATACTTAAGGGGTGCTTAAAATAAATATAAATTCTCCTTTTTGTAGGTTTCTTAACCCCTAAGCATAATCCAAATTAAGCTAGGAGGTCTTGGTTACTCATGTGCAGGGTGCTAAGTCCAAATTATCCATATAATTGCTTGGGTTGTATGGTGTGTTTAAATAACACTTGTTTTATAGGTGTAGCTAGATTTACTTTTTCTATTTTTGATGTAATTTTGCATTAGGAATTAGGATTAGTGCTATAGGAGTTTAGGATGAACATTGGTCAGAAGGTTTAATCCTAGGGTACCATGTGATGCCTTGAAGCCTACTACATCAAAAGTAGCAAATCAAATGAATAAATGACAGATATGTAGACTTGAAGATTTAAAGACCCCATAACATCCATTTATAAATTGTAATTATTATTTCATATCTTGGGTAGTATAAGGGTAGAACTTGACTACCCATTTCTTTTCTTATCTGTGATTGCGACCACCTATTATTCTTTTGTGTTAGATTTATAAAATTATTTGATTTTTTTTTGTTTACAAAGAAATGGCATGTCTTTTTCTAATTTTTTTATGAGTGGTGATTTAATGTGTGGGCTGGATCCAATTAGGCTCTTTAGAAAAGAAAAACTTTATGCCCCAACTATAACTCATAACTAAATTTTCTAAAATAATTCATAATCTCACATAAAGTCTAGACATTAAATCAAGATAATTAAAAGATTTAGTAGCTCTTTAGCTGAATGTTATATGCTTAACATCATGCATCCATATTATTTCACTCTTGTAAAAAAGGGCCTCCATCCTTACTCATATAGGGAACGCTTGATCTGTGAGAGAAACCCCTATCGACAGAGTTTCACCCTCTTCTCTATTAGTTTAGCCCATAATTCATTTCAACATGCATTTAGGCATATAAAAATCATATGGCCTTTATCAAAATGAAGAGTCAAAATCAAATAGAAATTGAAAAGATTTGCATTATACTAAGTCATTACTCATACCACTCATGCTCTAATCTCTTAGGGAGTGGGTGTAAGGACTTTAGTTTATTTCCAAATAATAACAACCTAACCATCTTGAAAAATCATATGATTTGACTATATAGTTTTAAAGCGTAGGAGGAGTTAGTTGGTTACCACTCTAAGCGATTATAAGTCCAGTAGTTGGGTAGTTTACTCTCTTTTGTGGAAGTAAATCATATACCCACTTTTGCTTAGATTTAGGTCATGCTTTGGCAAGCCAAAGCCCCCTAAATTTAAGATCCAAGGTGGCTATTTTCTTCGGGCTACAAGCATAAATCCTCACCTCTTATGCATTTTCATAATCTTGTATTAGCGGATTATAAGCCCTAGCAGTCTAATAAAATTCAACTCAAATAAAAAATTCTCTTCAATTTCAAATATATAAAGCCCAAATATAGGATATATTGGGGTGCTCACTAGGTTTCCTAGTATCATGAGCTTCCCCTACTCATCTACTTTGGCTTCGATAATAAGTCTCTCCTTTTAGCCATTCCGATTGATTTTTCAAATATAACTAATTTATTGATAGTCTTACCCTTGAAATCTTTGGAGATAATAATTACCTACTTTAATTGAGAGTATTTCTAAGAACCCTACTTTATTCATCTATGTAAAGTAGGAGAAAAATATCTAGTATATTTGAAGACCCATCATACCTCAGGAGTCCTCATTAGATAATTAGGTCCATTGTAGGGTGGCAAGTTCTATCTTTCAAGATAGTACACCATTTCTTAATGTAGTACCTAATCACTTCAATGAGTATCCCCCCCCCTAGATCTACATGGTGTCCCCCATACACATTTCAAAAATAAACACCACGCTGAGGTCTACCCGTACACAACCAGGAATTCAAATAATAATTATAATTAGAATTGAAATGCATGCTACGGGGGTCTTCATTTCTTCATTTTTTATGTCTTCTTCCTTGATCTCATTTGCTCCAAAGGCATCACAGAGCACCCTAGGACTAGGCCTTCTATCCACTACTCATCCTAAACCCCATAACATTAATCCTAATTCCTATTACAAAAATTACATTTTATGAAAAAATAAATCTAACTACATCTGCAAAATAGAGGTTAACTAAACATACATACATACAAATCCATCAATTATATTTATAATTTGGACTTAGCACCATGCACATGGGTAATCAAGCTCACCTGTCCTAACTTGAATTATGCTTAGGGGACTTAAGCAACCTGCAGCAAAATTATTTATATTTCTTTTTTAGCAACACTTTAAGCACAATTTCCTACAAAAAATAATATTAGGCTAATAATAGCCTAACATCCAGTGTAGGCAACATACACTCTAACATTTAGTCTAAAATATTACATCATAAAATAAAACATAACATCATACCTACACCATCCTAACTTAGGACTAGAAGTAGTGACTTAATTCTAATATGTGTGCTAAGGGTTTGTGTGGTAAGTCTTAGCTAAGCATTAAAGTTATGATTCTTTAAATTTGGAAATTGTTTAAGTTAACATGATGGTGGGTTTCACTTCAAGTAATTTAGTTAATTTGTGAGTTTTAATTTATGTTTTTCTCTATTTCATTTGATTTATACTTAGTATCTAAGTGTTATAAAGAGAGGAAGGAGGCTTACCCTCTTTCATCCCTACCTTAAGTTATTTTCTAAAGTAGATTAATATACTTTAGTTTTCTTTAGTTAATGGCTTATTAAGCTTTTTATTAATCCTAAGTTTAGGTTAACCATAGAGAACCCTATTCAATATGAAAGGCATCTTAAGATTAATGTGGTTGAATTACTACCACATAGAATATGTTGAGTCATTCCTCTTCATCACCCATAACATGCATATGATTTATCACTTAACATACATATACATACAACATTGTTTTAGCACACTTAAATGATCATGAATGCATATATATGGTAATTATATTTTACTTGATTATTTATGTGTAAATTAAAGCTCTATCCAAATTCTAATACAAATATACATATGAATGAAATTAAATGAGTATGTGCCGTTGTTAACTAATGAAGTAAGGTAATCAAACGACCTCTGTGTGGCTACTTAAAGTTTCGTATTCTCAGGATGTCCAGACTATATACCCACTATCATTCAAATATATGTAAATTCATATCTGAACATAGGAAAAAGAGTAACGCATTTACATATGATACACTTTGGTGACTTAAATAATTATGAATGCATGTATTTATAGTAGAAAAGTGGATTTTCATTCTTTAATCGCATACACATGCACATGTATAAAGATGTAAGCCAGTATGTGTTGTTGTTAACCAAAGAAGTAAGGTAATCAAATGACCTCCTTGGGGCTACTTAAAGTCTCGTATTCCCATGATGTCTAGACTATATACTTGTTATCTCAAATACATATGAATATATACATAATGGAGGAAAAAATCATGCAAAGATTGTATTTTCTTTAATTGAATTATTTATGTATATGAATTAAAGCTCTATCCAAATTCTAATACAAAAATACATAGGAATAAAATTAAATAAGTAAGTGCCTTTGTTAATTAAGGAAGTGAGGTAATCAAACGACCTCCTTGGGGCTACTTAAAGCCTCGTATTCCTAGGATGTATAGAATATATACTTATTAGCATTTAAACTTATGTAAATCTATATAAGAACTTAGAAAAGAAAGCTTCACATTCACATTATTAAGCTATTAACACAAGTAAACCCTATATATAATCATAACTACTATCATTCCTATTAATAAACTTTGGAAAATAGTTTTGGATTTATTAGGGATAATAGCCAAACATATGTTACAATTAAGTCAACACATGCAAGATTACATAAATAAATTTCATTTGATTCATTTAAATTTGAAAATATGATTGCATGTAATCATATGACATACAACATTTAAAGTGATTGGAAAGAAAGAACCAAATATAACCATATGATTCACCTAACTACACTAATTTCAAAGGATAATCACATTAAATAAAATCATTTAAGGAAAATCAAAGCTTCTTATTAATTTTGATTTTTGAATTTTAATTAAACATAAAGAGAAGAGGGATTATTTTCTATTTTAGTCTCATTCCCATGTTGGTAATCATAATTTATTTAAGAAAATATAATTCAATATTTTTATGAATTAATTAAGCTGAATCATTCATCAAATCATTTAATTATCCTAGCCTATGCTTCTCTAATTTGATTAATCATTTAATCATGAGCCACAAATGATATGTACATGAATAAAATTAAAATAGCAATGCTCCTAAGAGGACCTAATACAATTGGCTCATGATTAGAGATTAATTAAGCTAAATAATCTAATTAAGTACTTTTATGATCTTCCCACACTTATGGGCTAATCATAATTTCCTTTAGAGTCTTTATGTTATTAAACACATAAAGAGGAAACTTTGTTTGTAAATTAATCTTTCTAAAGTGATTATGGTTTTAATTTGCTTGATTTCACTAATTACTTAATTAATTAATCTCAAATTAAGCTTCACATCATTTACTCTCTTTAATGAAATAAATTTGGGAAAAATAATTAGGAATGGGGCCCTAATCACCATTCCACATCATCTCACTGATAATCAATGATTAATGAGCTTTAACTAATTAATTTTTTATTGTTTAAGATCTTAATTAATTATTAAGTTGATTAAAGGGGTAATTAAGGTTTGAATTACCAATTCCCCCAACTACCTTGCTAATAAATCTAAATAAAATCATGGGAGATAAAGGTTATCCCATTAAATAATAAAACCAAGTTTGGTATTTAATTAAGTAATTAGGAAAATACCAATTAATTAGTAAATAGAAATTAGGTAAACAATTTTAAAATTTCAACCACTAAATGGATTATCATATTTTATCTCATTGGTGCACAATGTCTTTCCACATGTGTTGGGATTTGGCTTAAATCATCCAATGATTCGTAGTAGATGTGCTTTCATCTCCATGCCGTCATCGGATGATGGATTTATCATGGTTCCTAAAAAATCAAATTAAATTAATGAAAGATCATGGTCATCCATTAAAATGAATGGATGATCCGTGAGATGGACACTATTTGCATTCCCTCGAGAAACTTCGGAAAGCTCACTTCACAAGAATCTTAGATGATATAATGGTGAATTTTGCAGGACATCAAACTTTCTTCACAAAGGCCTAATAAATTTTGAGAAAAGCTCAGTTTGCTTGAATTCATCTCGCTGAAGCTTAAGACCAGTGGCTAATCGACCAAGGTAGCTTCGCCTTGAAGAGGCGAAGCCTTGATAAAAAGATGATGCCTTGACTCCTCGATGATAGCTCTATGGACCAGCCATTATCAGAATCCTCACCGGAGTTGGTCTAAGATGGGCTTCCAGTGCTCAAATCCCACAAAAGAAGATTTGTTTTGCTTCATCGGAGCTTGATGATCATGTGAGAAGAGTTAATTAGAGAGGGGTGGAGTTTGAAGGAAGTTGGATAGAGCTAAGCCTCGGGTACACTCAGTTTCATCATCATCGGTGATGGGGAGGCTCGAGAAGTTCAGGGAGATTGCCTTGAGGTGCTCTAGCTTTGAGGAATGCCAAATGCCTAGTTTGAGTCAAAATAAGAGGGGTATACCCCCTCTTCCTTTGGATCAGACGTCTTGGATTCTCATTTGTAGGTGGCGGTGGTAGGAAAACCGAGGTTATTGATCCAGTGGAGGAAGGTCTGAGTTGGGCTACCTTAACAAGTCTCCATCTCCCCTTGGTAAGCCAATGAGGGGAGGTGGATTATCTCACCTCCCCTTGACCTATGGATGACCTGCTGGGTCAAGTTAGCCACCTAGCTAGGGGCTCAAACTAAGCTTTGTGTGGCTGCCAAATGCAAAGGAGGGTGGCTGACCACCCAAAAATGAATTTTGTCTCATGTGGGAGGCTACATCTAATGGGTAATGGATTAATTTGAGTTCAATTTGGGTTACCTTGGATTTAGGCTGACCCATTGTGAGCCAACGATGGGCCAAGTCAAGTTTCAATGGGTTTGGGCTTAGTTTGAATGGATTTGGCTCAATTTGACCCATGTAGGTCAAATTGGATTAGGTTGGGTTAAGTTAAACAATTGGTCAAATAGGGTCAAACCAAGGAATGAGCCAAGTTCAAATGAGTATTTGGGATGTTTTGATTTAGTTTGGCTTGGATTTGAATTTGACGCATTTGAGTTCATATAAGTCAAATGGGTCAAGTTGACTAATTTGGCCAAATTGACCAAATTGACTTGGATTAGGTGTTGATTTGAGTTCAATTGATCATTTGAAGATGATTGTAGGCTTTGATTTCAATCAATTTGGATTTATGAATGACTTAGGTCAAATTGACTCTTCAGGTCAATTTTGGCTAAGTGGGTCAATTGGGTTAAATTGATCAAATTAACTTCAATGAAGGCTTTGATCATGTTCAAAAATCAATTTGAAATGAATTTGAGCCCTTGGTTGCAATCAATTTGGATTGGATCATGATTTGGCCCAATTTGGCACTTTGAAGTCAATTTGGGTCTACCTGTGTCAAAGGGCCAATTGGGTTTAGTTTGGCTCAATTGATGGTCAAGTCATGTTCAAGGGTTGATTTTATGTTGGTATGAATCATTGGTTTCAATTGATTTTGTATAGGACGAGATTTGGTTCATATGGCTCATGAAGGCTAATTTGGTCAACTTAGTCAAATGACCAAATTGGCTTGGTTTAACCCAATTGATTGCAATTGATCAATCAAGGAAGATCAATAATCATTTTATGAGATTTTAGATGGTTTGAATTAATCCAATTTGGGTAGGATTGAGATTTCATTTAAATTGGTCAAATTAATCACTTTGGATCAAGTGGACCAATTGGGATAATTAAGTTAGGTTGGGTTTGGTTTGAGTTGAATTAAGTTTTGTATTTGATTTAGAATTGATTGGAGGTTTTGATTGCAATTGATTTGGGTTTAATTGGGTTTTAGCTCATTTGAATATTTTAGGTCAAATGGTTGAGGTTAGGTTGGTTGAATTGATTTTGGCTTGATTGGTTTTGATTGTAGTTTTGGGCATGGTTTGGAACGATGATTGAAGGCTTGATTGATTTTGAGAAAATCAATTAAGTCAGGATTGGATTGAGAAAATTTTGGTTAAGTCCATAGGGTTGAATCATGGGCTTAGGTTGGCTTAGATCATGTTGGTTTTGATTTTTGTTTGAGGATTTGGATTTGAAATGAAATTTAATAGGATTTGGTTGGATGAATTTGAGGTTTGGTTTTGGCTAAGAAGATAGGCATAAGTTTGGTTAGGCTATAGGCTAGGTAGGTTTCTTTAGGTCCTAAGGCATAACATAACCTAAGGATAATCCTCCTAAAGTCTCTAGGTTTAGGTTAAGTGTTCACTTAGCCACTAGAACCGTCTTATGATTAATGAGCTCTTAGTGTCTAGAAGACTCCTAGATCTGTGATGGGAATATTGAATCCTCACTCCAAATGTGAGGTCAATAGAGGTATGGCGCCTAGGTGCTATGAAGGAGAGTGCCTTGGCACTATAGATCATTGCGCTTGAGCATTATTATGATGGTACCTCAATGCTAAGAAATCTATGCCATGGTGCTATATCATAGATTTATATTTTAACTTCCTGAGAAGCCAGCGCTTCAATGCTACCAAAAATAGCATTGTGGCCCCATAAGTGCTATGAAAGGTGGTTGAAGGGGTTGGCAGATTAACCAGCCCTAAGCACTGACTATGTAGCGACACAATACACTAGTCAAAGTACAGTTTAAATGGGCTAACAGTTGGCAAACACATTTAATAAATAGGCCAAATTTTTCTACCAACACAACAGTGTTACATCAACATCTAACAAGCTTTTCAGTTTCAGTTGGTTACAAAATTAGCAATAATAAATGGTAATAAGAGCTCATTTTGACTGACACAGTAACTATTTTAACCAACTAGCCAGTGCCTAGATGCTGCATGTGAAGCATTGCGACATTGATTCCTTATCCCAGAACTCGAGTTGTTAGCACCTCGACGTTGATAATGCAGCTTCACAGTGATAAGTTTGGTTTATAAATAGATCCCATGGGCTACAATTTTGTTTATTCTATTGTCTTCTTTCTATAAGAACCCTTAGAGATTTCTTTTTCTCAATCTTTTCTCACACTACGAAAGCAACCATGCCGCTTAAAAGACTCGTTAGCAAATGAAGGGTGACTTCCAGTGATGCTTATAGGTTTGTTAGTGTGAAAGCCGAGGAGAGGTATTAATACGCCCTCATTCACAAGCATCTTATTTTGGAGAGAGTTTCTATAATCCATGTAGGAACATGGAGTGTCACCATTGAGCAAGGATGGGAGAAGCTAGCATATGAAAGCAGCTCCTATGTAGTTCTGTGGAGCGGGAGTTCTTTATTAATGCGAAGGAGAACCAAGATAATAGATTTTTTGTATGGGAGATGGTAAGTTATGATAATATTGCTATTAACATATATTATAATTTACAAATTGTATTATATGATCAATATTTTTCCTATTATAATGATCATCTGGATTTTGATGAAGTCCTTAGTTTTCTTATTAGTAAAATACTGATATTGAGGAGAAATTGCAGAAGGTAAGGATTATTAGCTTTCTTGTCATAAGGCAAATGGCTTGGCACTACGGTCATCCTTCCCTCGTTAATGGTTTATGTACTATGACGAGTGCATTGGGAAGCCTGATGAAGAAGTTCTTATTCAAAAGGTTCTTTTGAAAAATAGGATAATTGGGGGATTTGGGTAGAGGTTTTAGGTGGGGTAAAGTTCTCATGCCCCATGTGTTCCACAACCTTGATCCCAATCCTCCAAAATCTTAAACAAGCAACTCCATGAAATTAGAGAAGCATTGGATTTAAGGATAAAAGTTGGTCGGAGCAGTCCATAGGCAAGAGATCCTGAAAAAGGAATTTGACTATCATATGGATGAGTAGTAGAAACAATTTTTTTACATGGCTAAGTTTTACTCAACATTAGTTCATATATTTGAAAATTATGACTTTATGAGTTTGGGTCAGACCTCCTTTCCTACAGCACCTCAATATCCATCATATGTTAGCACCCTATTAGCATCAGAAGAACAGGGGGGAGGAAATGGATGATAGTAACTATGATTATAATATTTTCTTATTTTATTTTATATATATTTTTTTATTGTGAGAATTTTATATTAGATTTTTCATGTTAAAAAAGATATTCTTCTATTTTTATGCCTTTGTGTTTGCCTTTGTGAATTGCTCCAAAATTTTAAAGTTTTTACAATAAAATTGTATGTTCGAAATGAACTACATTAAGATTCCTCCTAATGATAAACCAGACCAAATGTTGTTAAGATATAGGGTATAAGTTCTAAACCTCGAGCTCGACCTCGATGCTACATTTGTAGTGTAAATAATGATAATTTGTGCTATTATATATATTATATATATATATATATATATATATATATATATATATATATATATATATATATATATATATATATATATATATATATATATATATATATATATATATATAACTTGAGAACTCAATGCCTTGCACTAAATTTGTAGACCGCGTGGCACTAAATGACTTGGCTACAATATGAATCTTGGCATTATCGGTCTAAGATTTAATATCCTAACAAAGACCTCTAGACTATTAGAATGCACTCCTAAGCTTAATTTTTTTGAGAGCACAATGCATAGGGGCTAAGATATCAATGCCTTAATGTTGTTAGATGCTTGCCTGAGATTCAAGATTCCTAAAAGCCCAGTGTACCGGTGTTGGACCCACAACATTGTGGCACTGTTTCATCAATGCTTTAGATTTAGAAGTTTTTGGAGAAATTTAAAATTTTGACAGCAGAACGTCATAGTAGTTCTAGATTTCATGATTTTTAGTACATTAACACCCTTCTCCCTTGCTCCAGATCCAAGATCAGTAGAGGGAGAAATTTATTTCATGCTAAAATCAAGTTTGATGGTAGAATAGATTTCAGGATGTAGCATCTTGGCGATGGGAAGATAGCGCAATGGAGCTATTTTAAATAGGTAAAACCCGAGAGAGTAGTGCTGCAGCACTAAGATACAACACTGTGGTGTTGCAAATAAGGTACCAATCCTGAGAGCTTAGTGCTGCAGTGCCAGATATTTTGCTCCTTCGTGCTACATGATGGAGTGTTAAAGATTTTACTCCTAAGAGCTTAGCACTTCGGCACTAGCTTAGCACCACGACACCGAGGAGCAAGAATTCTATTTTTGAACCATATTTTTATAAATTTAAAAATTTTTATGAAAATTTGGAGGTATAATATTTTGTTAAGAGGCTATGGCACCTAAGAGGGGGGGTCAATTGGGTATTTTAAAAGATTATCAAATTAAAAGTTAGTTTTTAAAACTTTGTAAGAAAACTAGTTATAAAATATATAAGATTATTTATAATAAAATATTAAATCAACGACCAAACTAAATGCATAAAAGTAAAAGTAGAAAAGTAAGGAATAAGAGGCACAAGGATTTTCACATGGTTTGGACAAACTCAAAAATTAGCATACGTCCATGCCTAGTCACCCTGATTAGGAGTTCATTAATCAAATGAGATTACAACTAATCTCTCATACTCTCCTACACCGGGCAAGTGCAATCCCAACACATACTTTTCTACACAAGCAAATACAACCCAGCATCTTACTTTCCTACATGGACAAGTACAATCCCAACAAAGAACAAGAATAAAGAAGAGAAGAGATATAAAGATCTAACTCTTAACTTAAAAATATTTTACACTCACATCCCAACTATACTACTATTAAGACAAATAATAAAAAGAGCTCAAAATGAATATATTTCTTATTTAATTAAAGTTAAAGTAATAATATAGACTTTATATGAAATAGAAGTTAACAAGTCATTAAGAAATTATTTTACTTTAAAAGAAATGAAGACTTGAAATGAAAGAACTTGAAAAGCTATATGTAATCAAATCACATGGATGATCAAAATCTTTGCATGAAAGTATAATTTAAATAAGTTATACAATATATACTTTCAAACAAACAATCTAATATTGACTTATTAATTGTAAAATCAATTTAAACTAACCAAAGAGAAAATCTTTCAAATCTTTTGAAAGAGGAATGAAAAGTGATCAATTGAATATTTTGACAATAAAATACATAAAAGTTTTCATTCAATCAAACAAATGAACTTTTATTTAAAAGAATAAATAAAATAATTTTTTTACTCGAGTCATTTATGTGCAAATAGATCTATGACTTGAAAGTTTCTTGAAAGATGAATTTAAAAAGGGTTATAGAAAATCTCTACTAATATTAAAAAAATCCTTTTTAAATAACATAACATGAATGACAAATATTTTAAATATGAAATTTATGAAATATAAGAAATGTAATAAGCCTTAAAGATATTATTTCAAATCAATCAAACCAAAAAAGAAATATTTTAAATCACTTGAAGATGAATGAAAATAGATTATAATAAATAAAACTTTAACCATAGAGCACATAAATATTTTAATCCAATTAAACTAATTGAACCAGTTATTCAAAACATTGAATTGAAATAAATACTCTTACTCAAGCCTTTGTATGTAAGCAATAAAATCAATTGACTTGATGTGAACTTTTTAAGGATTGAATGAGGCTTTAAACTTATGAATATGATCTCTTCTTGGATGTAGATGAAGTTAAAAAGATAGGAGATGAACTTAATTACTAAACCTTCAAGGATTCTTCAAGCAACTCTGCTAAAGAAGAAGCAAATAAGAATGAAATCTATTTGCACTTTGCTTCAATCAAAACCTTAAACAAGGTTTTGGCCAAGATAAAAAGAGAAGAATGAATGATGGTTGAGAGATTTAGCACTTAGAATCCCAAAAGAGTCTCCAAAATGAAATTGCAAAGAGTTGGCCTAGTGGAGAGAGTCAAGAGAAATTAAGTCATGAGATCATTTCTTTAAATAGAGTTAGGATCAAGAGAATTTTGGCCAAACCAATTGAGAAGACGGGGAAATAATGAAAGGAAAAATATAATAAGAAAAGTTTTTGATTTCAAACAAATGAACACATGCAAAATAAATCTAAATAAGGATATTTGGATTTCGGCCAAGAGAATGAGATATATATAAAATCAATCCAATTAAATAAAATCAAGAGAATAATGTCTACTTAGAAAAAGCACTGTGGAGGATGCGGTCTACAATCTTTATGGGATAGGTCAGAGTGTATTCTTTTGTGAGGCAGATTAATATATGATCAACTAGATTTCCCCTAACATCTAGGTTAGGGTTTATTTTGATATGGGTTCTACTTTCTATGGGTTCAAGTTCAAATAGCTTGAATTATATCACTTAAGCATCACTTTCTTTTTGTTTGATCTAGGTTGTTCCATTTGATGGATTAGATTTAGATTTAAGTTTTAATTAGGTTTGTTTAACCATTTATAATGTCTCCAATTAACGGGCTTCATGGAATTTGGAATTGATTTCATGCTTATTTCAACACTTAACCCATTATAATTTAAATAGTTTTGGTTGATTCCAATTTAGTCAAATGATCATCTTAACTCAATCATAATGTATTTAGCTTTCAATTGTGTTGATTCAATTATTTGGAATTATCTAATTCAATTGATTTTCATTTTTTTGGGTTTAAAACCCACTATGGCCCAATTTGGGCTTAATGGGTTAAAATTGGTCAAATCAGGTCAAATGGCCATATTAGTCAAATTAATCCTAATGATTGATTAATTTATGTTTAATAATAATATTTAAATGTATTAAGATGATTAATTTTCTTTGATTTCAATTTAATTTGGATTTAGATTCAATAAAGTCCATTTAGGCTCATTTAGATCAAATGGTCTAATTAACTTAATTAAGGCCTCATTGGATTTAGATTTATTTAATTAATGTTTAAACATGTTTATTTTATTTTTTGGAACCTTAGAATTAGTTAATTTTATCAAATTTTGGTAGTTGACCTTTGACTTCATGGGACCCGCATAAGTCAACCCTATGTTCAATGGTTGACTTTTATTTGACTTTCATTTGAATTTGACTCAATCTGTATTCATGAAATAAATTTTATGCTTTAGTTTGATATAATTTGAATTTACTTTAATTTTATGTGAATTTCCTTGGGTTCAAGTGATTTTGTGCTTAAGTAAGGTAGTTGGGTTAAACCTCCCAATTTCCTTAGCTAGGTTCAGTTAGATTTTATTTCCAATTGGAGTATATTTGTTCAGATTTGGGTTGGACTTGGATCCATCTAATCCCATTAGGTTGAGTTAAGCTTTAGGAGAATTCACTAAGTCACTAAGCATAGTGATCTAAGCACTTAAATTAAGAAGCTCCTAATCGAAGCTTAGGTGTCATAATTCCTAATTTTAGAAATGATGTTAACCTCATTCAAAAATAAGATCAATACTAAGCCCGGTCTATCGCTTGTTTTCCATGCAAACATTCCTATGCCACAACACCTACACTAAACCTTTGGTCTACTTGAGATATTTGAGACGAGGCAACTCATGACATGGATTAATAATCCAGTACATGTCTAAACTCATTCTAAGATGAGTTTAGAATGATTAGCAGCCAAGACTAAGCAAAGAAAATGAATGCAAGTCCATCCAATAAAAGGAATATTCCATGGAGAAAGAGATGGAAACTTGGGGATAAACTCCTTACCTGATCCATTCTCTCACATCCACTCCTCATCTTATCTATCTTGGACTATTCCCAATCAACTGACCACCCTTAGGAGCTAGCCTCCAAGGGTGGAAATCACCTTGGCTGACTATGGTGAACTCTCCATTACATATGGCTCTTGGTCAAGAGTGGAATACCAAGAGAGAGCCTTCATCAAGCAAGTCTAAGCCTTCCATAATGTTCCCCAAGTGCAACGAAGGAGAGCGGACCCTTTTCCCAATTCCCACATCGTCGGCAGGCCGGAGTTCGAATAAAGATGCCAGAAAATAGAGGTAGCTTGGGCCATAGGCCGATTGACAGGGAGGCAATTCAATTCCTCCTTCCCAGAGCTTTGTCAGATTCCCACAAAGCTTTTCAAATCATCTCCACCATCGGAGATCACTGCTGACAAGGTATGGAATCAAATGGACCCCTTAAGCATTCAATTTTGGTACTTTTTAAAATGAACTTGTTCACTAATGAGATCAAGTTGTATAGATGCATTCCATTTGAATGATTGATAGATTTATAATTAAAATTGAGCGATTTCATTAGCTATATCGGTAGAAATCACCTCGATTTGATGGATGGCGTTCAACTTTCATTATCGTTATAGAAGATATAATCTATGTCGTTTGTTCCTTCTTTTGGGAATGGACTGTTTCGATTTAGTCGCACAGTCCAATTTATATCCCATAGGAATTATGAGGTAAATCCCGCATGCCCATTATTTTTGACATGAGATCCGCGTAGCCTAATGGTGCTGACAGTTTAAAATGAAAAGTTCTTGATTTTCTAAATGAAATAAATACTAAAAAACACCATAAACCTCTAAAAATTATAAAAAATAAGCTATACACACACACATACATATATATATATATATATATATATATATATATATATATATATATATATATATATATATATATATATATATATATATATATATATATATATATATATAAAGGCTCAATGTATTCATCTCAGCTAGGGGAATCCATTAAACCCAAAATCCCAAATTAATTTTGGGTTTAAATAAAAGAAATCAAACTCAAATTAAAATCAAACCAATAATCTAATTGACTTCAAACTTTGGGGAATTGAAATTAAGGTTGAAATACATATTAGATAAATTTCCATGATTTATTGGAAAATAAATCTCAAAATACAAAATTTTCAAGCCATAGGCTTTGATTTAATGGAATAAATTATTATTAAATTAGGGAAATCATGAAAAATGATAAAATAAAAGTTGATCATCATAACAAACCTTAATGAGTCTAAACACAACATTAAAACTTACTGAAACCTTATAATCCCCAAAATGACTTAATTAAGTAGTCATTGAATTAATTAATTCAATTAATGAACTTGAACTTTAAAAAATTACAATAAATCAACTAAATATTCAAAAATTTCAAATAGACCCTTAGTGGATATGTGATTAATTTAGGCTTCTAGAGAGGAATATAGAAAAATTAAAACACCTGACTAATTTAGCTTAATTTAGGCTTAATTTAAGTTTTAATGAAATAATTAAAATCTTAATTTGTCCTAAATTATGTATGTGATTAAAGTGACATTTTAGATAATTCAATTTGCAAGGAACTCCACTTTCCATAAACATTTCAGAGGCAAATGATCTCTATATTGGAAGTTATCAAATTTCTAATCTTTAGGTTATTTTAAATAAACATCTTAAATCAAAAAATTATAAAAATTATAAATGTTTATAAAATCACTCTAGCACACTATCATTAACATCAAAATGCTAAAAAAAAAAAAATTTCCTTAGTTTTTGAAGTTAAAGAACTCAATTAATAATGCACTTAGGATTTAAGATAAAATAATAAAAATATAAAATTTAATCTTAAACCCTTGATTATTCAATGTATAATATTTTAATTAATAAATTAAAATTTAAACATTATTTAACCTCTGAACCTTACAATCAAATATGAAATCCATTAATATGCAAATCTCTTAAACCCATTTAAATTATTGAATAACATGATTCCAAATGAAAGTAAAAGTAATAAAACAAATCAATAAAACTTAAACAATCCAAAAGTTTGAAATGCCTAGATTTAAGTTGGGGACCCAAAGTTAATTAATTCTTTAGGTTTCTTGAATCATGATTAATAAACAAAACTCCATCATAATGAAATAAACTAAATTTTAACATGTAATATTATAGTTCATTAAGTTTAATTTTAAAACAAAATTTTGAAAATAAAAATAATAAAGTGTATTTTCTAAATGATGACATTAAGATTTTCAAAGATTAATTAGTATCAATTGAATCAATCTACCTAAATAAACATAAATTAATGAATAAAATCATAACTTAAAACTAAACTCATAACATGAATAAATGAAACCAAACAAAAATCAAACAATTAAAAGATATAAATAAAAATCAATTAATTAAATGGAAAACAATATGAAATTAAACACGAATAAAATGAATTACAATATACAACAACATAAAATAGAACTAAATTAAACTAACTTGTTCAAATCCATAATGTTAATAAAATAAGTAAATAAAGCTAAAAAAATAAAATAAATCAAGTTTGAAGTAAGATATTAACTTAAGATAATTCAATTCATTTAAACTAATAAATATCAATAAAATAAACATAAACATAAATATAAATATTAAAATGTAATAAATACAGGATCAATCTAAATTAATAAAATTAAATGAATAATGAACCAAATAAAAAGGATTAAATCTGACATTAAGCTACAAAATATAAACTAAATAACATCAAATACAAATAAATTAAAATCAAATTTAAAATGAAAACTAAATCAAACTAAATTCATAATAATGTAAACACTAATGAAATAAGTGATAAGACCAATTCAATTCAAGTAAATTAAATTCTTTGAAAATAAATCAAACCAATATGAATATTAAATTTGATCATGCTATATGGTTAAACTCTTTGATAAGATTTAAAGAAACATATTAAATCTTAATCAAAGGTTATCAACTAAAACATCATGAATCAAACTAAGAAACATCAATCAAATCAAGAGAAGTGAAAAGAAGAATAAACCTGAATCAAATTTTCAAATCAAATTAAGACATTAAGTCAAATCAAACTCAAATAAATTTAAATACACCTAAGGTTTTAGCCTCACCCTTACAATGAATCTTTACCATAAGGTGAATACTTCGTTCTATTAGGATTTATGATGTTGAATATAATGGGTTCCACCAAAAATGAAATTTATTCTATTCTTTTTTTTTATAACTTAAACTCCACTTCAACATAAAATTGAATAAACAAATGGAAAAGAAATCATAAATCAGCTAAATTATTTAAATAAAAACCATCCAATGGTAAATTGAACAAATTTTAAGAATAAAAGAAATTAAAAGAATGAAAATAAAATTTTTCATAATTAGTAAAATATGGTATATAGTCTGGACACCTGAGGTCGCAAGGTTACTAGTCTGAAGGAGGTCTTGATACCTCAAACTTCTAGTGTAACAGTGATACGTGCCTATGAAGCAAAATTATGAAAAGTGAAAATCTCAAAATCAAATTAAACCAAACTTTGTAAACCTAAATTGAAACTTGAACTTAAAATTCCCAACAAAATCTTACTACATTAACTCCTCCTTCACACACTAAATGAAATATTTTTAAACTGAATGACGGGGATTATTTGTTGGCTAGTCTGGATGGCAGGATGTTATTTCTAGTCTAACTCTATTTTTTGTAGGGGGCAATGTTAAAAGGGACTTTCATAATAATAATAATAATATAAAAAATAATGTTGTTTGCTTGTAGGTATTCTTAAGTCCCTAAGCACAGCCCTATAGGACAGGTGAGATTGATAAGCAACTAATGCTAAGCTCATATGTTTACAAATATATATCTTAAAATGATGTTTATTTTTTCTAATATTTATTTTGATGGGTTTAGAAATTTATTTTGGAATTTTAATGTAATTTGAGCTTAGAAATAGGTTAGGATCTATAGGGTCTAGGAATAGTAGGAGTTGACACAAATAGCTGGTGGTGTCCTATGAAGCCTATGGACGGAGACAATCCTGGAGAAAGACCCATTGATCTAGACTTTTTGGTCCAGGCCGAACTGTATATGGACAAAGGTCAGCTGCCCATTTTTCTCTTTCTTATGGGGTGTACAGCGATACCCAGCCGCATTGGCCTATTCTTATTAATTAAATTTGGTGTGATTTACTTTAGGTGTGAAATTAAAATTGTCTGCTTTTGTAGGTTGTTTTTGTGTTGTGCTTTTGTGATGAATGTTTGGACATTAGGCTCTTAGAAAAAAAATAAAGTTTATACTCAATTTAAATCCAAATAACCTAAACAAAAATAAAAAAAATTTATAACTTCATATATAAACTAAAGCCTTAGGTACAACTTAAAAGCAATTAGAAATAATTAACTTTCGTGAACCATGCTAACATATTAATCAAAATTCTTGAATTGGACTTTTCATCCATTACACATAAGGGACATCTAGCCTTTTAGGATGACCACTTTCTTGGGGAAGTGTGCATTCTTATTTTTATTAGGCCCACAATCATTTCTAACTACATCTCATTGTAGGTATAAATTGCCTACCCTAAAGGCCCTAAATGAATTATGAGTCAAACTATTTAAAAGCTAAAAATTATTATATTCATTAGGTGCATATCATACTCAATATAATCCTAGGGATTAGGGAGTGAGTTTAAATTCTTAGATTATTTCCTAAAATGTAACAGTCCAGCCATCTTGCATATATAAGACTGACATCATGGATTTCAAAATTCTCTTAGGGGGTGTTTGCTAGCCACCCTTCCAAGCAGGTGATAAGACTAGAAGAGTCAATGATAGGTTCCTTTCCTCAAATGGGAGAAAAAGCCAATAATTCCCAAAAGTTAAATTAGGTCGAGCCTCTGACTTGTGTTAGAAGAACTTGTAGACTTAGGATCTGAAGCATCATTCTAGGAATAAATCTTCAACCTTAAGTAATTCTACAATCTTGTACTATTAGAATCCTAGTTAAGATTTTTAATAAAATATTAATCTAAATCTCAATAAATTCAATATCAAAATATAAAGCCCAATGGTAAGATATTTTAAATGCCTACTAGGCATCCCCATATCTATAAACATTTTTTATTTTATCCTAATTGGCCTAACAAAACCCTTCCTCTTTTGAAGCATTCCTTTTTAAATTCTAATTTAACCATCCTTTGGAACCAACTTTGAAATCCATATAAATGAGAGCCTATTTCTTTAATTGAGGGTATTCTTAGGAAGAGATCCTCATTCATAAGATATAATTAATTATAAGGGCTTGCCCTTATAGCGAACGACGACCCCAATATAAAATAAACCTTATTCTACTTTTTCATGTAGTTCAAGGAAGGAGGAAAAAGAAGTAATAAAAGTCGAGTACGAACTCTCATCGAGTTGGATCAACAATATCAAAAAAATATTTATTGAATGGAAAAGTCAAAAAAGTAATGAAATACTTGAGAAGATTCAAAAGAAGAACAACATAGTACTACTAACTAAAGGAAAGCTATTTTAAAGATCGGTGACCTCACTTAACCTCAAATGGGTAAGAGAATCCAAGCAAAGAAAGATCATTGAGGAGATACACTAAGGCTAATGTGATAATCACTCAAGAGAAAGAACACTCACCCATAAAACCCTAAAGAAAAGATAATTATGACCCACACTAAGAAAGAATGCAGAGGACTTGACAAAAAGATGTGTACATTATCTAAAATTCACCACAATCAATCAACAGTCACCACAACATCTACAACTTATCATGATCCCTTGTCCTTTCGCCATTTGGAAATGGACCTGATAGGCTCGTTGCCAATATCTATTCGGCAAAGACTACATAAGGGATTTTAAGAAGTTTTACTCATGATGGGAAGACATACCGAGAACATGGAAAATAAGGGATTAAAAAAATTTTACCCATAATGGGAAGTTTATCAACTCATACTTACTCTTTATGTCTCGTATGTTATATATCTTCCTACTTTTAATATTAAAGTTTTTATATTTTTTTTCCTAGTCAAGTTAACACATAGAATAATAATGACTATCAAAGAAATATACTTGGTGAGCTGAGTGGAAACTTAGGCTCTGAAAAGGCAAAGACTACTGATGTTGCACATCAAAGGAGAAAATGACCTATCACTAAATCCCAAATCAAAGCTTGAGCTTAGAAGGGTTTTTAATAAACATTATGTGTGGACTTATGTTTCATATGTTGTATTATGTAGCAATGGATGCATTTAATCATGTGTAAGTACTATAATATAGTTGTGGTTGAAAACATATAAGTTCATGTATTCAATTTCATAAACGTGGGTCTAGCACCTTGACATTGCCTTTCTAGTGCCTCAGTGTTGCATTCTATGGTTTTAACATTTAGGAAAAGTGAATCTAGTGCCTTGGTGCTAGTCTATGGTGCCTCGATGCTCGATTGTAGTGCTGTGATGTTGATTCGTGGCACCACGATATTGTGAAATGAAGGTCCCAACTTTTTTTTCAAGTTTTAGATAGTTTTCTTTCCAAGGGATACATTCCTTGGAGTATTGTACTATTTAAATAAACTATTTTTTCTAAAAAAGACTTTTGGCTTCTGTGTGCAATTTATAGTGAAAACTATTTGGTTGAAGCTTGGTGGCTCATCATCCGGGAGATTCAGTGATCTCTCTCTACCATTCTACTTTGGTGAGTAAAACTTCTTCATTTTTCATTCACTTCGGTGAGTGAAAGATCTTTAGAATATTTCCTTCCACTTTGATGAGTGGAAAATCATTAGAGGAACTCTTCTCCACCATCTGCTATGATGCCCATCTCTCTGTGATCACTTCACCTATTTTTTGGTATCAGAACCCAATATTTGGAGGTGTGGAGAAAGTTCTCACAAATAATTCATATCAAATCCAAGCAAGGTTAGTTTTATATTTTAGGTTTTGAGTAATTTTTTTACAAAGAGATTTTGCTTGAAAATGCTTGTTAAATTCATGTTGTAGATAATTCTATAAATGTTTATGTTACTATCAACTAGTTATCTCTACATATAAAGCCTATTTTTTAACTTTAAGCCATCATACTTGACTGACAACTTGAGTAAGGGAGAGATTACTAAATAGCCTAACCTAGATACCAACCTCGCATTAAAATCAAAATCATATCTTTAAAAAAATATTATGTTTATTTCATTGTTAAGCAACCTTACATAATAATCAAAAATCATATCCTTAAAAAATCTTATGTATATTTTTTTATTAAGTGAGCTTAATATTTTGTAGTATCCACAAGTCACTTTATATTTAATGAAGGCTGGTCATTTTTAAAATTTGTGTGTCTCATTTGTGTTAATTTAGTTCACTTATTACATATTTAAAATTTTCATTTAAAGTGCCATCCTTGTGTTTGTTAAACATCATGCCACCTAAATTGGTTAGTTTGGACCAACTAGAGGACTTAACTAGAAGAGAATATGAGATTTCTATAAGAAGTGAAGAGAAATTCACTATGGTAGAGCACCTACTCATGAGCCTCACCAAATAAATCCAAACCTTAAGTATTAGGCTTCGAACCCCACTGACTATTCCACATCCAGATGACTTAGAATCTATAGGAGGAAAAAATCTCAAACTTCATAGAGATGAGTATCCTATGAGAAGGTCAAACCTAAGGAACACCCTTGAGCAAGACCATCATAAGATCAAAAAAACATCACAAGAACTAGCAAAATAAGTTAAAATAAAATCCTCAATATATGAAAATGTTCATGACCCCAATAATTTCTTAGATTAGTTAACCCAAATGGATGATTTTTTTTTTATTAGTATCAAATGGATGATTGCCAATGAGCAATATTTGTTAAAATAAAAATAGTAGGTCATACAAAAATCTATTAGAATAACATTCTAGCTAAAGAAGAGGAATTCGGTAGAAGCTTCATGACATGGGTAGAAATGAAAGAAATCCTAAAGAAAAAAATATTATCCTAGAATTTATGATAAAGGACTCCTCAAACAATTGACCACTCTTAAGCAAGAGACTATGTCAGTAGAGGAATATATGAACATTTGAGAACTTAATAGAAAGAGCTCAATGCTTGGATTAAGAGTGTAAAATAGCTAATAAATTTGCCATTGGTTTAAGAGGACATATTAAGAATAAAGTAAAAACATCATTATTACCAAACCTTAGAGGATGCCTTTTACTATGTCTTACTCTTAGAAAAGCATGAGAAAGCTGCATCCAAATCCAAGATGAAAGCTGAAGTATTTTCTAAAAATCTACCTACTTCTCAATCTCGAACAACCCACTATAACAAATGTGCTAACCCTGCTTCTAAACATGTGAAAGAGATGGTTTTCTTTAAATATCATAAGAAGGGTCATATGCAAAATAAATCTAGAGCAAAAATTATGTTCCTAGATGAATTGGAAGATTTAGGAGAATAAGGGGACATTGAAGAGATGCTTGATGATACATCGCTATTTGATGAAGAAGTAAATCCAAATATAGATCAGCTAATATCAGTTATGAGGTGTTTGATTACTTATAGGGAAGAAGAAGACTAATGAAGGAGGAATATGTTTTCTATGTATATCCTATGCAAAGAAAAGAGGTGTAAGCTAGTAAGATGTATGGAGGTAAAGGCGAATGTTATACCAATCCATATTATCACTAAAGGTAATCTTACAGCTAAATATCACTCAGAATCATCCCAAGTCAATTAGGTAAATTACACATCCCTACCTCTCACTTTAGATGTCATGCACCAATTAAAATAAGTAGTTATAAGATCAAATTTGGTGTGATATTCTTCCAATATAATCCTATTAAGAAAACCATGGATTTATGACTTAAATGTGAACCATTATGGGCATGAAAATGTTTACGTATTCAAACATAATGAGAAAATAACCAAGTTATTTCCTGTAAATCCTATTGAAAAGATGTCAATTACACCTCCTCATAGAATTCTTTCTACGCCTTCTCACAAACCCAACTTTGAACTACAACCCAAAACTAATAAGTAAAGGAATGAGGAACTCTAGTTGATAATGATATCACCGTCCAATAATATGGAGGATACTTTTGATATACAATTAATGTGTGTGAATCTCTTAGAATTCAAATTACAATCTTAGGGTTTAGACATTTTGTTAAAGAGTTCAATGTCTCTACTTCTTTATTTATCTTGCAGCTTCAAAAAATCTCCATTGATACTAAGGATCACAACATACCTACTATATTCTTTGATCTATAATCTGACTTTACTAATTTGATCCCTAATAGCTTTCCTAATGAACTACCACCATCAAGGGATATACAACATGCTATAGATCTGATTCATAGTTCACTAATATCTAATTTATCCCATTATATGATGAATTTGACAAAGCATGCATAATTAAAATGACAAATAGATAAACTCTTGAAAAAGAATTTTATCCAAGAAAGTCTTATTCTTTCTGTTGTACCCGCTCTTTTAACTCTTAAAAAGGAAGGAACATGGAGGATGTGTATTAGTAGCAGAGCAATAAATACAAACCCAATAAAATCTTTATTTTTTATACTTATGTTGTATGGTATGTTAGATCTTATTTTAGGTTCATCATTATTCTCTAAAATTGATTTGAGAAGTGGATACCATTAGATAAGAATTAGACCAGATGATGAATGGAAGATAGTGTTCAGAACTCCTAATGATCTTAGTGAATGGTTAGGTCATGCCATTTGGTCTTTCAAATGCACCTAGTACATTGATTAGAGTGATGAACACTATTCTGAAATCTTCTATTCATCAATTCCTTATTGTTTAGTTTGATGATATTCTTATCTATAGCCTAGATGAAAAATCACATCTACATCACTTAAGACAGGTTCTTAAAAAATGAAAAGCAGCAAAGTTGTATATAAATCATAAAAAATATTTTTTTTATCAAAGTGAAATTATTTTTTTAGGTTTCATTATATCTGTCGAGGGATTAAAAGCTAATCCATCAATAATTAAATCTATTTTAGATTGGTCAAATCCAAAATCTTTTAAGGATGTTAGAAGTTGTCATGGATTAACAACTTTCTATAGGAGATTCATAAGAAATTTCAGCACTATTATAGCTCCTATCACTAACATCATAAAAAGAGATAATTTTATGTGGATCACAGATACTAAAAAATCTATGCAATGAATTAAAACCCTTATGACTTTCTCACTTGTCTTAAGATCTCTTGATTTCAATAAAGCATTTGAAGTGATTTATGATGCATCAGGTATTATAATAGATGGAATATTTAGATAAGAAAATAATCACTTTAATTTCTTTAATGAAAAATTTATAATCAAGAGTTTTATGCAATTATTTGAACTCTTAAGCATTAGAGGCATCAGTTGTTTCATAAAGAGTTTATTATAAATAATGATCATCAAGCTATAAAGTTTATTAACACTCAAAACAAACTAAATCATATACACATTAAGTGGGTCGAATATCTTCAAAACTTTTATTTTGTGCTTAAACATAAAGCCAGGATAAAAAATAACCAACAAACACTTTATCTATCATATCTTTAATGGTTTCATCCTTTGAATTTCAAATTATTAGATTTAAAACTTTAAAAGAATATTACAAAATTATCTTAATTTTCATATGATATACTTAGAACAGGAATCTAAGCCCTTAAGTTTTTGTAGTACTTTTATCATTAAAGATGGATATCTTTATAAAGGCAAGTAATTATGTATTTCTAAAACATCCATAAGGGAATTTGTTATCTCTGAATTACATTCAAAAGATGTATCATGATATTTTTGCAAATTAAAGACCCAAATATTAGTTGAACGAAGGTTTTATTGGCCATCCCTATGAAAGGACGTTGAACGAATTGTAGTCTAATGTTACACTTGTCGTAAAGCTAAAACTATAAAAAAAAGAGAAAGTCATTACACATCATTACATATTCCTTCTAGACCATGAGAAGACCTATCTGTAAATTTCACATTAGGTTTACCTAGGACACCTCATGGACATGATAGTATCTTCATCATAGTAGATCGATTTTCTAAGATGGAACATTTCATTCCATGATCAAAATCAAATGATGCATCTCATATAACAAGATTATTCTTTAAACAATTTGTCAAGTTACATGGATTCCTATCCATTATAGTCTTCATTAGAGATGTCAAATTTATATTCTATTTTTCAAAATCCTTATGAAAACTTATGGCAATACAACTAAAATTCTACTCTGCATTTCATTCATATATTGATGGACAAACATAAATCATCAATATGGCATCAGAAAATCTACTAAAGGTGCTTAGTTAGTGGAAACTAAAGAATTTGGGATTTAACTTTACCAACATCTGAATTTGCATATAATACTTCAATTTCTAGAACAACTTACAAATCACCTTTTTAGATAGTTTATGGATATAACCCAAAAATGGCTATTGACTAGCTAATACACCTGCTCATGCATTTTCTTATTCAACATATACATTTGCATGTAATTTTATAGCCTTCATAAAGACATAAAAAATGGCTAAGAGTACAAAATGCTAAGTACACTGAACAAAATGAATAAAGATAAAAATTTTAAGAAATATGATACAGATGACTTTGTATTGATTTGTATTCTTCCTGAGAGATTTCCTTCCACCAAATATAAAAAGTTATAAGTGAGAGCATGTGGTTCATTTAAAATTATAAGGAAACTTGGTACTATTGCTTATGTTCTTGAATTACCCCCTCACTTATTTATTAGCCTTATTTTCAATATAGAAGATCTAATATCTTTTAAAAAAAATTACCAACCTCTAATTTTGTAGAATGACAGTTTTATAGAAGGAGATAGAAATTATTTATTGGTACTTATCTAGCCAATATTTCTTGAGGTGGAGAATATCATCAAAACCGAGACACCCATAGATGATAATACTAGCTAGAGATTCTCAGTAAAGTAGAAAGACAAGCCACCCAATAAGGATACATGGATTTCTTTGGAAGAACTACAAAGCTTCACCACTAAACTTCTTGAAGACTTTCAGAATTTTAACTCTTCAAAGAAGAGTTCTTTGAGGCATGAAGGAGTTGATGTAGCACATTAAAGAAGAAAATGAACTATCATTAGGTCCTAAATCAAAGCTTGAATTCAGGAGGACTTTCAGTGGACTTCATGTGTGAATTTATGTTTCATGTATTACATTATATAGTAATGAGTGTATTTAATCATGTGTAAGTATTGCATTAGAGTTGTAGTTGAAAACATGGGGGTTCATGTGTTCAATTTCATAGGTGTGGGTCTATCTCCTCGACACTGCCTTTTTAGCATCTTGGCATTGCATTATGTGAGTTTAGAGTTTAAAGATAGAGAACCTAGTGCCTTGCCTCTTATTTATGGTACCTTGATGCTGGACTGTGGCATCACGGTGCTAGTTTGTTGAGCCTACTCACTACAAAATGAAGGTTCTAATTTTGTTTTTTCAAATTTTTGTAGTTTTCTCCCTAAGAGATACATCTCTTGGAGTATTATATTATTTAAATAAACTATTCTACTTAATAAAAGGACTTTTAAGCTTTTGTGTAAAGTTTGGAGTGAAAACTCTTTAGTTAGAGCTTGATGGCCAGCCGTTTGAAAGATTCAGTGATCTTTCGCCACCATTTTATTTTGGTGAGTAGAACTTCTTCATATCTCTTCCACTTCAATGAGTAGAAAATCCTTGGAGTATTTCCTTCCACTTTGGTGAGTGGAAGATCATTGGAGCATCTCTTCTCCACCATCCACTATGACATCCTTCTCTCTATAACTGGTTCACCAACTACACTCAGGGAGCTGAGTGTCGACTCAATCCTTGAAAAGGTAAATACTACACTCAAGAATCTGCCTGTGAGTTTAAGTTATTCAGTGTGCCATTTTTGGCCCAAGTTTTAGTGTAAGGCATAGAGCACCATCTTTGGCACGAATAATTAAGTTCACTCATCTACTCAAATTAACAAATCACTTAATATAAAAAAAGATAACACTTTGTGTGGTTGGTTACTCAATAACATCCTGTGAGGTTGGCAACTCAATACAAATATATATAAAAATTAATAATAATAATAATGCCAACACTTCATATGGTTGGATAGTAATGTGTATCACCATCTCGTGAGGTCGACAAGTCAATTCCCAAAAAGACTGACACTTCATGTGATTGGAGACTAAAGTATAAGACCAATACCTTGTAAGGTCATCAACTCAATACAAAAAGATTGACATCCGGTGAGGTCAGCACTACTAAAGGTTAATGGCCCTAGTGAGTACTTGCAACTACTCTAAGTCATGAGCATAGTATTTATGCAATATCAAATACAACATGAACATTATGAGTAAACTCATACCAGAGAAAATCTAGTAAGGAATAACCTTCATTGCCATTCAAGTAAAAACATTTATAATCATAATTGCAGTTGTACTCGATGAAGAAAAAGAAAAATTATTGTTTACATTCATGAAATAAAAGTTTTACATAAAGAGTGAGAAATACATACATATTTGCTCTATTTTCACCAAAAAAGAGAAAGCATCAACTTATGCTACCCTCATCATTGTAATCATTGAATTCTGAGAGGCTAAGACATTAGAGGAATCCATGAACTTTGCATCCAACTAGCCATGTTTCACCAGCTTCATAATAATGAAGTCAATGCCCACCTTGATTTTTGGTACTCATCAGAGTTAAGGAATCTAGCAAACTAGGCTTCTTTTCTCTAAAAATCCTCAGTGTGATGAGAGTGCTCTTCTTCTAGCTCTTAATTCACCTCACCAGATAACTAAGCTCCAAGTGGACTTATTCATCTCTTCTTCTTATCGAGTCACCTCCACTTGAAGACCTTTAAAATTGGCTTTGAGGGATTGAAGTTCATTTTTTATAGTTGCTAGTATAGTCTTTGTGGTGAAGGCATCTTTTCTCTTAACAAAGAACTTCCAGTAGATCTCCTAGGTTGACTACCATGCCATTGCTTAAGCGGTCATAACATCATAAGGTAGTTGGCCATTGCGAATATCTTCTAGAAGATCATCAAACTTCTTAGAGATGATTACATACCCAAGTTTATAAGTCTCACTTGTCGACTCAAACAATTTCAGAGTGTAATTATCTTCAAAATATTTGCCTTACTCCTCCTCCTTCAGACTTGCACTTTTGTTGGCGACCGAGGAGTTGAGCTCATGGCCCTCTTCCTAAATTTTTCTCAAACCTACTCTCGGCTTAGTCTCATCATCGACCTCCATGGGAGTTATAGTCTGCCCTGCCTTATCATCAACTTTAGTATGAGATGACCCACTTTTGCTAGCATTCTGCTTGCCAATATCAGGCTCACCCACTACAAGAAATTTGACCACAATAGGATCAAACTGTTGGGTGGGGGGCACATAAGTCACTTCTCCTTTGAAAGAACAATAAAATAATTAGAAATGGTGATTCAAAAAAAATGTGTAACAAATAACAAGTAAGCGATTAAGTATTAACCATAGAGTGACACTTGTGACATTGCCAAAATAGAGGTAAAGAAAAATGTTCAAAATTTTTCCCATCATGTTTTCCAACACCCAAATCTCTTAGGAATTTGGCTTGGCGAGGTTTGTTTCATTGAGGTATAGAAAATGAAGAGGAAGGGTCGGCACTAACCATGAAAATAAGTACTTGGCAAACATAAGGCTTTAATGCCATGTTGCACCTTATTTTACTTGACCTTGAATCTTCAGCAAAGTTGCCAAAAAAACTGTACAATCCCATCCCAATGGACCTTCACCATAAAGACTCACTATAAAAGGCTCAAGCTCCAAGGCAGATTCTTTTCTCATAAATCTTGAATGAAGGTGGTAAAATTCACCAATGAGCTTGGTAAAACTTTGGCTGACACTAACATATAGAAGTTTATGATGCCAAACCACTTGCAGGGAAGAGGGAGTCAGAACCCATTCGTGAAGTGGGCAAGAGGGATGTGCAACTTGCCTGATTGAGTCATGTCGAATCACTCAATTTTTTCAGGTATTTGTATTGTGAACATGGTATTGCCATAATAGTAATTGCATATGATGGAGGTCATGCTAGACTGATCCAAGTCAGGCACCTCCTTAGCCTATGTTTGTAAGAACACCAAAGCCACCTTCCTTTGGAGCACCAATGCAAGAGAGATTGCTTAGATAAAAAGAGAAGCATGATTTACTCACTCAAAAGGAACTCTACTCTCTCAAAGTTGAAGGAATGATAAAAGCTCAATAGCTTATGGCAAGAATGAATTTATAAATGTGGTAAGTAAGGCATAGTAATGTGGACATCACATCTGACATGAAATGAAGACATTATTACTCGATCTTGCAGATATCTCATGCAACACAAATTATAATAAAAATAATTAATGATGTTTACTCTTCACTGCTCAATGTCTAAGTACCACTCTTTGTCGAGTCCACCCTTCTCACACATGTAATAAAATAAAAGTACATGCAAGAGAAAAAGGGAAATTCCCTAGTGACTTCATTGAGCTCTGAAGTAGAGCTAAGTTTCCCTCATAGTAACAAAATCTAATCAAGACTCCGCCACCATAGATTTCTTTCATTACGACTCCAACTCCAACAGCGACTCCTTCTCGATGTTTCCCCTCATGAGAAGACTCACCCCTTGTAGACTCACCACTATCTTTATGAGTAGAAGGATAAAAATATGACAACATCCATCTAATGTCAACAAAGGTGAAGCCAAATGTCATGGCAGAAAATAGGGCAAGTGCCTCAATGACTACCCTTTGCAAGTGTAAACCCTCTACCGAGATCATACTCAACACCACCAAGTTGATCGATAGCAAAGCTTGAGTCATCGCTGAATGATGAGAAAAATTTATTAAAATTTGAAAAGGAAAATTCAATGAGGGGACTCATTGAAAGCCAAACCCTAAGAAATTGAAGTCATCACTGAAGTGAATAAAATTTCTCATCATTTAGATCATGCTCTAACAAATTAGTCATAGTAAGATTAATTAGTTTTGTAGAACTAAGTGGACTATAAGAAGAGATAACTTGAATGGTTGACGAGTTCCCCTCATTGCCCTTAATCAATTTTTGGACACTGGTCGAGCTTAATTGGGGCTAATAAAGAAGTTTAGAAGTGCAAATAAAGGAACATAAGATATAAGATAGAGATAAGTCTCACCTCAACTAAGCAATTCTCTACAATCACCCTCGAATAGGCAGTCCCCACCAACCAGCTCACCACAAAAAGCTTAGCGCTATGCATTGGAAAACTAGCATCATAGTGTGGGGGACTTACAAGAAAATTTTTAGTATGGAAGAGCTCAAGACAATAAGAAGAGCACCAGAGCATTGAAGGAGTAGTACCAAAAGGCCTAAATATTAAATTAAAGATAGAGTGACCTATTCCTAAGGGCTGCAATCATAGCATTGAAAAATAGTTTGGTGTAGTTTTGGTGGTAGATTTAAAGAGTTGTTGGAGCTATTCAAGGGATTCACTTGGCATATCATGCAAACAATTGTTAGGGGACACTTATTACTATAAAAAGGAGTGGATTTTCAATGGAGAGGAGTTTTAGAAAATGTGTGAGGGCTTTATGTGTTTAGTATAATGTGACACTTGGAGAGTAAGATTCAAAGTGTTGTGTGTCATGTAGTGTTCGTGTTAATTTTTCATGATGTTCATGTTGAAGATTAAAGAGGGAAAATATCTATTATAAAGATAATCCATACCAAGAGGTGGAAGAATTAAATTAAGAATAACTATGAAGACCCTACTCAGTTACTACTTTTCTTTTATTAATATTTCATAGATGCTATCATTACATTTTTGATACGCAAATGTTCTATTTACTTTGTATAATAAGCAACTCAAGCAATAGTGCTATGGATTTATGATTGTCTTGTGTTAATTTGTGCACTGTTTGTGATGTGAGTTAGTATATATTATTTGTGCTACAATGTTTAAGCTATTTTTCTTTTCCCCGTGCTTTATTTACTTGCAATCTGGCCAATTGTAATATTAAATTAAAGTGCGATTTAAGGATATCAGGAGAGTCTTAGTGGAACAATTTTAAAAAATAGACAAATTTTTTCAATGTACATAGACATATGATATTTATTTTCCACAATCATATAAAAAGGTTTTAATATAATCATTTATTTTAATTATATTTTATGCATATAACTAATTAATTATAGTGATTAGGTCTTATTGATCTAGGCATAGACGATAAGATATTAATGCTCTAGATTGAGAACTATAAAATTTGAATTCTTATTAACTAAGAACATAAGAATAAATGAGATTTTCATAAATTCAAAGTGCATTTTCAAAAAAAATAAGAAAATCCTATTTTCAAAAATAGCTTATATAATTGTTGAGCCTTTTGAAATTTCATGCACATTTAACTTTATAGGTTAAAGTTAATCAAAGATTAGTAATTAACATAATTAAAAATTCTGTAAAAGCCCTTGTGCCTCATGTGAATGATGTTTAACTTATCATTATATTATTTGAATGGCATGTGCACTTGCGTACACAGATTTGCTTGGTCAGCGAGAAACACCATATATGTCATCAATGAGCAATATCATGTATTTTTCAACAAGTGACTTCACAAATATCAAACTTAAGGGACATCACACCATAAATGAAAGTCCAAATTGTTTTCCAAAGCATTAGAATTTTTAGAGAATTTCTCATAATATTTGATTTTGTATCAATTTATAGACTTGATAGAGCTATTTTTGAAAATATAAAATGGAAAAGGTGATTTAAAATACTCTTTTAATAAGAAAAATTAAATTTTAGATTAGATGGAACTTGTCATTGAGCCAACCCATCCATTCTTGGGTTTGCCAATGTTGACCTCATTTTTATATAAGGTTAATATCATTCTAAAATCAATAATTAGGATGTCCTAATCTTAAATAGGAATCTCATAATTCAATACTTAGGACACTATACTTAGTGACCTAGTAAACCTTCCTTGTGTTTGATCTAACCTAATAAGCTTAAGTAGACTTGATAAATCAAATCCACATAAATCAAACTGAAATCAAATTGAAATCAATGAATCCAAAAATAAATCAAAGTCAAATCAAGTCAACCTATTTGACATAGGTTTGATTTTAAGAGGGTCCCACAAAGTCAAAGGTCAACCCGCCAAGAATTTGACCAAATTAAATCATTCCAAATATTCCAATTGATCAAATAAACATGTTTGATCATGAATCTAAAAATAAAAATTAAATTCATTTAGGCCTTAATTGGGTTCATTAGACCACTTAGTCTAAATAACCCTAAATGGGTGCTATTGGGTTCAAACACAAATCAAATTGAAATCAATTCAATTTGATTGCTGAAAATCATTTGGAAATGACAATCATAAAAAAATTAACCCACCATTGGGTCTGATTTTGTCAAATTGGTTATTTGACTCAAATGAAACCCAAATTTAACCCATTAAGCCCACTTGGGTCAAATGGGTTCAAATTGAAATCTAATTTAAATTAAATGAAATCAATCACTCCAAATCATCTCACACATGTGCTTAAGCATAATTGAAGTCCAAACCCAATCCAATTGAGTCAAATTGGTCATTTGAACCCAATTGCAATCAAACTTAACCCATTTAGGTTTAAATGGGTTGAAATTAATTGAAATCCAAAATTAATTCAATTTTAAATGAATTAATTAAATCAAAACCTAATCAGTCATCAATTAAAGATAATTAAACTCAAAATTAAAAGAATTGAATCAAAATAACACCACTTTAAATCCAAATCCTTGGATTGGATTCAAAGTTCCAATCCAATCCAAATAAATTTGAACATTGGCCTCAAACTCATATTGCTCCAATTAAATCAGATCTTTAATAGTGATGCTAAAAGCAAAAACAAAATGAAACCAAAGAAGATGAGTGGAAATATTTGACTAAAGGAAGATTCTCCCCTTTTCATTATGAAAATCACTTGGATTTTATTCTAGTAATCTTAGACATTGACCACCTCTTGGGAGAATGATTCCAAGGGCAGAGGATAAGAGGGGAGCAGCCCTAAAGCCAAAAGGAATTTTGCTTCCTCTAATGAAGAAGCCAAGGAAGAGAAGAAGAAAGCCATGGCTCAGCCAAAGAAGAAAGAAGAGGTAGATGCCTTCCTCCCTTCTATTTCATCATCCAAACTTGCTCACAAGGCTATGGGGGATTGAATCCACCCCTTGGTCAGCCTTACCACCACCAGTGCTTGAATCCAGCCACCTAGAAGGCCATTGTTGATCCCATTTTTGGAATGAGCTCTCAACCCCTCCATCTTAGATATAGGACTTCTCTTAGACTTTAAGAGTTCCTTAGTCTTAAGACACATCTAGTTATTAGGTGAACACTTAAACTAACCCTAGAGACTTAGAAGAGTTAGCCATAGCAATAGGTCTTGCCTCAGGGGTGTTAGGAAAATTTGTCTACCCTATGACTTGAAACAACTCCTCACTTCCTTCCTTCAAGTAAAATTCAAATCAACTCCAAACTCATATCAACTTCAACTCCAAATCAAACCTTGAATCAATTTTAATGGATTTTTTCAAATCATGAATCAATTCCAAATAACTGAAACCCATGATTAAAATTCATAATCAAATTCAAATTCCACTCCTAAGCCTTTTGATTCTATTTTATGGACTTAGCCTAAATAAAATCCAAATCAATTAAAATTCAAGAAATTTTCTCATAACCCATTTATATTCTCATTTATATTCACAAATATAAATGAATTATAAATTCAAATATCCAAAACCAAATTCAAAACTCAAAGTCAAATTCAACCAAAATCCAACCTAAGCCTTTCAAGTCAAATTCTTGAACTTAGCCAAATCAAACTCAAATCAAGCCAAACCCTTGATTTTTCTTCATGATTCAGTTAATCCTACGATCATGAACCCAAATATAAATACAAACTTCAATCCTCAATCCAATAATCAATTCAAAAATTAAATCCAAATTCAATCAAAAATCCAACCTAAGCCTTCAAGCTAAAATCTTAAACTTAGCCAAATCAAACTCAAATCAAGCCAAACCCTTGATTTTTCTTCATGATTCAATCAATCCTACAATCATGAATCCAAATATAAATATAAACTCCAATCATCAAACTAAAACTAAATTCAAAAATCAAACCCAAGTCAAACTCATGTTAACCCTTTTGAACTTGAAATTGTCAAATGAATCAAAACCAATTTGACTTCAAATCTCTTGCTAATGGATTTATAATTCAATCATAAATCCATATGTGAGTTCAACCAAACTTGAATCAAGCCTTGATCAAGCCAACTAAACCCAATTGGCTCACTTGACCCAAAGTGGCCAATTTGACCTACATGAATCAAAATCCAATTCAATTCAAATCAAATTGAGTTAAGCTAATCCAAACATCATGTCATGTTTGTTGATCATCATAGGTTAATCAATTGTCATGAATTGGGTCAAACCAAGTCAACCTAGCCCGTTGACCAAGTTAACCCTTTAACCCACATGAACCCAAACTTGCCAAATTACAACCTAAACCCAATTGATTGCAACCAATGGCTCAAGTTCACTCCAAATTGATTATTGAACTTTACTAAAATCTCAATTAAACCCAATTTGACCAATTGGTAAACTAAACCCAACCTAACCCAATTGACCATGAACCCAACTTGACCTACAAGGTCAAATCAAGCCAAAATCAAGTTAAACCAAAATTGATTGAAGCCAAAGCTTGCAATATATTCCAAATGATCAACCAAACCCAAACCAAGCCATGATTCAAGCCAATTTGGTCAATTGGGTCAAATTGGTCAACCTAGCCGAAATTGACCTAAAGGATCAAATTGGCCAAAAACCAAATTAAATCCAAACTAAACCAAATTAATTAAAACCAATTGAACCAATGCAATCAAAATGATCATTTAAACTTAACCCAACTCTTGGTGTGATCCAATTTGACCAATTGATTGGCCTAACCCATTTTGACCCGATTTGACCCAAATGAGTCAAATTAACCCAAATTAAACCAATTGAACTTCAAATAACATGAAATTTGATCCAACTTATTTTTGAGTCATTTCAAATCTGCCCAAATCAAATTCAATGCCAAATGACCACTTTGCCCTTGGCTTAAGGGCATCCCATGAAAAAAGACAAGTGGTCATTTCTCTTCCTTAGCCACTTGTCACTCATCCATTGGTCTACCTAGCACTAAGGACACTAATTTTTTGGCCTAAGGAGTGGTTGGGGCAGCCATGACTCATGAGGAGGTGAAATCACCTCACCTCTCCCATTGGAACACTTGGCATGAAGGACTCTCACCTCTCCTTAGCTAGGACACCCATTTGTTCTTCATGGCAGCAACTTTTCATGCTCTAACCAACCATAGTGAGCCACCTAGGATGATTCTCTTCCATTCCCAGCCACCCCAATCCAAATGACATGAGTTTGGAGCCAAAATTTTAAACAAAAAGTTCATTTTTGTTGACTTTTGATTCCAAGGCTTTAGAGGCTGAAGAAAACCCCATCTCCCTCATTGTCCTCCTCTTAGAGCTCCTAAACCCATTAGCAATCACCCCCACTTCATTTTGGAGAGAAATACTTCAAAACTAAGTGGATTTCGACAAGGAAATGGTGATCACTAGAAGAAACTTCATTTCGACATGAAGGCAAAGATCTAAGCTCATTCTAAGGCCTCTTCCCTCACTCAACAGTGTGATCGAGTCATCACCGCTGTCAAAAATCATCCTTGGTGAAGCAACTATCAAAAACTATAGTCGGCTTTAGGATCCTTCATTCGTGATAGTTTTTTGTGTGACTTTTTTAGAATCTACCATAGATAATCCCGCATTTTTACTTTAAATCATCCCAATTAGAAAATATAATTTTTTTGGTGTGAATCGACACAAAAATGAGTCCACCTGGATAAGTTTTCACTTAAAATTTCTCTTTTTTTCCAAAAATACCCCCTCATTTCACTATTCACCACCGGCGAGCAACAGCTGCCATCCGATCCCGCAGTTCATGGGATCAGATGGCTCGGATCACATGATTTAGCCCCTTTGATTGGTTGATGTGATATGGACCATTCGATTGTGTGATTCGTGCGATTAGATGGCTCATATCGCATGCCGGTCGCGAGATCCTGGCCTCTAGATCGCATGATCTGATTTGGATAGTTCGATCAGGACAGTCGATCAAATCGGGTCACGCAATGTGCTAACTTTTTTGCTCGTCGGACCGCATAGCATACCAATTGCGCGGCACTGCGTGATGCGCGGGTACCATGCGGCACCGCACGTCCAATCGCTTGGTGCTAAAATCTACCCTTTGGTCGATCCTCCTGTTGCCAGTTGCTGGAATCTGACCACATGAAGGCGAAATACATGGCTCTCAACCATGTATGGAAAGAAAGGAGGGAGAGACTCTCCCATCCTCTTTTCATCCCAAATAACTCACAAAGGAAAGAGAAGAAGAATTGGGTCGTTCCCCTGGCCTTCGCAGCTGGCACGCCTAAACTCAACCAAATTCGGTGGCCACCGAGGCCTTTAATGGAAAAATGCTAGGAAGAGTATCCAACCTCCAATTGAATGTTCCAACACATTCTAGAGGTTGATGCAACCCCAAAAAAATCTCCACCATGACCCCTTACTATCAATGAGCCAAAGAATGACCAAACCCGATGAAAAAGGGCCATATGTTGGTCTCCATGGCATTTGGCAAGGAGGCAAGCCACAAAAATCAGGTCGATGACTTTGTCACATCTAAGTGAAGATGTTCAAGTCAATCCCACCATCGAAGATCTCCGAAATTGACGTATGCTCCACCACCGACCTCTATAGAATTCAAATTTGGTCGATTCTGAGACGAATTTGGTACCCATGAGAATCAAATCATATAGATTGATTGCAAATCAATCCTTGGTCATTTTGCAATTGAAAGTGTGTTAAAATAAGCCATAGATCACCAAAAATCTATCGAATTCGATGGACGATGTATGTCTCTCATCGAAGAAATTTGGGAGATGATCTCCGCCATCCGATCCTTCTATTTGGAACAGATGACTGAGATCTAGCTAATTTGATTAAATCACTTAAGGAGACCGTGAAATGAATCGAGATCGTCCGATCTTTTGATCGGATGGTCGAGATCCATCTTGTGTGGCACTGCTTTTGATGTGGCCACCATGAGGGATCGGTGTGGCCCAAAGGCAAAACACACGTGGAAAAAGGGACCACGTCGGCACCGCCATTTTAAAACATTAAATCCATTTTTATTTAATTAAAAATTATAAAAAATGCCTAAAAATTCAAATAATCATACAAAATAAAATATAAATCGAAAAAATGCAAACTTGAGCTCTATGAATTCCTCTTGATGAAAGAAATCTATTAAAATTAAAATCCCTGAATTATGTGTGGGGGGGTCTTTTGGCCTTAACTTAGGTTTAAATAAAATTAATTAAACTTTAATTAATCACAAATCATTAATCCAATTGAAATGAAACTTTCGAGAATTAAAATTGAGATTAAAATACACCTTAAAAAATTTTATAAATTATTGCAAAGTAATTCAAGAAATATTAAATTTCAAACTCTAAATCTCAATTTTAATTAACTAAACTAATATAAAATGAAATAAATAATCAAAATTTAGCCGAGAGGAAACTACCTTAGAAAATCACTTAAGGTAGGGAGGAAAGAGAAGTTTTCTTGTCTTTTTCTCTCTTTACAACCTTTAGTAATTAAGTAGGTTCATTCAAACCAAATCAAATCATCAAATAAAATTAACCCATATAACTAAAAAACTTAAATGAGATCACCTTTCTAAGTTGAACCTTTTCCCACCTAGAAAATCCTAACCTTAAAGCCTAGCTAAACATACCACACAAACTTTACATGAAACACACATTAGGCTAAGTCACCACTTCTAGTCCTATATTAGGGCAGTGCATGATTTGATGTTTGCTTTTATTTTATGATGTGATATTTTAGTCTGGATGTTAAGGTGCATGTGCGTAGAATGAATGGTAGGATGATTTAGTCTAATCATTGTCTTCTACAAGGGATTGTGCTTAGGGAGCGCTTTAATAAAAATGTAACTGCTTTGCATGGTTGCTTATACCCCAAGCATAATCCAAATAGGCCAGTGGACTTGGTTACCCATGTGTGTGCTAAGTCCAATTTGTTTATATACATTCTTAGGAATGTGTGGTTTGTTTAGCTAATCTCTATTTTTCAGGTTTTAGTTAGATTTACTATTTTCCTTTTCATGTACTTTTATAATTAGGATTTTGAAATGATTATTATGGGAGATTAGGATGAGCATTGGTTATAAGATCACATCTTATGTACCATGTGAAGCCTTTGGAGTATCCACATTCTAACCATCCAAAAGAAGGAACCAAAAAAAATGAAGAAAGAAGAAAAGAAGAATGAAGAAATGAAGAATGAAGACCCCCATAACAAGAATTCCTTGCTTAATTATAATTAATTCATTTGTAATCCAGGTTGTATAAGGGTAGATCTCAAATCAATTTATTTTTGGGTGGTAACGTGACTTAGCCTTTTATTCTTTTACGTTAGCTTTATAAAATATTTGCTATTTTATTTAGCTTGTGCATTAGAAATGACATCCTTTTCTTAGTTTCTTCATTACTTTGATGTATGACCTAGATGATGATTAGGCTCTTAGGGAAAAATAAATCTTCTACCAAATTAATCAATTCAAAATTAAAAATAAATAACTCATAACCTCATTTAAAGCCTAAGTTAAAATAAAGATAAAAGATTAGCAACCCCTTAGCTGGATGAGCATTTCTTTTTTAACATCATGCATAAAAAATATATTATTTCACTCTTGATTGGAGGGCCACTACCTTTGTCAGAGAACTTGGCTTGACCTTTGAGAGCCATGATGGACATGCACCTCCCCTTCTCACTAATTTTGGCCCATAATCATACTTCTCATGCATTAGGCATAAGAATCCTATAAGCCTGAGTCAAATTATTATCCAAAAATAAAAGTAAAATATAATATATTTTACATTAGATCTAGGTCATTTTTCATGCCCTTACATGATCTAGTCTTTTAGGGAGTGAGTTTAAGAACTTAGTCTCTTTTTAAAATAAATAACAGCCTAGCTATCTTGCATAAAGCATAAGACTTGCCTACATGTATTTAAAATTGTAGGAGGAGTTAGTTGGCAGCCACCCCCAGATGGTTGTAAGTCCAACAGTTGGGTGATTTATCCGCTCTTGTGGAGGTAAATCATATGCCCATTTTCACCTTAGATTTAGGTCGTGCCTTGGCCCTCGTCAAAATTCCATAGATTTAGGTTATTAGGTTGCTATTTTCCTTTAGGGCCATGAGCATAAATCTTCACCTCTTAGGCATTTCCATGATCTTGCGTCATAGAATTATAAGCCCTAAATTTCTAATAAAAATTCATCAAAGAAATAAATCAATTTAAAAAACATAAAGCCCAACCATTGAGATGCTCGTTAGGTTTCCTAGCATCATGAGCATCTCCTACATATCTTCCTTTAGCTTCGATAATAACCCTCTCTCTTTAATAAATCCCATTTGATCTTCCAGAATAAATTAATCGATTAATAGTCATACATATTGAAATCTTTAGAGATAACGATCATTTACCTCAATAGAGAGTATTCCTAAGGAACCCCCTTCCTTAGGATGTAATTAACTATGGGGGCTTGCCCCTATAGGGAACTTAACAAACTCGATTTAAAATAAATTCTACTTTACTTTTCTATGTAAAGTAGGAGAAGAATCTTTGGTACACATGCAGACCCATTGTCCTTAGGAGTCCTTATTCAGGTGATTAGGTCCATTGTAGGGTGGTGACTTCTATGAGATAGTACACCTCTCCTCAATGTCATACCTGATCACCCTAATAAGAATATCTGTGGATCTACGTGGTGTCCCAATCAAAGGGATGCATTTTTGTTTTCATTTATTCTCTTTAAAAGGATGGACAAAGGCAAAAATATTTCACCACAGCCATAAGCATGCCTCTTTTCTAAGCATGGAAAGTGGGGAGGGTGGGCCAATTTCCTCCCTCTTTCATCTCAAATTATTCACCAATGGTAGAGATGAAGGAGGTGACCCTTCCCCGACTCATCGCCGCTAGCACACCAAAAAATAAATCAAATTTGACGGTCATCGAGCTCCCTTCAATGGTGAAATGCAAGGGAGAGGTTTTTTTCATCAAATTGAACATTCCAACATGTTCTAGAGATCGAGGCAACCTTAACGAATCATCACTCTGTCGATCCCACCACCGATGATCGCCAAAATTAAGGCATGCTCCACCATCGATCCATTAGGCATTCGATTTTGGCCCTTTTTGAAAGGAATTAGATCCATCAAACTGTATGGATTGATTGTAAATCTATCGTTGATCATTTTATAATCAAAATCACTTCAAAATTCACCAATGATCGCCAAAAAATTAGTAAAAATGACAAACAACATCTATCTCTCATCGAAGATTCTTGGGAGTTGATCTTCACTATCCGATCCTTCTATTAGGAAAAAAATGACCTAGATCTAGCCGGATGATTGATTTTAACTCTTAGGGATACCACAAAATGAATCAAGACCGTCCCATCTTTGATCTAAAGGTTGTGATTCATCTCGTGTGGCAATGCTTTTGACGTAGATGTGTCACGCAAGATCCGCGTGGCCAAATCCCTCCTCGCCACATGGAGACAATGCCATGCAAGCCGCCACATCGGCTCACCTTCTTAAAATGGTAAAATCCATTAAAATTAATTAAAATCATAGAAAATTTGAAATATCATAGAAATTAAAATACAAATCCAAAAATTGTAAACTTGGGCTCTGTGGATTCATCTTGATGAGAGGAATCTATTGGAACCCTACTTGTCATAAAAATTTGACACCCAATTGACCTTTGTATTAGGAATTGTTGAATTTCTAAATTCTTAAGTCAATATAGATCAAATAATTAACAAAAAAAATTCATAAATTTATAAAATCATGAACTGACTTGAAATAATCTACATCAATAATAAAAATACTTATGATAATTCTCCAAACATCCTAAGCCAAAAAAAACTTAACTGTTTTTATGCCTAAGGGTTAAAAAAATTGATAAGACATATTAACGCTTAATTAAATTCTAAGCTAATGAACTTGTAATCAAACCAATGCAATCTTAATACACAATTAAACTAACCTAAGAATTAATTAAGCATTAACCTAAGTGCCTTAGGTTAGTATAAATCAAATTAATTCAAATGAAATAAATCAAAACACTAAGTCAAATAGAATTAAGTGAAATAATCCAAATCAAATGAAGTAATTCAAATCAAAAGAAATTGAAAACTAAACCAAGAATGAAAATCAAAAGAAATGAAATAAAGAATGGAAACATTAATCCAAAATCTAAATTAAATTCAAACCCAAACCATCCAAATGAAACTAAAAGGATTAATTAAGATACTTAAGAATCTTAGTTAGACCTTTAGGATAAATCTTCATCTTAGGATGAAGGTTTCATCCCATTAGGAGTTAGGATGTTGAATAGAATGGGTTTCACCCAAAAGTGGGATCTATTCTACTCTTTATTCTTGAAAAATATAAACTTAACTTTAACAAAATAAAAGTTAAATGAAAATGAAAATAAATTATTAAATTATTTGAATTGAAACCATCCAAAGGTAAAGTTCAAATAAACTCAAACTCCAAATTGAAACTTGAACTAAATAGGCTTAGCAAAGTCTTGCTACATAAGCCTATTTCTCTTCACACATTAGATTCTTAAGTCATGAACCCTAGACTTAGTTTAGGCCATTATGTGTTTCTTTATCATTTCCTGTGATGTGTTATGATGTGATGTGCTTCACATGTCTTTGTGGTGTATTATTTTAGATTGCATGTCTAGGATTGTTTGCACTTTAGACTGGATGATATGATGTTCTTTTAGATTTAACATTATCTTCTATAGGGGGGTTATGCTAGAAAAGACTGTTATCATAAATAAATTAAAATGTTATTTTCATGTAGGTGTTCTTAAGTCTTTAAAAATATCCCATAAGACATGTGAGCTTGGAAAAAAATTAATGCTAAGCTCGTATGTTTGTGAAATATAACTATTGCATGCTGTTTATATTTTATGAACATTTATTTTGCAAAGCTTAGGTTTCATTTTTTTAAATCAAAATGTAAATTTGAGCTTAGAATTATGTTAGGACCTATGGGGTTTAGGATTAGTAGGAGCTCTACCAGAAGATAGGTACAGTGGTCCCTTATGAAGCCCAATGGATCTTCATGAAGAAGGAGACAATCCTAGAAAGAAGACCAATACATCTAAACTTATAATTCTAGGCCAGACTATATAAGGGTAGAGCCACCGCTTGCTCTTCTTTTGAGGTGTACAAGATTGGCCTTTTCTTAAATTAAATTAGCTTGATTTATTTTGGATGCGCAATAGAATCAACCTATTTTTTAAGATTTCTTTCTGCATTGTGCTTTCCTGGGATTGAATGCCTGGACGATTAAGCTCATATAAAAAATTAAAATTTATACCCAACTTAAATATAAACAACTAAAAAAAAAAATAAAAGAAATTTAACACTTGAAATAAACTAAAGCCTTATGCAAAACTTAAAATCAATTAGGAATCAAATTAGGTTTTGAAACTATGAAATCATATTGCTCCAATCCTTGAATGTGTAACTTTTCCTATTGTACATAAGGGGCATCTGACTTGTGAGGATGACCACCTTCTTGGGGTAGTCTGCCTTCTATTATTGATTTGGTCTATAATTATTTCTAATTTTCTAAAATTTGACAAAAAATGCATACCCAAGACCTCAAAAAAATCTTGAGTCAAAACATTTAAAATATGAAAAATGTGCATTAGTTAGATGTATTTCATACCCTACATGATTCTAAGGATTTGAGAGTGAGTCTAAGATTCTTAGATTCCTTTCCTAAAATATAATAACACAACCATCTTGCATTTATGAGACTTATCATCATGAATTTAAAATGCGCTTAGCTGGTATTAGGTGGCAGCCCTCTCCAGACAGGTTATAAGTCCAGAAGAGTTATAAATATGTTAATTTTCTCAAGAAAGAGGAATGACTGATAATTCTTAAAATGAAATTAAGTCAAGCACCTAACAAGTGTCAGAAGCACTTGGGTTCTGAAGTATCCTTCTCAGGAATAAGACTTCAACCCTAGACATTTCTATAGTCTTGTGCTGTTAGAATCTTAGCCCTATATTTCTAAATTTCAACTAGGACTGATTCAAGCTAAATTTAAATTTTGAAATATAAAACTTAATGATAAGATAGTTGGAGTGTCTACTAAGCATCCCAGAATTAATAAGCATTTCCTACTTCATCCTATTTGGCTCCTAAAATAACTCTCTCCATTTTGAATCAATCCCAATTGAAATTTCAAAAATCAATCCTTTAAAAACCAATGTAGAAATCTTTAGAAATAATAACTTATTTCTTTAATTGAGTGTATTCTTAGGAATAAACCATTCTTGAGATGTAATTAACTATGGAGGCTTGCCTGTATAGGGAACCATGAATCCAGTTTAAAATAAATCCTGTTCTACCTTCTATGTAGTTCAGGGGAAAAATCTCTAGTACACGAAAGACCCATTAGCCTTAGGAGTCTTTTATTAAATGATCAAATCCATTATAGGATAACATGTTTATCTTCTAAGATAATATATTCATTCTTTAATGACACATTTGATCATCCAAATAAAAAAATTTCTAAACTCTACGTGGTGTCACAAAATTTTCTCATCAGCCAAATTTTCAACAATAATCATAATTGACAGTGGTTGGAGGCAACTAAAAATAATAGCTATTATAACAAATTTCTTTGATCCATGATTCATTAATATCATATGTGTATATTTCTCAAGAGCATTGAAAGTGATAGTTTGAAGTTTTATTAAGCATATTGATAGTAACAAGTTTAAGAATGTTTGCCATCCTTTTTTATGAATTAAGCATGCGTTAGTGACAAAAAAGGCCATTGATATATTACTCAATAATGATTGAATCTCTTGTAAAATGAAATGACAAGCATGATAATTTGAGTTGAGTTGCCTCCACTTGTTACCTCAATTTAGATCAATTTAGGCAACAATTAGATTACACACTATTTAAAGACCAAATTATATTCATAACATGTAGCATAAAGTTGCCTTAGTGCTCAAAATTTAATTTAGGGGGTTTGATCACACACTATTTAGAGACCACCTAATCATCAATTTGATTACTTTAGTTTCATCCTTTTACATGTGCTTTAAGATCCAAGCATTGTAGGGAAAAGATTGTGCTTGTTTGAATAAATACTTTTATCATCTTAGCAAATATAATGTATTTATAATTATTAATGGCGTTTAACTAATTGCATTTTAGTACTCATTTCTTCCTAAAAATAGTTACTATTTGAATGGGATTTTTACTATCATACCACCACAAATTTTTTACATTTATTTATTTTATTTCCTTACCATCCATAGTTATTGGTAAGTCACACCCTCTTAATATACCACCCTAATTTGATGGTGTTAAGCTAAGGAAAAATACCATTAACATCAAATAATATATCCTTTAATGATTTTATAAAATGATAAAATTAGATAAAAATTGCAAAAAATTTCATTTTACTTTTCATCAAAAGATAAATAAAAATCAATGAATGACATTGGGCTAGCTTTTCATTATAATTATGCAAAAAGTGCAAAAAATTTCATTTTACTTTTCAACAAAAGATAAATAAAAATCAATGAATGACATTGGGCTAGTTTTTCATTATGATTTGTAGCAGGCAGCAATCGAAAAAATATTACTTTTTAATATTATTTTTTTAATTAGAATTTTTTAAATCAAAATCAATATGTCAAAAGATATTTATATTTTTTATTTATAACAAAAAATCTTACTGAATTAAATGTTCTAAAATTGGATTTAGGGATCAGTATTATGAAAACATGTTTGCTTCTCATTAAAATTTAGGATGAGTTACAACCATGCCACAAAATTCTAATGTATTTATATATCTAATACATAAGTTTAATATTTATATTTATAACACCTTTTTTATATATATGAAAATGTATATTTATTTGTAAAACTAAAATAATAATGATATTTTTAATATGATGTTAAGAACTTAATTGTTTATGTAAATATCAAATGTTAGATGTTATATATAAATATATAAGAATTATGTGATATGTATGTACATGTCTCAATGTCTTCAACTTATTAATTTTGATATTGTTTAAAATTGCTCTTATTTAAATAATATTTTCAGCATTTTAAACAATAAGTTGTTCTTAATTTAGTTTGATTTATCTTTTAAAATAAGGAAAAAGAAGAAATTCACATAAATTTCATGCATATTTTTATTTTCTATAATCATTTAATGGAATGTTTATTAATTAAATGAAGTATTTTGAGCAATTTAAAATACTTAATTATAGTGATACTGATAATGAATAATAACATATGTGTCTCTTGTGAGCTAGAAAACTAGTTGTGGTAGAGTAAAAGTTTACGTCTTAGCTTTGTTCAGTCAAAGACACAATAAACGTTTGAAGAATTAATAATAACTCTAAAATTTTACGTGAAAAACCTCAAAAGAGGAAAAATCACAGAGCTAGTCAGAAAAAATCTTCCACTATGTATCTTTCATAGTACAAAATCTTCCGATAATGGGATTACGAATTGTATATGAGAAGACAATGGGAATCCTAATCGACAACAATGTATGTAGTCGTTCAGTAATAGCAGTAGATGATGGTGAACAATGATGTACTAACGGGCGTCATTGTGATGGTGGCCCATGAGTCGAATGATGGCGGTGACCAACAATAGAATGCAGCGACATCCACGGCGGAGATTGGCGACGCGATCGGTGATGCGGACGAGCGGTGGTGTCCAGGCGGTCGAAATCGATTACATGACAGTGGTTGGAGGATTTTAAGCTTTAGAGCTCTCTCTCTCTCTGCCTCCCTCAAGAATGAAATATTTATAGACAGAGAGTGACGTTCAGATATATGCAAAATGAACCACTCCACTCCATCTAAGGCTCAAAATGATGCATTTGATCATTTGATATATTTTAAGCATTTGAATGCTCAAATGAAGTCAATTATGAGATTAGATAGATCCATTAAAGACCAATTTGACTATAAACACTTCATATTTAAGAGCTAGAGATTTAACCGATATCCTAAAGTTTTGATATTTTTAAGTGCTTGATCTCTGCCAACTTGGATCAACTTGCTTTTAACATCAAGATTCATGCTTCGACTAGTAGTATTTTAAGTGTCATATCAGTGTCGTTCCAACATTTATAAAAAAGAAGATATATTAATAAATCTAACAAATGTGGTAATTTTTAATAAAAATTCTTGTTTAAAAATACCCCATATCAAATAATTGTCAAGTGAAATAACCAACGAGAACTCTTAAAATCATAGTGATATATAAATCTTTCAAATAAAATATTTACTTACATACTATAATTTTATTTATTTATATATCTAATACTTAAAATTAAATATTTATTTATCTAATATTTTTTTATATTTAAAAATATAATTTTATTTTAAAAAGAGAGTGATAATGATATTTTTGATATGATATTAAAGATTGAATGTTAAATATGTAAAACTTGAAATTTAAATATTAAATATATAAATACATATGAATTATGTGGTGTGTATGTAAATCCTCCCAAAGGCTTAGGAGTGTATTTTTTTGTTAAAATCAAAAATCTGAATCGACCCAAATCGAAGTTTTAAATTTGTATTGGTTTATAAATTTTTTTTGGATTTCGATTTTGAATTTACTAATATTCAGTTTTCGGAGTTCGATTCGATTTTATATCATTTTAATCCGATTAAACCGATTAAATCAAAACTAACTAAAAAATTGATTATTTTTTTATTTTTTTTAGAAAATTTTTTTCGAGAAAGCTGCTTCAATAATAAATTTATATATTATTGAGTTCATTTATTAAAGAGTTACTTAATTTTGTATGAAATGATTTAATAAAATGATATAATTTTTTATAAATAATTATTATAATAAATTATATTTTTAAATTTTAATATTTTTTAAATTGAATCAAAATCTGAATTTTTTTTTTATTTGAATGAGTTCAATTTATATTATTAATTAAATGAATTAATTTTTTTAAGTTTAAATTTAAAATTGACCCATTTAACAAACTTCAAAATCAATCAATTACACACCCTAAAAAACCCACTATCAGTTCCATTCTTTCTTTTCCAGGGTTTATTCGCCCTCGCCAATTCTAAATGGTGGCAAGCTTTCTACCTTTGTCTATTTGCTCGAGATATCTCCTTTCAAAGTTCCATTCTTCGCCATGTCGGATCTGTATCCCACAAAGCGCCCTCGCTCCCAAACAAGCTTCTCCCTCTTGAGGTGCTTTTTTTTTTAGAAACCAAGTTCATCTTTTTCTTTTCCTTTTTTTTTTTCAGAGAATGAATTTGGTTTTCTTGGGGAATCTCGCAGTAGGGCAGAAGAGCCACGAGGTGCAGGGCAGTGATGAGCTCAACGAGGATGAGGGACTCCCTAAAGAATATTTTGATGATGTATGCTTCTAATGCTTCTCTTCCTATCACCGAAAGTGCTACTTTTACCATTGTCAATATGTGGGTTCGTTTGGATTTCAACTTACTAACGGTACCCATGGGTTCTCTGTTCGGCTTTTCATCAGAGATGGTTCCCATCCTCAGAAATTCACGCGGGGAAGAAATTATAGATAGGATGAGAAAAAAAAAAGTGTTGTAGATGGGGGCTCTAGGCTCTAATTCATAGTTGAGTGACACTTGGAAGTTAATGTTGAAATTATGTTTCTTTAAGCTTAGAAATCAGGCATATGTTCTAGCCTTTGTTTGGAGGTGGATTAGGTTTCCAGACACGATGTTAAACATCATTAAATTAGATCCCTTCCTATTTATCATGCATATATTTCCCGGTTTGTGTTGGAAGTGATCTCGGTTCTTGTCGTTATGGAATATGGATTGGATCTGAAACCATGGAAATCATCATCATCACTAATCAGCATAATCCCAACTATTTGGGGGTGATCATTATCAATCTTTATTCTTTATTCATTATTGTTTAGTGCTACATAAGGTGTTAAATTTCTTCTATGCAAATATTTTTGCTCAACATTTATCTATTTTGAGTTTGATTTTTTCTTTTCCTTCCTAATCTTTTAACATTAATTTTATCAATACATTTAATGGGTGCATTTTCTACCTTTAATTATAAATGTCTTAACCACCTAAGTCAATTTTTCACTATCTTGTCTTAAATATATAGCATTGCCCTTAATTGATTTTGATCATATGCATAATCCCAACTATTTAAGGGTGTGTATTATGAATCTTCATGATTTATTTAATGTTGCATAAGGTGCCAAATTACCTTAGGCAAATGCTTTTGCACAACTTTTAGCCTTGTTGATTTTTTCCTTTACATTTTTCTTTTAAATCCTTTAATATTAATTTTTTTCTGAACATTATATGGGTGCATTTTCTACTCTTAATTGTTCATATTTTAACCCCGAAGTCAATTCCATTATCTTATCTTCAATAAATATATTATTACCATTAATTGACTCTATTCCTTAGCACAATCGTAATCATTTTGGGATAGGTTTTATAAATCTTCTCTCTCTATCATTCTTAATTAGAGCTGCATAATATATTAAATTTATTCTATACCAATACTTTTGCATAACTTCTATTTATGTTGACTTAGATTTTCCTCTTGTTTTTGTAATTCTTTAAGATTAATTTTCTACACAACATATGAGTGATTTTGTACTATTAATTGTGGATGTCTTAACTACCTGAGTTTTTTTTACTATCTTATCTTCAATATATATTATTCCCATCATCCTTATTATGTAATAATTTCTCATTCTATCATTCTTAGTGTTGCCACATATCTAATGAAAAACTCGCATTTTCTTAAAGCTCATCTTAGATATCAATGATTTTTTATAACACCTAACATGTGGATCCATGCAATATAGTTAGCCAAATTTTAGTTTTATAGATGTTGCATTTAAGTCTCCTTAATAATCTCTTTTCACTTATCATATAATGCTTGTTAGGTATGTTTTTATTTCAACCATTACCTTAACTTTATAAATTATATTCTCAATTGTCTCTATTCTTATGTATGGTAAATTCAAATATTTACACCTATTGTGCCTAGGAATCACTTGATTTGCTAGTCATATGGACATATAGTTTTAATATCTCATCATTAGAATTATATATCGTCTACTCATCTTTTGGTCTACTAATCCTAAGTTCTTTAACTCCTAGATGCTTTTCCTCGAGTGCCAACTATTCACTTATTTTAACAAATATTACATTGATTTCTGTCCTCCATGTAAAGCAAAAAACTAAGATACATCACTTTGAATAGCATTTATAATCATCTTCATAACCAGTGAAAAATAATATGAACTTAATGTTGATATTGATGTAGTTCTATTTAATTAGAATCCATTTGATCATTGTACAACTACTTCTAATGCTAGTCAATGCTCTTTCATATATATTTTTTATAGAATCAACAAGTCTTTGATATATACTTCATTTTCTTATTATGTGGTAAATAAATTTTTGTGTCATTTTATCATTTGTCTTATTAAGATAAATAAAAATTATATGAAGATCCTTACTCTATTCTTTAATATTTTTTTTCATTTAAAATGGAAATTACCTCCATATTTATTGGCAAAAAAATCAAATTGATTTTCTGATCTTGACATTATGTTCTTATGTTTGTATTTCATTACTCTTCAATTTTTATTTTATATTTTACATATTTGATTCCTCCATAGTTATCATAATCTGAATAGTGTTCTTCTTCCTAACTATTGGTACAAAAATGCTAATCTTAAACATTTGGCATCATTTTATCTTGAAAATTTTATTAAATTGATTTTTTAATCAAACCACCTCAATATTAATTATAACTCTGTAAACCTTAATAAATTTTTAGTCAACTTTTTTATGCCCCAATATTACTCTACATGTTGTAAATTTTATAAAAAACTATCTTACAGCAATATCTTGTTACCTAAAGTTTACTAACATGTGCATGTAATCTCATGCAAAGTATGACATTGCTTTCTATGCCAACATTTCCTTATTATTTGGCATTAATATTTAAAGGTTAGTTTTTTTTTTCAATGTTCACCAAATAATTCTAGTATTTTCTGAAGATAATTGCCAACCTTCCTTGCATTGTGTTCTGTCATGAGTCGTATTGGATAACTAATTCTGACTTGGATTGTTAAAATACCATTATGATAATTATATATATATATATAATTTTCTCTTTTGAAACAAGCTTTTGTATTTTTCAAGTATTGTTATGCACAACGATTTTTAATAATTAAAAAAAATGATGGTTTGCTTACATTTTACTTATATTGTGATCTAGTTGCTTTTGATAGTCTGATGTGGATATGTGACTTGACTTGTCTCTTAGGAAAGAGAATGAAATAGGTCTGCGTCTTAAGGGGTATCCTCAAGAAGAAGGAGAGGTGAAATTGGTCTGATAGAAATTCGAGAAGAAATTGATGAAAAGACTATCTAATGCTATCCCAGGAAATTATATTGCTACAGTTGTAACAGTAATGTTACTTGATGGAGGAATTCTTGCTAAAATATGATCGTATATACAAGTAAATATTAAAAAAAAATTTGCATTCATTTAACATTACCATTTACAAACATTAACAGGGCTATTTCCTTCAGAAGTAAGCAAATAAACTTTTTTTTTGCTTATTCGTTATATGTTATAGGTTGACTGTTTGTTGTCCATCTCTAATTTTTCAATTACAAATCTCACTTAAAGTTTTATATTTAGATGATTCGTCAAAGGATTAAATTGCAAAACTCACACAGTGAGACGTGGAACATATGACACATTTAACAATAAGGCAAATGAAATGATCTAATGATAAAAGAGGTTCTATGGTCTATGGTTTTAATCTTATATGCATGAAAACTAAATTTAGATGCAACTATTATTGTAAAACATGCAAAGTTTGCAGGAAACAGACTATTAATGTTAAAATAATTGTTTTTTGTTCATAAAAGCCAACAATGTTAGAAATTCAATTCAGACAGTAGGAGTTTTGACCTTTTACTAGAAATGAATTAAGAAAGTGATATGAAAGTGGAGCAAATGAGTTAAAATTTATGCAAATAAAAGAAAATCATATTGTAGATAATTTGATAAAATTTAATCATATTTTTAACTAATATTGCAGAAAGATCAGGAGTAAAAGAAAAGAAGCAAATAAGATTAAGTCACTAAGGGGTTGTTTGGGATCAATTCTATTTTGTATTTTTTTTGTTTTTATTATTATCTTATTTTTAAAAATATATTTATTTAGTGTATTTTATGTGTGTTTTTATTTTTTGTTTTCAAAAATAAAGAACATTATTTTTTGAAAATACTCAAAATAATTTTTAGATGTTTTGAGTGTTTTTAAATTTAACAATTACTATAAAACATATTTTATGCTGAAATAAAATAAAATAAAAACATAAAAAAAATTGATCCCAAACGGGCCTTAAAAGTAAGCGTTATGCTTGTAAAATGAGATTGAAACTCCCATAATTTTAAGTCTCACTTTTGACTAGAGAATTAAACCATCAATGAAAAAAGAATTTGATCATATAAAGCATTATTTATTCATTATAGACTTATTTCTTTACATTCCTTAATCCATATTTATCATTTTTATGGAATATCACGAGAATACAAATAAAAATCAAGTAGACTTTACACAATCTTGAACACCCACTAAAGTCCACTCTATGAGGTCAACAATTAAATTTTTCTAAAAAGTCAACACTTTGTGTGGTTGATGATTATAGTGTAAGACCAACACCGTAAGGTTAGCAACTAAACTAAAAAATATCAACACTTTGTGCGGTTGGCAACAATAGTGTAAGGCTAACACTCTGTCAGGTTGACAATTAAACTAAAAAAAAAGAACAACACTCCGTGCAATTGACAACTATAGTGTAAGACTGATATCCCGTGAGGTCGGCAATTGAACTCGAAAAAGACAACACTTCTTGCAGTTGAAGACTATCATGTAAGATCGACACCCGTGATGTTAATGATTAAGAAAATATCAATTCTCCTAATTGGACAGTCAAGGCTAACCCTTAAAAAAGGATGACTAACACATAATAAAATATCCTAAGTCAGGGAGAGTTTTTCGTACATCAACATACGAGTTTCAATTCGTTGAGTATACATAAACCTGTGATACTAAAGCGACCATTTAGGGAAGTGCTTTCTATTGGTTAATGACTCAAAATATTCCAAGTTATGGGCTGATTCATTCAAACAAGAGATCATCATCTTAATAATTATACACAAATTAGCTATGACTATCCATACAAGATTCTCTCAAATGGTTAGCATCATAAGCGAAGTTGGTCGCATGTCAATGAACGAGTATCAATCTAACAAGTGCACACGAGCTCTCTATGCTAAAGTGACCACCCAGAGAAGTTTTTATTAATCAATGATCTAGTATTCTAAATTATAAACAAAGCTATTCGCACATCGACCAGTGAGTATCAGCTCAATAACATAACATCTATTCAAAAATACTTAACAAAGAAGTAAATCTAGTTGCTATTCAAATAAATATACTTGATTAGAAATGTACTTGTAATTTTTATTTCATATAACACATTTTTACAGTTAAACTAGTAAGATACATGCACCCTACTCGCAAAAAAAAATTATTACAGAGAAATGAAGGAGGAAAGAATGTGTCAGCTCGAACTACTCTCACCGTCATCATTTGAGTCTGAGAATGTGAGTACATTTGAGAAGTTCAAAAACTTAACATCAAGATGGCCATATTTCACCAACTTGGCGATTACAAAGTTGGCGCCATCCTTAAACTTATGTTGCAAGAGCTTTTGGTACTCGTCAAAATCGAGAAACCCAGTAAACTCGTCTTCTCTCTTTCGAAACTCTTCAGTCTGACGTGAGAGTTTCTCATTCAATTCTCTCTTCACATTAGCAAGGCGAGTAAGCTCCATGGTCTCCCTCTTCTTCTCCTGTTCTTGGCGAGAATCCTTGGCTTGAAGGTCCTTATGCTTAGCTTCGAGAGGTGTTAGTTTCTTCTTTGTACTCGCCAGTTAGGACTTACTCGCAAAGGCCTCCTTTCTCTTCCTAAGAAACTTGTGGCATACCTCCCAAGTGGACTGTCACACTATCATTTGAGCAATCATGACAACATGTGGCAGCTGGGCATTGGGAAAGTCGCTCAAAGGACGATCAAGATCCCGTGACAAGATAAAAGAGTTGAGCTCGTAGGCTTTACGGGTAGGCTTGCACAAGTTTGGAATAATATTATCCTCCAAGCCTTCCTCCTGCTCATCCTCCTCCATAGACTCGCTGCTCTGTTGGTGACTATGAAAAGTCAAGCTCGTGGCTCATTTGTTGGACTTCTTGAGAGTACTACTTAGCCTTGCCTCATCAGTGGGCTTAGTCGGAGCTGCACTTAGCTTCCCCTCCTCTTTCTCCTTGCCACCGACCACTCGCTCACTGATCTCGCGCTCACGCTCCTTAAAGAATTGGAGCACTTTAGGGTTAAACTCTGGGCAGCGAAAGTCGCCTCTCTTACTAGTAGATAAAACTAGAAGAACGAGTTGCTAAAATAATAAAGGGATTAGCGAGTAAAAAATGAAAAGGAATTTAACAAGGATGACAAAAATCTTGCCCAAGTAAAGGTAGAGAGAAACGTTCAGGCTACAACCCTATAGCCTCTCCATTGCTTCCTCCCGTACAGTCGGCTTATTGAACTTTGTGGCCTTGCTTGGCTAGTTTGGAAGAGGGATAATTGACATTGGCCATTGAGTCACGATCTTCACAAATAGAAGTTGTGAGCCCCACTTCTGCACCTTATTCTGTAAATCATAAATTTTCAATAAAGTCATTGAAAATTGTATAGTCCCATCCTACTAGCCCTTCACAGTGAACGCTCAGCGGAAGAGGTCCAAGCTCCATGGGATGTCATCTTCCCGCAAGCACAAAATGAAAGCCGTGATGCTTGTCACCGAGTTGGGAGGGATTTGGGCGGGCACCACACCGAAGAAGTTGAGGATGTCAATCCACTCGCAGGGAAGGGGAAGTCAAAACCCATACCTAAAATTGGCGAGTGGAATATGCAGCTCATGCGTCCTCACAAAGTTGAGACGCTTGGTCCTCTTTGCTACTCGGATAGTAAAACTTGGATTCAAACCACAATATTTATAAAATACAGAGGTCGTGATGGAGGAGTTCAGCTTGGAATTTTTCTTAATTTGGGCCTATTGGAAATATGAGACAACCTTTTTTAGCAAAGCCATACTCGCTGATAGTGAAAAGCCGATCACGATCTACTCACAAGTTCTACTCGCATGCCTCAAGGAGAGCAATAAGGTCTCAACTACTCTAAACAGGAATAATTTATAGATGCAATATGAAAAATGTGGTAATATGGACGTCGAATCAAGCATTAAGTGAAGAAATGATTACCCAAATCTTGCTAAAATCTCAAGCGATAGGTGCTACAGGGAAATAATTAATGCGCAATAGTAAAAAATAATTAAATGGTACTCACGAACAGGGAGACATAAAATGTCTTTATTGACGAGTAAAAAAGTACAACACACTCGCTATAACCCTAATATATTATATTTTTAGTAATTTTATTATAGGGTCTGAGTATCAGTCCTTAATGAGTCCACCTTTCTTATTTATATAATCAAATAGAAAATTTACATCAGAAAGAAGAAGGGAAGTACTTCGCGACTTGGTCGAGTTTTGAAGTAATGCTATCTCAGCTCTCATGGTCGCATTGCAGTACTGCCAAGGCAGCTGCAGGACTTCTCCAATTGTGCTTGCAACTCGTCTATGTTCTAAAGCTTCCTTCAAGAGGGCAATCTCCCCCTGCAGAGTGATGACCTCAATGGAGTCTATGAATAAGAGGATTTGTTGTAAGTCGAACTATTGAGAAGAGAAGTCATCTATCGAGTAAGTGAAAATTTTCTTTACTCTAGAAATGACCTAGCAAATTGCCCTTGGAAAGTTGAAGCAACTTTATGATGTTAACTAGTCTGTCGGAGGAGACAACTTGAAAGGTCGGCGAGTGTCCCTCACCATCCTCTACTGAAACTTGAACACTACATACGCTTAGCTGTGACCAAAGAAAGTGAAAAACTCAGATAAAGAAGACTCGTAGCATGCAATAAAAATCAACTTTTATCTCAGCCAGACATTCCTCTACAACCATTCTCTTGGTGGCTAGCCCAACCATTCAGCTCACCATCACCTTTCTACGTAGAATCAAAGGTGCATCTTCCTCTTCTTCCTCTTCTTCAGGTCGTCTCTTAGGAGACAAGATTTATCCGAGTGAGTAGCTGAAGGAATGTTGAGTGCATAAAGGGAGAAATAAATGATCCATTTATAGTCTCCTGAGCATTGAAAAATCAGATCTGTCTAAAGGTGATGTACCCTCTTAAAATTGAATGAATTTTAACAAATAATTATATGTTTATAGCTAATTATTCTTCTATCCTTTTTGTAAAGTACCTCTATAAGGAGTAGAAGAATCGGAGAGTTAAATGTATACCCAAAGCAGTGGGTAGGCCCAATGAAGCCTATATGTTAAGACAAGTGTACTTGTATAAAGGGCACCCGATGATCCATAATGGGTATACTCGCTAGAAGGAGTATCCGATAAGTGAAGATAGATCTGATCCAGCGAGCCAAAAGACTTAAGGAACACTACCCCAACAGTAAACCATAATCCAATTCACTGGCATCTAGAAACTATGCAGAGCATCTAGAAACTATGCAGAGGACAAATGCGACTACTCTCTTACCCCCCCTTACTAGATGAAGAGCTACTCGCCCCCATCAGTTGATGGACCTATACTAGCTCATCACCATCAGCTTAGGCGAAAATTTATTTGTATTAAATATACTTTATATTATCTTTCTATGTATGGTGATATGGTCACCTCTTGATATTAGAAAAGGGAGATTTCTTTTTTACATGGGGATGTTTTGGCTCTCACTCTAGACCCCTACATTCTGCACTCGCTTTCTATATATTCTGAGAAATAAAAATTATTGTTTCTCTTGCATTTTTTTTTCTTGTCTTCCTACTAGCAATCTTTCTGTCTAATTCTGTTTCCCATGTATTTTAAAAGATTTTTCCTCCATCCTCGAACAAATTTGAATTCAACAATATATGCCCTAGCAAGTTCAAGATACCAAGAGGGTTTGAAGTCAAACTGAAGCTTGACTTAACTTATAGAGTAGTTCAATATAATATGCAATTGATGAGGTGAACACTACTTAGAAGACCAGTTTTGAATTGAGCATGGAATGCTATGCTTGTTGTTGGTCTTTATTGGGCATTTCAGGAACACGCAAGGGCATTTGGGATCATTGGAATTGGAAGGAAACGGTTAGTGTCACATGGCTCTATTTCGTCACCAGACATGTTTTGGTATTGGATACTAGGTAATGTGAACATGCTAAATACTACATCCCAGCATAAACCGGAGGTTTTTGGAGGTGTTTAACGTTAATTAAAATTGTACAATTTTTCACATTAAAAGAAAAACTGATTTTGTGAGGGTTTCCAAACAATGAATTCTTCTACTTTTTTGTCTTTAATCAGTTTCTTGATACCATTTCGCAGTTTCTTGAACCATTTCCCAATGCCTTCGACTAAGATTTTAATCTTGATAGCAGTTTTCTTACTGTTTAATTTGTTAGTCATCTGACTTCATTTTGGTTAGATTATTTCAAGTCTTGATTGTTAGTCTTGGAGAGGGAGTCAATCTTTCGAATCAGTATGGAGAATAATGTTATAATGGTTTATTTATTTGCTTTTATAAAGTGAAGGGGTTGATAGTTAAATCCTAAGAGAGGGGCCTTGGCATGGATAGTTAAATCCTAAGAGAGAGGGCCTTGGCATGGATATTAATCAATTGGAAATCAAACAAGTAAAATTCTTTATTTTTGTGATTGAGTTCTTAAGATTCAATTACTTGTCTGACTGATTTGTTTGACACCACATTATTTCTCCTATTACATTTAAGTCAATTGTTATCATTCCTAATCTTGTCATTTCTCTAAAATCAATGAGCATACACCAACGATTTACTTATATGACTATATTGTTGCAATAATTTGAGATTTTTAGATATATAATTTACCCCTTCCCTATTTGGTCTTGCAATATAGGCATCACTTAGTGAAGGATTTTATTTCTTTCAATCAGTGATGATTATAATGATTAGTGTGCAATGTCCTGAATGAAATTGTATAAATATTTCCAATCTAATGACCCTGCACATTAGAAAATCTAAAGAATCAAGAGTGAAAGAGTTGAGAATTTTACTCAATTTATTTCTAATTGTTACAGATTTTGCATGAATAGCATGAAACAAATACATACATATATATATATATATATATACACACACATGTAGCCGACCCTGTGTTCTTTGTTGAACTAATCTCATTAGCACATCTTTTTTATGTGATTTTGATGATAATAAATATATGAATGAATGCTATTAATATTTCATTACATGTGTTTTCAAGAAATTTACTAGGCCAAGTTTGCTTAGTTAACTCGTGAAGGTCAAATCAGTCTGGTTATCTTAAAAATTACATAAAATGATAAATAAGGCTCATAAAAATAATAGAAATTGTTAAAATAATGTTATTTCTTTTATTTTAATTTTAAAATAGTTTTGTTAAACTTATTTTGTATTATTTTTTTAAAAAATTCATAAAATTATTCTTTCTCAATAATTTAGACAATTAGATTGATTTAAACTTTATCCATTTCATCTATAACTTAATTTAGTTCATTTAATATCATATTAATTACTTCTCATAATTTTTGTAAGTTTCTATGCATTTATTTAATCTTGTGACATGAAATATTCTCTTAATTATTCAATTATAATTTTCTCTCTTAATTATTATTTTTATCTCTCATAGTAATTTTTAAAAATATGCTTGTTTGATATATTTTTATATGTTTATATTTTTTCATTTTTAAAAATAAATAATATTATTTTTAAAAATACTTTAAGATATTTTAAATATTTTTAAAAATAAAAATAACTATCAAACATATTTTATTTTAAAAAAAAAATATAAATATGAAATATAAAATAAAAGTGATCCTAAACAGCCCCTCAATTATTAAATTTATCTCGCATATTAATTTTGCATTTGATTTAATGTCTCAACATATCATAGCTGACTTTTGCTTAATTTTATTCTTATTATTATTATTGATTTAACTCATTTAATTTAATGCCTTAATTATTTTCATTTTTGAGAATTTTTAAATTCTAAATATTTTGAATCTTAAATTTAAAATTAGTTATAAACTTTTTCAAAAATAATTCCACTTTCCATAATGTCTTGACTGGTTTTGATTTTACTTGAATTAATTTGAATTATATCAAATTTAAAATAAATTATCCTTGAGTTAATGTATTTTTTTTTATAAACTTGTTTTTTTGTAACTAGTTTTGATTGGCCCCTCTCCCTCTCATATTGAAATTTAAATTTGATTTAAATTTCAAAACTCTTCTTAATCTATTTTCTCATGTAATAAATTATTGGGATTGATCCAATGCTAGAAAGTCTTGGTCGTCCTATATAATATTAGATATTCAATATATTTTATTTATTTTATTTTGAATTTAGCTTCAAAAATATTTCTTAATTGATCTCTTATTTAGTTAATATTCATAAAATTAAGTTATGTGCATTTAAACCTCCTTCCCTTCATTGAATGGCTAGCTACTTCTATATGGATTGGATTTGATTTAAATTTAAATTAATTGTTTCAATTTTGAATTTGGATTTAAGTATTTTCATATTTTTTCCTCTTAATTTTCCCTCTTATTTTCTCTTCATTCAGCCGAACCCTACAGATGGTTATGCTCTATTTAATTCCTAGCATTTTCCATCTTGCTTGTCTCTTGATGAAACACTAAGGTGGTTGACCCCCTCATGCAAATTTAATTCAAGTGTTTCTTCATTAAAATAATCAATGCTTTCTATCTTCTCTTTCTCTAACTTCAAATATTCATTAAAGGAGACTTCAGCATCATCTTCAAGCCCTCTCCTTGCATTGGAAGAGAACCATTCATGGTTAACCTTGCATCTCCACATTTTCTTCAATGGGCTTAAGTAAAGATCATTTCAATTTTCATATTAAGTGTGCTTAATTGTCTTGATCTTTATGTGAATGATAAGGATTTAATTTGATTTTTTTAAAGTGATTTTAATCCTTACTCATTCTACTTTCAAGTGCTTTTACATTTTACAAGTTTGGTCGCTTTGATTTTTCTACACTCTCTTTCCAAAGGCTTTTGTGTTCCACAATGATCTTTTTAAAATGCATATCATAGTTTTTCAAATTTCAAAAAAGAACAAAAATAAATTGTGAGTCTTATTTTATTTGTTATATTATTGTATAGTTGGTTTGAGAGCAAAAAATTTTAAAATTTTTTGAATTAAATTTATTATCTTGTAATTTTCTTTTCTCTTGTATTTTGAAGTGATTTGGGGTTGTACTTTTTTTGGTGTAGAAGAGTATATGATTTGCAGTAGTACTTATCTGGTATAAGTGAATTGCGATTGAGTATAGGAGATTTATATAATTTTGAGATTTTTAGTGAATCCTAGTGTGATTGCTAGACATGAACGTAAGCTAGTTTTTGGATGCAATCAAATCATATAAAAATTTATATACCTCGTCTCTTTAGTTTCTTGCGTTTATTTTCTGCACCTGCTTTGATTTATTGTTGTTCCCTAGTTTAATATTCAAATTATTTTCATTAAATTTTCTAAAAAGATTAAAATAAAATTTTAACTAAATTTTTTTTAAATACCCAATTCACCCCCATCTTAGGTGCCATAACCTCTTAAAATAAGTATCATCTTATGGAGGTTATGATTGCTAATTATTAAAATTAGATTGATTTTAACTTTATTTGATAGTCCAAATAGTATGGTAATTAAAGTAACAATAAACAAAGAAAAATATTAACAAATAATAGAAAACATATTGGATTATAAATCAAATAGGCTAAGAATAGGGATTATTTCATCAAGATAATTTTTATTGGTTTAGTTGAGGAGTTATATAAAATTTATAGCAATCAGACTTATGGTGAATTCTACCTTTTTTTCCCCTAAACTCTATAGTCACCGATATCTTTAAACAGGTTCTCTATCTCTTAATGATAGATTCAATGCAAATAGATTTTAGTTGCATAATGCAAGTGATCTATTGGATTACATGAGTTCAATATATGTATATTTAATCTACAATACATTATGATATTTTACTCATTATAAGCCTATTCTTTACCTTTGAATTTTGAACAAACCTCCTAAACTTCTAGTTGGTGGGCCGTCAATTGAATGTCATGAAACATGAAAGCACAAAAACTTGACAATTAGCATTTAGCACAAACAAATAAAAAGTAAAGTCAAGTTACCTCCAATCTTCATAAGGAAACTTTATTCATGTTGGACTGAAGGGAAATGAAACAATACTTGATCTTCAATTTAAATATGAAGAGGGAGAGAAAACAAAACTCATTTATGTATGTAGACTCTTGCTTCACTTTACTTCATTTTTTCCTTGTCTTTTTGTCATAGTCGCCTTCAAGAACTTCCCAAAAACTAAGTGTTTAGGCACTAGATTGGGTATTGTATAGGGTGCCCGAGGCTCGAAGTTGCTCTTGTTATATTATGTGTTGCTCCAATGATTCCAATTACTTGGAATTGCATATAATGTAAATTAAATTTACCAAAATTCAAGTTCACTTGCATAAATCAAAATAAATGCATTAATGTAGCAAATATCTTGAAATTGAGTGAAAATAATTGCAAAAATAAATATTTAAAGCCAAGTAAACATGTATAAAAATCATGTGTATCACCTTTCCATTGTATTATGACTTATGTTTTCCTTGTTTGCCCTATTATTATTTGTCTTGACTTGATAATGGTAATTAGATTATTAATAGTTGAAAGCTTAAAATAACCAAAGGAAGTTGAATTGGATGGGAATTGCAAATGCTCGTGGTATGATTTCAATAGTGAAAAAAGAAAGAATGGTTGAATATAAGAGTGCTTCAATAAAACTAAGCTATATGTGATATTACCCCCTTCTTGTGTAACATATGAGCCATGAAAACTTATATATAAAATAAGATTATTAGTGGGATGATATGTGCATATAATGTTGAAATTTCATCAATACTTGATCTTGACTATAAACTATAGATCTCTTATTTATTTATCAACTTGTTTTATCTAATTCTAGGTGGTAGTCTAGTTATCATTGAGCTTGCATAAAATGGAATCATGTTGCATGATCATGGTATCTATTACGTCCATTGAATAAAATTTAGTCTGCATGTAGATAAAGGTTTTACTAATCTACCATATAAATTTTGAAATAGTGTATAACCAACTCATGAGTGAAAGGAGGCATTATATGACAATTTAGTCCATAATAAAATTAAAAGGTAGAAGGTCATCCATTGCAAAACACTATAGATATTGTTGAAGTCTTGTGTTACATTAATTGTTCATTATTTGTTGGATGATCAGCTATGCTAAAGTTGAATTGAGGCATAAGCCATGGAATAGGAAAATAAAAAACTTGTGTAATTAAAAATAATTCATGATCATAAAGATATAAACAACATTTTCTTATGAGTTCTTGAACTCAGCCTAATGGGATTCTCAAGTTTGTTTTAAACCAATATGTCAAAGATTCAAGCGCTAAATCACAAATCTCAATTTTAAATGTTAATGTAGCCATTGAAAATTCTCATTCAACCACTAATTGACGAGAGTTTTAATTATTTTGGGTCAAAATTTTGACAGGCAAATGAGTTTGAAGATAAGGCACTACCCATGGATTTTTCCCTCATTTTGCAAGAACTTTAGATCATGGTTCCATGTTTCTCATAAGCACAAGCCCTATGATTAATTACTCCACCCATTGGTGGAAGAGTGCTTTCAACTAAAATCTAAAATCTAGTCATTAGCTAGCTAAACACTTAACATATAGTAACAACAATTTATATTTGATATAATTCACCTTTCTTAGCTTAAAGTATATGTTGGGTAAAATGATGATGAGCTCGTTCAAGATCCCATGGATCCATCATCCCGAACTATCATGGTGTTTAGTATACTTAGTTAGAGGAGATAGCCAACTCAACTTAATCAAAGAATCTTTATCATAACTATGGGTTGCTTTGTCCAAAGAGACTTTGCAGACTTGAGGTAGACATTTTTCAAAGGAGAAAACTTGAAGTCAATCCTAATTAACAAAGGGATTTGTTCTATATCAAACATACCATATGTTTCACAACTCAAGGGGCTAAACTATTGGGAAGTTGTAGAATAATGATCATGATCATAATTTAGTGGAGTCATTTATGGTCAAAATCACTTGGTCAAATGGAGTTAGTCATAATCACAATTTAGTGAATCATTGAAGAGCTAACCACTTTATCAAAAGATCATAGTCATAACCATAATTTAATGGGCCCACTGAGTGGCCAAAATACCCAATCAAAAGATAAAATTTCATATCTTTACTGGCTTGAGATCATTTGAGAGTGGCATAGTGATATATTTGATTAGACATTAACTTCTTTATGAGTTTGGGTTTTCTTAATTTCTCACCCTCGATAAACATCTTGGATATAAGCAAGTGATTCACTTGTATATGTTTTATTTCTTACTGTCGGATGTTCTTGCACTTGCTCTTCACCAACTTTGAGTACTTACTAATTCAACTGGCACATCATGGGTATACATTTAGCTCACTAATTCTTTTATTCCTTGTGGAGTCAACTCACAAAAAATAGAAGAAGAATATAAAATAGAGATTAATTATGCATTTAAGAATTTTTTGAGAAAATTCCAATCATTTATATCACATCACTTGTGTTTTGATCTCTTCTTTTAACACTTTTCTTATTTTTAAGGCTATAAAGGAGAATAGATTATCAATTTCCAATTCTCTCATTGTTATTTATTATCTTATCATTCTCTTATTCTTTTTTATGAGTACCACTTTTCTCTAAAGCGAATACTTGTCATGGATTCTAAAAGACTTCGAAGCGATATTAATCCCATGGAGCTCTGGTGGAGCCTTCTAAAGAAGAGGATGAAGACTAAGAGAATAGTGAAATTTTTTGCCACTCCCTTGGCTAAGGCTAGTATCTCTAAGACTTCTGCCTTGAGTTTCATTGCCACTCATGCGATGGGCAATGGTGAGGAGGTGAATGCTCCCATTATATTTGAGGAGAGTATGATAATCATGGTAGAGACATCTTCCTCCCTAGTTATGATGAAGATTCCTAGTGCCAAGGAGAAGAGGAAGATAAGGAAAAAGAGGAAGAGGCTCCTCTTTAGTGGAGAAAATTCCTGGTGAGCACATTGGGGAGAACATTGTCCATAAAAAAAGGTTGTGGAGGAATATCCCGCTAAGGTAATACTCATGACTCTTTGCAACTTTATTGAACCTTGGTTTCAATTATCATAATCTTTCTCATCTCTATAGCTTAGCATGATGAGTGTTTGAGAGTCCATGGATGGGGACAATGGGCACTAATCAACCACCAAAGATATTACTTTGAAATCAAATTGCTCAAAAGTGATTATTTATCTTACAATAGGTGAGTTGTTAAGGTGACATCCAAATAAGGAGGAAGTAAATCTGATTGAGCCATGGCTTCCTTCACCACTAATAATGCCCTTGATTTACCATCTTATTATGATTCCTATATCAATACAAATCCACATTAACTCTTATTTTACAGGGGCCACGATAGGTTCACCCATCATTGACTTGGAATCTCCAAGTTTTCCATTAGAGAATTATCTTTTCCCTCCTAAGATGAATGCTACAGCACCTGCCCTCTTAGCCACTGGAGCAACCAGCTTCACTTTGACCCTTATACAAGAATTGATGATAATATCTCCTCCTACAACTTGTCATGACAACGATATGTCTGAGAAGGGTGAGTCCTCTCCTTCATTGGGAAATGTTGAAGAGGACCATCGGCCTCCATCTTACTCCGCTGACATTGTCTCCTTTCAGGTAGGGTTGCTTTTCTTGAAGAAGGTGTAAACTCATGAAGTAAGAGATAGCCGAGTTGCAGATGATCTTGGACTTTGAGTCTCAACAATGATTATCAGTTGAAGAGGAGTCTCAGTGGAAGTGGACAATCATGGAAGCTGATATAACTTCTCTTCACCCCGCTATCAAGTCAAAGGACCATCTCTCTTCAACGTAGGAGTCAAGTTTTTGTTTTATCACCTATGTGATAAGAGAGCACTCGCCAACAAGCACCACTCAGACCTTAATTATAAAACAAGTCAAAAAATGATGAATGGTAGTGAGTGTTTGTAATATTCTATAATAAAAGTGTCTTTCAATAAATAGAATATTTGTTTCACACTTACCTCTTTATTTATGTTGAGTTACTTTGATGCTCTGCGAATGTAAGTGAATTTTTTTGTCGTTGCTTACACAGTATGAGATTTCCCCAAGAATTTGTAATGATTCTTTCATTAAATTCTTTATGCGACAACTGCCTTATTGAAGCATTCTTATGGTGTGTATAAATTACCCTCTCTACAATTAGATAAACCTTTATAACCTTCATTCTTTGGTTTCGATGCAAGCAAATTCTACTAGTGTGAGTTGCTTTATTCCTTCTTGTTTATTTCCTATCTATGAGTATTTTCTTAGATGAGCATGGTTATGGTTGCTTTAACAAAATCATCTAATATCTTTACGGAAAATGTGATTAATGAGTCGCTCTTCCTCGATCCCATGGTTGAGCATTTGGTTTTTCAAGGGTATTATCATGGGAACTTAGACAACTTTGTGCGAGTGGCCGACAAAGATGAGTAAGTAAATAGATTGAGCATGACTGAATTATGCGTCCCTTTGATTGTGGGGAAAATTTGTGACACCGCACAGGGCTTAGGAATTTCTTATTTGGATGATCAAATTTAGCATTAAGAAATAAACATATTATCTCGAAAGATAAACATATTTTTCTTAATGGATTCGATCATTTAATAAAAGACTACAAGGTTAATTTTCGTTACTGTAGATTATTCTCTTGAATTACATGAAAGGTATAACATGATTTATTTTAAACTAGGTTCATGGTTCCCTATAGAGGCAATCCTCTATAGTTAATTACATCTTAAGAAGGGTCACTTCCTAAGAATACTCTTGATTAAAGAAATGAGTTATTATTTCTAAGGATTTCTAAGTTGGTTTTCAAAGGATTAATTTTTAGAATTTTAATTAGGATTGATTCAAATTGGAGAGAATTATTTTGAGGGCCAAATAGGATGAAGTAAGAAATACCTATTGATATTGGGATGCCTAATAGACATTTCAACTATACTATAATGGGCTTTAAATTTTGGAATTTAATTTAAAGTTTGAGTTGATATTTTCTTAGAAGTCTAAGACTTAGATTCTAACAACACAAGATTGTAGAAACACCTAGGGTTGAAGATTTATTCCAAGAAGGATGCTTCAGAACCTGGTATACAAATGCTTCTAACACATGTTAGATGCTCGACCTAGTTCTATTTTTGGGAATTATTGTCTATTCCCCTCACTTGAGGCAAACTGACCTATCCTTGACCCTTTTGGACTTACAACCCGCCTGGAGGGACTACTGGCTAACACCACCTAAGAACATTTTAAATTCATGCCACCAAGTCTTATGAATGCAAAATGACTGGGCTATTGTATTTATTAAGAAAGGAATCTATGAACCTAGACTCACTCCTTCGTCCTTAGGATCATGTAAGGTATGACATGCACCTAACTAATGCACTTTTTTTTGGAGTTTTAAATATTTTGATCCAAGATTTATTTGAGGTATTGGATATGCATTTTTTATGTCTAATGTCATGCAATTATAAATTATTACGGGCCAAATCAATAATAGAATGCAGACTTCCCCAAGAAGGTGGTCATCCCCACAAGTCAGATGCCCTTTTTGTACAATGGGAGAAGTTACCCATTCAAGAATTTAGAGCAATATGTTTTCATGGTTTCAAAACCTAATCGATTTCTAATTGATTTTATGTTTTACTTAAGGCTTTAGTTTATATGAAATTTCAAGTTTAATTTTGTTTTATTTGTTTAGATTTAAATTGGGAATAAACTTTAATTTTTCCTATGAGCCAAATCGTCTAGGTATTCAATCACAAAAAAGTATAAAATAGAAATAAACTTAGAAAAGCAGGTTGATTCTATTGCACACCCAAAATAAATCAAGCTAATTTTTAATTTAAGAAAAATGCCAATGCGACTAGGTGCCATTGTACACCACGGAAGAAAGAACAAACAGGCAGTTGAACTCTGCTCTTATATAGCCCGGCCTAGAACTTTAAGTCTGGATCTATGGGTCTTCTTTTCAGGATCCTCTCCTTCTTTAGGGACATCCATTGGGCTTCACAGGAGACCACTACACCTATGTTTTGGTAATACTCAATTAACTTAGCCATAGATCTTAATAGCTTAAATTTACATTTTGATTTCAAAATTAATCCTAAGCCCTATAAAACAAAAGTCAACAAAATATAAACAACACACAGTAGTTATATTTTTTATTTATTTTTTTTTTTTCTTTTTTTTTACAGTAGTTATATTTTATAAATATACAAACTTAACATTAGCTTCTTGCCAAGCCCACCTATCCTATGGGCTATTCTTAAGGACTTAAGCATACTTGGAAGAAAAATACTATTTTTAATTTTTATTTATGATAACAGTCCTTTCTAGCATAGCCCTCCTGCAGAAGATAATGTTAGATCTAAAAAGAATATCCTATCATCCAATCTAACATGCAAACAATCCCAAAACATGCAGCTATTACCCAAAGTCATGCACATCATATCACAACATAGATAATCATAAAAGGAATCACAGAACGGTTTAACCTAAGTCTAGGGTCCATGACCTAATGATCTAGTATGTGAAGTAACCAGGCTTGTGTAGCAAGACTTTCCTAGGCCTCTTTAGTTCAAGTTTCAATTTGATGTTTTTGAGTTTGTTCAAATTTTACCTTTGGGTGGTTTCAATTCAAATGATTTAATGATTTATTTTCATTTTTATTTCACTTTTATTTGGTTAAAGTTAATTTTAGGTTTTCAAGAATGAAGAGTAGAATGGATCTCACTTTTGGGTGGAATATATTCTATCCAACATCATAATCGCTAATGGAATCAAACCTTCATCCTAAGATGAAGATTTATCCCAAAAGTCTTACTAAGATCCTTAAGTATCTTAATTAACTCTTTTAGTTTTATTTAGATGGTTTTTATTTGAATTTAGTTTGGATTTTTTGGATAAATTCTATTCTTTAGAATTTGATTTTCAATTTCATTTCTTTTGGAATGGACCCAAAGGATGGTCTAGTCCTAATGAAATCACTGTGCTCAAAGAAGATGCTTCCAAAGGACTTACTATTGTTTGAGAATAGTAGTTGAAGAGGATGCTAATGTGGACACTTACTCCTATTCCATACTACATGATTTTTTAACCAGGGAAAGATACCATTAGGGAATTTACTCTTATCTGGTTAGCTATTAGGAAGGGGTCTTTGGAGACTTGATTCCCACTAAAATAGCTAAGCTGAGGAGAAGGGGCTTGAATAGCTTAATCCTAAACTTCAATATTTTGACTACTAAGCAGGGGTCACATGGACTTAATTTTTGGTTGAGTAGTTCAAAGGAGTGGGGCATTCAATGGCTTAATTCCATTCCTTAGTTTCTTTTGGTTTCATTAGAAAAGGAGTCACAAAGACTTGAATCCTATTCTAATGAAGTTCAGCTAGTAGGAAGGGGTCTTCAATGGCTTAATTCCAACCTTGGTAGCTTGAAAAGGAAAGGACTTAAAATGACTTTATGCTATCCTTATAAGGAGGCCTACTAAGGGACTTACTCTTTTATGATTGGCTATTAAGGAGTCTTCATGACTTCATTCTTTCTTGAATAACCATAATGAGGAAGAGGGGTCTTAATGATTTGTTCCTAGACCTCAGATTTTGGCAGATAAGAAGGGGGTCTTCATGACTTATTCCTAACCTATGTAGCCTCTTTGATAAGAAAGGGGTGTTCATGACTTGTTCCTATCCTTGTATTTTAGAAAGAATGCCTATTTGGGACTTATTTCTTTCTAGTTAGCTATTAGGAAGGAGCCTTCAATGGCTTAATCTAACCTAAATAGCTTAGGTGGGCTTGAGTTGAGGAAAGGGCTCTTTGATGACTTATTCCTAAACCTCACATTTTTATTTTGGCTTAAGGATAAGGGTCTTATTAATCATAACCTTAGTCATTTTAATAGGATGCCTGGGGCTTACACTTATGTGATTAGCTATTAATATGGGGCCTTCAATGGATTAATCCAACTTAAATAGCTAAATAATAGAAAAGGAGTCTTAATGACTTGATCCAATCCTAAAAAACTTGGCTAATAGGAAAGGAGTCTTAATGACTTATTCCTATCCTAATCAGCCTATATGGCATGAAATGGGTCTTAATGACATAATTCTATCATGTGAATAATAGGAATGGTGCCAAGAAAGGCTTGCTACAAACCTATGAAAAGTTATAAGAAGGGCGCCACAAATGGGCTTACTCCCAACTTAAGGAAAGAAAGAGTTAAACCATAAAAGGCTTACTCTGAATTTATGAGAAGGGTACACAAAGGCTTACTCTAAACTCATAGGGAAGACATGAGAAAGGTGCCACAAAGGGCTTGCTCCCAACTCAAGGTATATAGGAAAAGTTCCACAATGGCTTGCTCCTAACCTATGGATGATATGAGTGAGGAAAAGGGGTCATAGTGACTTTATCTTAATCCACAAGTCTTTTGACTAATAAGCAAGAGTTAAATAGACTTGATCTTTAGTTGATTAGTATAACTAGTAAAAGGTAATGGAAGGTTCACTTCTATTTCTTGATTTCACTAATGCTTCTTACACATGAAGAAGTTTAGTGAAGATGATTTCAAAGAGTTGAAGTATATTTTTGGAGGATTTGAGTATAATTCGGACCCAATGCTTTACTATGCCATAAGCATAAAATTTCATCATTTTTCCTCCTTTTTTTATTTTATTTTATCTCAAAGTCACGTATAACCATGCTAGATATCTAATCCGCTTTAGGCAAGACAACATAAGGTACTAAGATGAGAATTTTACCTTTTTGAGCTTGCATGTGACTTTATAGTTCGTTAGGCAGTAAGAACCAAAGTCAACCAATGCTTCTCAAATAAAATTTCTTTTTTTTTTGTTTGGACATGTATTTTGTTTTATTTTATTGTCATGACTCAACAGCTTATAAGGCCTTTTCTTACATTCAAAAAAGATCAATAGATTCCTTTGAAGCTTTCTAAATTGAATGAGAATCAAGATAAATAAACTCTGATTCTCGTGGAGACATTTTTGTATTTTATTCTTTTGTCTCTAATCAATAAGGGAATTAAAAGGATTAACTTATTAGAGAAATTAAGTTTGAAATTAAGTTTTTAATTGATTCATTGTTCTTTTAAAAGATTTATGAAATGATATTTTATAAATGGCTTTGACTAATTTCTTATTTGTGTATTTTTTATCCTTCTAAATTTTACTACAAGGTCTTTGAAATTATCTCAAAAGTATATTTTAAGACTCTATATGTAGTAATATGATTATCTTTCAAATCACAATGAAGTTTCTTTTCTTTTCTTTTATTTAATTATTTTTTAACAAGATTTTCAATATAACACTTCACTTAATTGAAAGTGAGGTTATAAGAAATCTTGATCAGGACCTTTTAATAAATTGTTTCGATCATTTTGGGACTGAATGATATGACTATATAATAAAATATTTTTGTAAGGATTCTAAATGTCATATCATATGCTTTCAGTTTCTTTTTTTCTAGAATTATTTTGATTTGATAATTTTTAGATAAGTTATCCTTAATGAGGATGATCTTATACATGAAAACTGTTTAAATTTTGAAATGAAGCATAGGCACTAAGAACCTATCTTCAAGGTAAAGATATTATCCTAGTCCCAAGATGTGGGTCATGTGGGTTTTATCTTTTTATTTCTTATTTCTTTATTTTTCTTTTATTATATATATATATATATATATATATATATATATATATATATATATATATATATAATTCTTGTTCTAATGATGTTAGCCAGTAAGAAGAATATTTTCTTCTTATGTAAAGCAATCATTAACTAACTTTTAGTTTAGCAAAATTTTGCTTTTCTTTTTGGAGTTTGACCGCAGTCGTCAAGGGACTTAGAAATGGGATCAAGCTTAAGTTTATAGACTGCTACATTTAGAGATCATTTTAATTTATTTCCGATAAAGTAGTCTTTAATTAAAGGATATTTTTATTTGATTATTTGATCAACTTTATTTTTGAGATTTATTCCTTTTAGTTTGAAAATTATGTATTTAAATTCTTCATCAACTTCTAGGGGTGCATCCTAAACTTGAAGTCTATATAGATTCCTAGACACATACGAACAACATTCATTTAATAAGTTAGAGTGCCTTTGAAGAGAAAGTTAGGACCCTAACTACTTAATAATTTTCAACTTGCAATGGCTATATGGTTCCATAACTTTTCTTGTTTATGACTATAGGCCACTTGCAATGGAATCAAATTATACTTAATTCGATCTTTGACATACAAAGGATATGGATTCCTAGAAAAGAAGATATATTATCTCTTATAACTTGCCATATGAGCTCATCCAACATGGAAAAGGCTATGATGACAAAGTATCAACCATCTGATTATTTTTGTTTAGCTAGGGAAGATTCTTGACTTCTAATCCTACTACTTTATTTTTATGTAGAGAAGTTTAAAGTTAAAAATGTCCTTATACTTAGATATTTCATACTTCATCCTTCTACTCTTGGAAATAGTCCTTCCATCCCTTTAATTTTCTTTCTTTCTTTTGTTCTTTCTTTCTTTTGTTAACATTTTGAAAACATTTCAATTCTTTGTGAAATGTTACATTTAACATTTCTCCTAAATGTAATATTTATGAGAAGATTGGATGCATTCGGCTGTTTGTTTGAATGCAACATCTGATGTGATTCAATTCTTTAGTTTGATTGATTGATCATATTGTAGGATATGATCCTTTCTGATTCTTTATTTACATGCAACACTTAGTGAGGTCATTTAGGATTTCCAAAATGATATTCCTAAAGACTCTACACTTATGTTTATATAATGGATACAAACATTCTTTCCCAATTAATATTTTTCTTCTTTTTATTTTCTTATTTCATTTTATTCTTTTCATTATTTTTTATTTGGGCTGGATAGGACCATTCAAGGGTGTTAAAGATGCTCCTAAATTCCTAAGTTTCTTTTTCAATGTTTAAATTTGAATTTTCATCTTCAATCAACAATGTGATTGAGATTGAGTTCTTCTAAGGGTTTTCAAAATTAATTTTTTATATTGAATTGAGAACCCCTTTCTTTATTTGATTGAATTTACATGACACCATCTTATCAAAGCTCAATTAGAATTGAGCCTGTGTATATTCACTTTCGTGATTAGAATTGATGTTGACCAATGCACCCGGATCAACAAGTATTTTGGAGATTTTCTTCTTTTGAATTTTTCACATCAACTAAGATGTTAATAAGTTCTTAGTAGTCTATCTTCATCATAGAAGATAACCCTAGAACTTCTTTATAGTGGAAGGCCACATCAAGAAGTTGCATATAGTTAAATAAGACAAATTATAGGATTATATAATGCCTTGATTCATTTTCATTTTTTTTGTTTTCATTTTATTTCTTTTATTTCATTTCAAATCTTTTTATAGAGCATTATGATGCTTGACTTTATAAGAAACTTCTATAAGATAGGCAATACATCATATTTTGAAGATGACTTATTTGCCAATTATTTTCAATATTATTTGAGGTGGTATGACTCTACCATTTTGAATTTAATTTCAAGAATTTCTCTTTTGATATAGAGGGAAGATAGGTATGACTCTATCCTCAATGGATTAATAGATTTCATGATCTATTCATTTGGAGGATCATCATTTAAAAGATAATCCTCTAAGGCAGATGATGTGCTATTAGAAAGACAAGTATGACTTGTACTTTTTATAGCACAAAGAAGATTAAAAGTAATCTCAACTTGCAATGAAATCCTTAACCACCATACTAGACATTAAGACAATGTCAAGCGGGTCATAAGACATTGCAAATGATTCATCTTAGATTCACTTTGTATTGAAAACATATTATGCCTTAGTTTTTGAACGGAGAAAACTAAGGCTTTCTTCATTAGTTTGAACTAACAAAGTCCTGAGTGATTTATCTATCAACTTACCAGAGATAGGGGTTTCATACTTTCGCTCTCAGAGATAGAAATATCACTCTTAGGACCCAATCTTTAGGTCATGCTTTCTTTAAAAGGATTGAAATCTTCATTTATTTTCTCTTTTTAAGATTTGTCTTAAAATCCATTATTAATAGAAAAATTTCATTAAGAAAGTTGATTAAATTTAAATTTTATTCATTTCAACTTTATCAGGAAAATTAGAATTCTCTTTTACAGCCCTCTCTTTTTTTATTGATCAGGGGCAAAAGTGAATCATGTTATCATTTTTTTATTCTACAATGTCATGTCATCTTCATCTTTTGATTCTCTCATAAACTCTTAAGGATTCAAGGTTTTGGAGGGTCTAAAAAAGGGTTACGTCCAAATCACTCCCTAAAATTGGCCAATCAGCTTGAGCAACTAATTTTTCAAAATTCTAGTGGACATATGGAGATGAATTAAGATTAAATCTGATTTACATTCATATAAATTTTCTTCTATAAGGATAGAAGACTCACATTTAATTTCTTAATTGACTTCTGCCTAAGGTCAACAAGGCATTCTTTTGGGATGATGATTTTCTTATTCCTCTTTTATTTTCTTTTGAATTGATTCTTTTTACGATGCAATTCAAGCTTTAATCATGTTGATAAGGGGCAATAAGTACAACTATGCCTCCCTCTTTTGATTTGGATTTTCTCAGGATTTGAAGGAACTCCTTCATTTCAAACTACTTCCTTAGGTATTTACTACCTTTGAAAGTATTAGAACAAAGGGTATCAATTTAGGACTCTGTCCTCGTTCTCTTTAACTTTAGTATAAAGTTGAAGAAATATCAAGGATAATTTTAACTTTGAGATTTTATTCTTGAGATTTACTTTTCAAACTTTGAAGTAATTTTCAAATTTTTTGAATTTAATATTTCTTTTCCACATTGGAATGGTTTCAAATCCATCTTGACCAGATTTAATACTAACAGAAATGACTTTTTTTTTCCTTCGAGATTTGGTTCTAGGATCTAGTCGTTTAATTGTGGCAAATGAAGAGTTTTATAACTTTAGTTCAGAATGTTGGATGAGCTCAACCAAGAATGAAATGGAGAAGTATCCAATGGAAAGAAAGACAATCTTGACCAGTGAGTCGCACTACTACACTGTCGATATATAAAAATAACACTTATTTCTAAAGATGGAGAGAGGAACCATTCCCTAGCGGAGTCGCCAAAAAACATCTATGGTGAAAATTTATGACACTACGTAGAGTTTACAAATTTCTTATTTGGATGATCAAATATGATATTAATGACTTAACCTATTATCTCGTAAGATAAATATGTTTTCCTTTAATGGATTCGATTATTTAATAAAAGACTCCTAAGCCTAATGGGTCTTTTGTGTACCAAAGATTTTCCCCCTGAATTACATGAAAGGTGGAACAAATTCTATTTTAAACTAGATTCATGGTTCCCTATAGAAGCAAGCCTCTATATTAAATTACATCTTAAGAAAGATCTCTTCCTAAGAATACTCTCGATTAAAGAAACTGGTTTTTATTTCTAAAGATTTCTTAAGTTGATTTTCAAAGTATTGATTTTTTTGAAGTTCAGTTGAAATTGATTCAAATTAGAGAGAATTATTTTGGAGGCCAAATGGGATGAAGTAGAAAATACATGTTGATAATGGGATGCCGGTATGCATTTCAATTATCCTATATTTGGGCATTAAATTTTGAAATTTAATTTAGAGCTTGAGTTGATATTTTCTTAGAAGTCTAGGACTTATATTCTAACATCACACGACTATAGAAATGCTTAGGGTTGAATACTTATCTTAAGAATGATGCTTTAGAACCTGGTCTACAAGTGCTTCTAACACATGTTAGATGCTCAGCCTAGTTCTATTTTAGGAATTATTGGCTATTCCCCTCACTTGAGAGAAACTGACCTATCCTTGACTCTTTCAGTCTTACAACTCACTTGGAGGAGTTGTCAGCTAACACCACCTCAGCACATTTTAAATTCATGATTCCAAATCTTATGAATGCAAGATGGCTTGGCTGTTGTATTTATTAAGAAAGGAATCTATGATCCTAAACTCAGCACATTTTAAATTCATGATGCCAAATCTTATGAATGCAAGATGGCTGGGGTGTTGTATTTATTAAGAAAGGAATCTATGATCCTAAACTCACTCTCTAATCCCTAGGATCATGTAGGGATTGAAATGCATCTAACTAATGCACATTTTTTTCAGAGTTTTAAATGTTTTGATTCAAGATTTATTTGAGGTATTCAATATATATTTTTAATTCTAATATCATACAATTAGAAATGGTTATGAGCCAAATCAATAATAGAAGGTAGGTTTCCCCAAGAAGGTGGTCATCCTCACAGGTTAGATTCCCCTTATGTGCATTGGGAGAAGTTGCCCATTCAAGGATTTAGAGCTATATGATTTCATGGTTTCAAAATTTAATTGGTTTCTAATTGATTTTATGTTTTTCCTAAAGCTTTAATTTATGTGAAGTTTCAAGTTTATCTTTGTTTCATTTGTTTAGATTTAAGATAGATATAAACTTTATTTTTTTTATGAGCCTAATCGTCCAGACATTCAATCACAGGAAAGCACAACACAGAAAGAAACCTAGAAAAGCAGGATAATTCTATTACGCACTCAAAATAATTCAAACCAATTTTTAATTTAAGAAAAAGGACAATGCGGCCGGGTACCACTATATACCTCGAAAGAAAGAACAAATAAGCAGCTGAACTTTACCCTTATACATCCCGACCTAGAACTATAAGGTCAGATCTATGGGTCTTCTTTCCAAGATTATCTTCTTCATGAGCATCCATTCAGCTTCATAGGGGACCACTACACCTATCTTCTAGTAGGGTTAGCTCTTGTTAATCCTAGACCCCATAGATCCTAACCTAATTCTAAGCTCAAACATTTTGATTTCAAAATTAATCTTAAGCCCTGCAAAATAAATATTAAGAAATACAAATAATATATAATCGTTATATTTAACAAACATACGGGCTTAACATTAGCTGCTTGCCAAGTCCACCTATCATATGGGCTATGCTTAAGGATTTAAGCATACCTGCAAGAAAATAGTATTTTTAATTTCTTATTTATGGCAGCAGTCCTTTCTAGCATAGCCCCCCCTACAAAAGATAATGTTAGATCTAAAAAGAACATCCTATCATCCAATCTAATGGGCAAATATTCCTAGACATGTAGTCTAAAATAGTACACCACCAAGACATGTGAAGCACATCATATCACATCACAAAGAATAATAAAAGGAATTACATGACGACCTAACCTAAGTATAGAGTTCGTGACCAAATGATCTAGTGTGTGAAGTAACCAGGCTTGTGTAGCAAGACTTTGCTAGGCCTCTTTAGTTCAAGTTTCGATTTGGAGTTTTTGAGTTTGTTGAATTTTACCTTTGGGTGATTTCAATTCAAATGATTTAATGATTTATTTTCATTTTTATTTCACTTTTATTTGGTTAAAGTTATGTTTAAGTTTTTAAGAATGAAGAGTAGAATGGATCTCACTTTTGGGTGGAATCTATTCTATCCAACATCCTAACCCCTAATGGAATGAAACATTCATCCTAAGGTGAAGATCTATCCCAAAGGTTTAACTAAAATCCTTAAGTGTCTTAATTAATTCTTTTAGTTTTATTTAGATGGTTTTGGTTTGAATATAGTTTGGATTTTTGGATTAATTCTTTTCTTTGGAATTTGATTTTTCATTTCATTTCTTTTGGTTTGATTTGATTTCATTCTTGGTTTAGTTTGTTCTTTTAATTTAGTTTGGTTTGAATTATTTTGGTTCATTTGGTTTAGTTTCGTTTGATTTATACTAGCCTAAGGCACTTAGGCTAATATTTGAAATTCATCTTAAAGTTAGATTGATTGTATATTTAAGTTTCTTTAAGTGTTTGTGATTATGATTTTATTAGCTTTAGGTATAATTAAACTTAACATGCATTATTAATTTGATTAACCCTTAAGATTAAGTTCTTTGACTTAGGATGTTGGAAAACCATCCTAAATATTTTTGATGTTTGATGATTTGATGAATTTTCTTTATTAATTATTTGATTTATATTGACTTAAGAATTTAGAAGTTCAAGTGTTCCCAATCCATAGGTCAATTGGATTTGAAATTTTTATGGCAAGTGGGATCCCATGCCAATTTCATATTTTCGAAATTTCATCTTGACTAGATCATAATTATGGTGTAATTAATATTTTACTTATTTTATTAAAATTTAATTAGGCCCAATTTGATGCAAATCATTTAAGGGTTTCATTTTTTATTGATTTCTCCCTAAAAAATATTTCTGAATAGGGTTCATTCATAATTTTTGGATAATTTATTAATTTATTATGATTTAATTAAGTTTTGGTTAATTATTTGAATTATTTAATTCAATTAATTACCTTATTAAGCCAATTTATGATTTAGTATGTTTGAATGAGTTTCATTGATAGTTTTATGTTCATTAGAATTCATTGAGTTGATTTGAGGATATTTAATTCATTTTCATTAATTATTTTATTTTCTCTTAATTTATTTAATTAAAATTGAGGCTTAAGGTTTGAAATTTTATTTCTCATGAATTACATTGAATTAATTCATGAACATTTTTCCTAGAGTGTGTTTTAACATCAATTTTAGTTCCTCAAAGTTTCATTTGAATTTAATTAATGATTTGAGATTAATTAAAATTTAATTGATGTCATTTAAACCCAAATTAAGGTTAAAATATCCAAAATTAATTGGGGATTTTATTTTAAATGGATTTCTCTCATCAAGATGAATCTATAGAGCCCAAGTTTGCATTTTTGGAATTGTATTTATTTTTCTATAAATTTTTGAATTTTCTATGATTTTTAATTAGTTTTAATTAATTTTAAAGGGGATTTTTATAACAGCTGACATGTGGACCATTATGGCACGCCATGTGGTGAGAGTGATTTGGCCATGCGGATCACGCATCCGCGGTGCCACGTGGGACGATCATCGACAGTTTGATTGAAGATCGAACAATACCGATTCGTTCCACAATTTCCTTAAGGGATAAATAAGATCGTCTGACTAAATCACAGTCATTCGTTCAAAATAGAAGGATCGAACGGCGAAGATTACATCCCGTAAATCTTTGGTGAGAGACAGACATCGTCCGTCATTTTCACCCAAATTCTAGAGATCGCTAGCAAGTTTTGAAGGGATTTCGATTACGAAATGATCAGTGATCGATTTACAACCCATCCATGTGGTTTGATCCACTTAGGGATCAATTTGGTTTCAAAAAGTACCAAAATCGAATGCCTAAAGGATCGGTGGTGGAGTGTACCTTAATTTAGGTGATCACCAATGGTGGGATCGACTCCATTAGCTTCATTTAGATGTGACAAAGGTGTGTATACAATTTGGTAGCTTGCCACCACGTGAATTTCTCCCTAGACCAACATCAAATTTGTTTTCCAGCAGCTCTGGTCATTTTCGGGTTCGCTGGTGGTGAGGGGATGAGGTGGTGATTCATTTGTGGTTGCTTCGACCTTTGGAACATGTTGGAACATTCAATTTGATGTGTGGTGCTTATTTTTGGATGTTTAATGCAGAATGAGTATATTTCTATCAGTGATTTATTATTAATATACGATAATCTCAAAGATAGACACTCTATAATAATCAAATAAGACTACATGATGATCTTCGTTTATACCGAGATTATACCCCTTTTGAATTTAAGCTTAATCACCGTAATTTGGCTATTGATTTAACGGTTCTTTTGGGGATTTCTAGATTTGGTTTGATCCCTTGGATTGATGGTTTAATTGAGTTGGCTCAAAGTGAACTCAACTCATTGAAGAGTGAGTTTAGATGCTTGGGTGCTCACCGGGATTTAGCGCTTTTACATGTTGGATCAGTATGGATTGAGTGCTTCTTGGTTTGATCCTTGAACCGTCTGATTGTCATGTTTTCTGGCTTTCTACTCTTGATTCTTACTGGGAAGGATGGTGTTGATTTATGCAGCGTGATTGAGATTATTTGAACCTGCTGCTTGGCCTGCTTTGATCGTTGGATGAATCCTTCAATTAACTAACTTTATTCCTTGTGATGTTTCGTGTCGATGTTCGAGCCGTCAATTGCTTCAGAGAAAGCAGGGCAAGAGAAAATCGAGGAAGTTCAATTCCAGGAGGACGGACCTTCCAGTGAGGATCAAGTGGAAATGCGGGAAGAAGAAGAGATTGAGCAGAGAGGAGATTTCTTGAGATAATTTTTCACCCCTTCTTTCTCCTGATCTATTTATACTCTCCTTCTGCCTTGATTCGCTTTAACTTGTAAACAAATTCATATTTCTGCCTATCGAATACAGACTTCGATTCTTGTTATTAGTCTATTATTGCATGCTTAGTTATTTAAGTATTATTGTTTTATTTTGAGCTTTGAGGTATGAGAGTTATCTCATATCGAAACATTTGTTCTTTTGATTATCAGAAGGCCAAGAACTCACCGCTGTAAATATCTCTTGACCCTCTTGTGATGTTTATTTGGAGAATTTGTGTTGTATTGTATAATCCTTCCTTTCGATCTCTGTCGATGCTTCTATCTACTTTCATCTTAGATCTATTGTTTATTGACTACTATTTGTTTGTAAAGTAGTTCTAATCTTATCTCAGATGTGATAATTTAGTAATTATCTCGATTTGGTATCATATCATTACTCCTCTCAAATGACCTTGTCCTGGTCAAATTGAAAATTTATTTTCTCTGTTTCTTGAATCTCACATTAATACTTTCCCTCCCACTGATTATGAAAGTAGCAATTTGATTGGCTTTTGGAAGTAGTATTCAGTCCATTTATTTGATATTGGAGATTTCAGGCCTCCATCTTTTACAGCATTTCTAATTAACTATGTTGATGGGCTTTAAATATGATCTTAATTTATTGGATGTTGGAGAAATCATGAAATTTATAGAATCACTATATCGACATATTTTTAGCTAATTCCATGGAATTATAACATTTGACTATTTTATAATTAGACTTATATGTCCTTGCCTTAACGGATTGAATTATTTGATTTGTTTCAATGCATTTTCTTGTATCCAATCGGTTGAATCGACGTAGTTGATATTCTGGTCTTCATGACCATCATAGCACATAAATTGGCTTGACATCTATGCCTTTGTTTTTTTTCTTTATTAAAACATAATCCCTTCGCTTCTTTCCTCTAGTTGTTTTCCTGATCATATTTATTTATTTTGATTGTTCATTGGTTGGTGTTTGTGGAGGAGGAAAGATCTTCAGAATTTAGGTTGTTTTAGTAGGTTAATCATTGTAGTTTCAGCATTACATCATCAAATTGCCTCCATCGTTAACTGGAAGGTTCTTTGTAGGAACTAGCCGCAATCTTTACCTTTTATATCTTGCTTAAACCAGATTCAAAATAAAATAATTCGTGGAATAATATCGATTGCCAATTCAAAGTCATTATAAAATCCGATCAGATTTTTCTGTTGTAATTTAAGTTCACCCTTAAATCTCAGACAAAGATTGCCAAATCTCAGATAACTTGTTCTTTTAAATTCCCGAAGTTTACTGCTTATTATTAAGATGTATATATTGATACCAGCAAGTGTGTCCATCCATGAACCGAATTAAGAACTTCGTTTCTTCCTCGATAAATTGTGATATTGAAAGATCAACAATGTACCTTTATTGTCTCCATTAAATCTGCATATCTTATTTTAAGAGGCATTGACATGGGTGTGTGTGTGTATGTGGTGCTTGAGAATAGATTCGAATGGGATGCATCACATACCGGATTTTTTCTGCTTATTGCCAATCTTTGATATTTCATTCAATGCCATAAAGGATCAGGTCATTTGTTCTTCATTTTTGTTCACTGTAACACATTCTTCAAATGTTTTGATGTGTATCTTGTGCCGCTCGCCATTGTGAAAAGAATTCAAATGCAACGATACCCCTTTTGAATTTAAGCTTAATCACCGTAATTTGGCTCGATTGGATTTAACTTCTCGGCTGGTTAGATTTCCGGATTTGGTTTGATCCGGCTTGATTGATGGTTTAATGAGTTGGCTCACCGAGGAACCCAACCTACCGAGCGAGTGAGCCAGAGCTTTGGGTGCTCTCCATCCGCTGATTTAGCGCTTTTACATCGCCTTGGATCTACCACTGATCGAGCTTCGGTTTGATCCTTGAACCGCCTGATTTGTCTATGTTTTCTTCGCCTCGATGGGTTTCGATCGTTTTTGATTCTTACGGAGTGAGTGGATTACTGTGTTGATTGCGCGCCGCGATTCGAGATTGATCCAACCTCCGGGTTTCTGTGTTTCGATCGCCGGATGAATCCTTTCAATTAACCTAACTTTATTCCTCAGGATGTTTCGGGCTCGCTCGACGCTCGAAATCCGAATTGCTCAGAGAAAGCGGGAGAGGGAAACCAGGAAGTTCGCCAGATTCCACCGGAGGACGGACCTTCCAGTGAGGATCAACCGTGGAAATGCTTCGGGGAAGAAGAAGAGAGGGCTTGAAACAGAGGAGGAGATTTCGAGATAATTTTTCATTACCCCTTCTTTCTCCTCCTGATCTCTATTTATACTCTCCTTTCTGCGCTTTTAACTCAGAATTTCGCTTCCCGCCGTAATCCCAGACTTCGATTTCTTATTACTATTATCGTATATGCTTCCTACGTTATTTATTTACATGGATTGTATTTTATTTTGAGCTCGGCTTTTGAGGTATGATGCAGAGAGTTATCTTGTTATCGAGCATTTGTTCTTTTGATTATCAGAGTTTCAAGAACTTCCCGATTTAACAATATCTGCTGACCTCTGATGTTTATTTGGAGAATTTGTGTTGTATCAGTATAATCCTTCCTTTCGATCTCACGATGTCGATTGCTTCTAATGCTACTTTCATCTTCTCAGATCTATATCAGACTACTGCTGTAGTGTAATCTTATGATGCAGATTTGGTAATTATCTCGATTTACGTCGATTCTTCTCCTACTTTTTAAAAGTAGAAGTTTATTTTACGTCGAAGTTCTTGTTCCTTTGGAGGAAAGCCAGTAATTACATCCTGTGAAATTTCTTAAGAAAACTCTCGATTAAAATAGTCAATTATTACATCCAAAGATTTCAATGTTAAGACTAACAAAGAGTTGACTATTTCAAAAAATCAAATGGGATTGTTCAATCGAAAAGACTTATTTTGGAATCCAAAGAAAAATAAGTAGGAAATGCTCACGTGTAGTTCTGGAGCATTCCAACCTATCCTGCGCTTTTATATGTTCAAAGTTTATGATTTATTTTGTTTGAGTTGAAATTTTATTAGATTACAACGCTTATAATCCATCAACACAAGATTCTAAAATTCCTAAGAGGAGATTTATTTTGGAAAAATAAGCGATCTCAGATCCTAAATCTAGGGAACTTTAACACAAGATAAAGCATGACTTAAATCTAAGCGGAAAGGGGATATAAAGTTATATTACATAAGAGAAGATAGACCCGTCTGACTCTAATTAAGTTAAAGAATCTAATTAAGTACTTTTATGATTTTTCCATACTCATGGGTTAATCATAATTTCTTTAAAGGGTCTTTATGTTATTGAACACATAAGGAGGAACCCTTAATTTCATAGTTCATTATTTGATGTGATTAATATTTCAATTTGATTTAATCTAACCACTTAATTGATTAATTAAGCACTTAATTAATTCCCATATCAATTAATCCTCTTTAATTGAATGAATTTAGAAAAGAGATTAGGAAAGAGACCTTAACCACTCTCCTCATCCATTCACTGTTAATCAGTGATTAATTAATTTTAATTAACTAATTTTTCTATTTTGAATTTTAATTAATTATTAAATTAGTTAAAGGGGCGATTAAGGTTTGAAATATCAATTTCTCTAATTACCTAAGCAATAAATTCCACAAAAATCATGGAAGGTAGAGGTCACCCCATTAAATCAATTCCCCAAGTTTGGAAATAATTATCCAAGTAATTAGGGCTTAATTAGGCTAATTAAAAGTGCATTCAAACCCTAAGTAAGCTTTAAATAATATTCAAAATCAAATGAAAATAATTTTAATAAAATCCCCTCTATTTTACTTTAAAAAGAGTATTTATTTACATTTTTTTTATTTTCCTACAATTAGTTATGATTTTTCAAAATTTCAGCCATTAAAATGAATAATTAAGCCATAATTAAGCCTAATATTGTCGGTGCAATGCAGATCGTTGACGTGGATGCACTTTCCATATGGCGCCGTGGGATTGGCTATTTAAACCCGTCCAACTCAGCACTGACGTGGTGGCGGTGGATGCGTTTTTGTCCTCGCCGTCTGATCTAAGACCAGATAGTAGGAATTATTCTTGCGGTTCCTAAAGGATTAATCAAGATCAAATCTAATCAAATAATCACTTATGTATGTTTCGATCGTGCAAAATGGACGACGGATGATCCATCATCCCACCGAGCTACGGAGGACAGACACCGTCTATCTTCCCCCACTCGATTCGAGGTCACCGGAGCTTTTGAGATGCCAAAATCAATCCAAAACATTCACAAGGGAAATCCAAAGGGATGTAACGATGGATTTCGCATGGCATTACATTTTTCTTTGAAAAGGTTAAATAAAAATTAAAAAAAATCCACGGTTTGTCGAAAGTTACCTCGATGGAGCTCATGACTGGTGGTGCACCGAGGTAGCCGCCTTTGGAAGCCTACTTGAGAAAATGGTGCCTTGCCTCCGCCGATGGCTCGAATCAATCAACTAGAAAAAATATGTCAGAGTTATGCTTGGGGTGGTCTCTGGTGCTTGAATCGCTCGGGATAATGTTCATTTTGCCTCGTTAGGCTTAGTGAATATGGGGGTGAAGTTAATTTGGGATTTGTTTGGATTTGGTGGAGTTGGATGGAGTTGAGCCATGTCCTATTTCAAGAGGGATCGGCTTCATCGTCTCCAGTGATGGGAAGGCTTAAGAAGCTAGGAAAATGCTTGAGGGAGTTCATCTCAATGTGTTATCGCCTGAGGTAGTCTAAGTGCTCTAATTGGATTAAAATGGGGGGGGGGAATAAAACTCCTCCTCCCATGGATCAAACATACGAGATTGGTTTGGTTTGTTGTGGCCGGCCGACCACCGCAAGCAGCAGCCATGGTTTGCAGAGAATCATCTAAGTCACTCGATTTGAGTGGCCAAAAGAGGAGGAGTGGATGTCCTTGGTTGAAGTGGATGGATTGGCTTTCCAAGTGTTCCAATGGCATTGGAGAGAGTCGCTCGCTCCACCCATGCTTTGGGTCGGTGAGGAGCCCTTGAACCCTTGGACCTTGGATGTCAATGGGAGGAGAGTGAGTTTGACCATCCAAAATGGGGTTTTGTCTCATGTTGGAGGCTTTACACCCATAAAGTAATGGTTCATTATAGGTTGGGTTGGATTTGGGCTGGCCCAAGGTGAGCCAAGGATGGGTCAACCCAAGTTTCAATGGGTTTGACTCAATTTGACCCATGTAGGTAAAATTGGGCTAGGTTGGGTCAAGTTGACCGATTGATCAAATTAGGTCAAACCAATGGTTGCGTCAAGTTCAAATGAGTATTTGGAAAGTTTTGGTTTAATTTGGCTTGGATTTGATTTTGGCTCATTTGAATTCATATGGGTCAAATAGGTCAAGTTGTCCCATTTGGACAAATTGGGTAAATTGGCTTTGGTTAAGTATTGGTTTAAGTTCAATTGATCATTTAAAGATGTTTGTAGGCTTTGGTTTCAATCAATTTAGATTTATGAATGATTTAGACCAAATTAATCATTTAGGTCAACTTGGGCTAAATGGGTCAACTGGATTCAATTGGTCAAATTGTGTTCAATCAAGGCTTTGATCATGTTCAATAATCAATTTGGAATGAACTTGAGCCATTGGTTGTAATTAATTTGGGTTAGATTTTGATTTGACCCATTTTGGCTTTTTAGATCAAATTAGGTCAACTTGGGTCAAAGGGCCAATTGAGTTTGGTTTGGCTCAATTGATGGTCAATTCATATTCAAGGATTGATTTGAAGTTGATGTGGATCATTGATTTCAATTAATTTGACTTATGATTAGATTTGGTTCATTTGGTTCATGTAGGTTAAGTGGGTTGATTTGGTCAAATGACCAAATTGACTTGATTTGACATAATTGATGGCAATTGAGTAATCAAGGATGATCAACAATCATCAAAGGAGGTTTTGGATAGTTTGATTCAATCCAATTTGGGTTGGATTGAAATTTGTTCAAATATGTCTTGAAGGTCACTTTGGATCCTAATTTAATTGAGGAATTGAGTTGAGTTGAGTTCATATATTGATTTGGGATTGGTTTATGGCTTTGGTTGCAATTGATTTGGATTAAATTTAGTTTTGGCTTATTTGAATATTTCAAGTCAATCAGTTAGGTTAGGTTGATTGATTGGTTTAGATTATAGATTTGATTTGGTTTGGAATGATGATTGAAGGATTGAATTGATTCATGAGAAAATCAATTGAGTTTGATTTGGATTGAAGTAATTTTTGGCTAAGTCCATAGGATTAAATCATGGGCTTAGGTTTAGATCATTTGGATTTGATTTTGGCTTGGAGATTAGGATTGGAATTTAGATTCAATTAAAATTGAATATGTGGATTTGAAATTAGATTATGGCTAAGAAGGTAGGCATGGGTTTGGTTAGGCTATAGGCTAGGCAGGTTTCCCTAGGTCCTAAAGCATAGCCTAATCCTATGACTAACCCTTCTAAGTCTCTAAGCTTAGGTTAAGTGTTCACTTAGCCACTAGAAGTATCTTATGACTAAGGAGCTCTTAATGTCTAGAAGACTCCTAGTCCCCTAATGGGAAGATTGGATCCTCACTCCAAAAGTGAGGTCAACATGATGTAAGAACCTCTCCCTTGGATTTTACCACTAAATGGGCTCAATTTTTGTCCATTCTTCAGCGTGCCGGTGGCGAGGGGTCAGAGGAAGGGTCTCCACCTTCATCTCTTGCCTTGGTGAACATTTTGGAATGTAAAGGAGAAGGGAATTGGTTCTCCCTCCCCTCTTTCTATACTTGGCCGAGAGCTTCCTCTTTAGTCTGCTAGGTGGCCAGATTCTGAACACCAGTGGTGGTGAGGCTGGCCAAGGGGTGGATTCAATCCCCCTTGGCCGTGTGAGTAAGTTTGGACATGGAATGGAAGAGAAAAACACATCTACCTCTACTTCCTCTCTTGGCCGAGCCATAAGCTCTTCTTTCCTTTTCTTCTTCCATGACTTCCCTTGGAGGAGGCCAAATGCCTTTTTGGCTTGAGGACTTATCCTCTTGCATTCATCCCTTGGATCTACTCTCCTAAGAAGTGGTCAAAGTCCATGACTACTTGGATAAATCCAAGTCATTTTCATGTTAAAAAGAGGAGAAATCTTCCCTTAGTAAAAAAAATGTCCACTCCTCTTCTTTGGTTTTATTTTCTTTTGCTTTGTCTCTAGGCATCACTTATCAAAGTCCTTAGACTAATATGTGGGTGCTTACATCAAACTCAATATGAGTTTGAGTTCAAGTTTAAACCCATTTGACTTGGATTAGAACTTTGAGTCCAAACCAAGTATTTGCATTCAAAGTGCTTCGTTTTAATTTAATTCCTTTTAATTTTGGATTTAATTATCTTTAATTGATGATTGATTGAGTTTTGATTTAATTAATTCATTTAATTTTGAATTAATTTTGATTTTTATTTCATTTCAACCCATTTAAACCTAAATGAGTTAAGTTTGATTCCAATTGGGCTCAAATGACAAATTTGACTCAATTGGATTGAGTTTGGACTCCAATCAGGCTTGATCACATGTGTGGAATGATTTGAAGTAATTAGTTTCATTTAATTTCAATTGGATTTCAATTTGAACCCATTTGACCCAAAGTGGGCTTAATGGGTTAAGCTTCGATTTCATTTGAGTCAAATGACCAATTTGACTAAATTAGACCCAATGATGAATTTGATTGTGTTTATTTATCATTTTCAAATGATTTTGAGTAATCAAATTGATTTCAATTTGATTTTTGTTTGAACACAATAGGATCCATTTAGGATTATTTAGACTAAGTGGTATAATGGAGCCAATTATGGCCTAAATGAATTTGAATTTCTTTAGATTTGTCATCAAATATGTTTATTTGATCATTTAAAATATTTAGATTGATTTAATTTGGTCAAATTCTTGGTTGGTTGAGTTCTGACTTGGTGGGACCCACCTAAGTCAAATCTATGCCAAATGGATTGACTAGTTTTGACTTTGGTTTAGTTTTGGCTTTGTTCCTTTATTTTAATTTAATTTCAATTTGATTTATTTGGATTTGATTTATTTTGATTTGATTTGATTTAATCCAAATTTAAAATTTTGGGTTGAGTCCACCTATGTCAATTACATTAGACCAAAATGAAGAAAGATTTCCTAGGTCACTAGGTGAAATGTCCTAAGCATTGAATTAAGAGATTCCTATTTAAGATTAAGACATCCTAATTTCTGATTTTAGAATGATATTAACCTCATCCAAAAATTACGTCAACATTGTTCATATGCAATTCGACTTGTGCTTACCTCCTCATGTCATGTTAAAAGAGATTCTAAATTATTATGGGTTTATACTCTCCCAAGTGCTACCAAATGCAATCGTGAGTATCACCTTTTTTTTCATTTACCTGAGGTAGGAAGGGTTAACTTGGAGCAAACCTATTTTCTACATAAAGACAACATTGTCTGTTCTAGGTGGTCTTATTGAAGATCACTGACTTGTCGAATAAAGTAAGAGAGTTGTGCAACTAACTCTGCTTCATTAGGTGCTCAGTAGGATGGTTAGTGCCAACTGAGCACATTCCATTCAAAACAAGTACGGGTTTGGTTCCTGAGGCTAGTGCTTAGGAGAAAGAAATCTTGGCCAAGCTGATTGGGAAGAGGTGAACATCAAGCTTTATCTTAAGTTCAACAAGGTCCACTAAATTTTTCTTAAGCACTCGCTGCCTGTATATATAAATTGATAACCTTTGAATCATTTGTATTGATGATTAATACTTGTTCCTTTATAAGGGGATGAAATTTTCGCACCTTTTTCATCCACTCCTGCAGTCATTAAGTTTCTTGACGAGCTCTAGGACGAGAATGGTGACAGTGAATCTATTGCTGCTGAGGCCACCCATTTTCCAAGGAAGAAGAGTGTGAAGGGAAATAAGTTAGAGAATAAACCTAGTTTCCTTAACATCAAAGAGAATTATGCCCTTAACCTGGCTGATCCAACGAGTGAATTAGGTTGGGGCAAAAAAATATTTTCCACTGAATTGGATATGCTTATCGACCATGTTCCCAAATGGCGATAACCTTACATCACCATGATTGCTCAGGTGATGGCTTGGCAATCGACATGAGAACTTTCTAGGAGGTACATGTTTCTTGTGAAGGACTTATCAGCCCTCAAATTGGTACATAACTTTGAATACATTCACTTGGAAAATGTTGAGTCAGAGTTAACTGTGTTGTGAGATGAAATAAAGTGACATGAGAAAAATAAGGAACGAGTGGCCTTGAGGTTGTCTGGCCTTTCAAAAGAAAATAATGAGTTGAATAGTGAACTTTCTCATCACATTGAAGAGCTTCAGAAAAAGAAAGTTATCTTTTCTAGCTTCTTTGAATCTAACAAGTGTCCAAGGGATAGTTACTCCAAAAGTTTAGGGAAGGTGTGTCATGTTTTAATTTGGAGTCATAGGAACACCACATAGATCCTAAGGGGTACTTATTAAAGTGATCAAGTACGATATCAAGATATGATGTATAATCTTGAAAGATGGAAACATTACCTTACAATAGACCTAATCATCTAATATGAACTCTTAAGGTAGATGGGTCTTCGTATATACTACAGATCTTTCCCCTACTTTACATGGAGAAGTAAAATAGGGTTTTTTTATGTTGAGGTCTTTAATTCTCTATGGAAGCAAGCTTCCATAGTTAATTACATCTTAAGAAACAAGAATTTCCTAAGAACACTCTCGATTAAAGTAGTCAATAAACATCTCCAAAGATTTCTGGGATAGCCTATCAAAGGATTTGGTATTTTTGAAAATCAAGTGGGAGATTTCAAATAAAAGGACTTATTTATGAATTAGAAGATAAGTAGACACGCTCATGATCTTAAAAAGCACCCAATCTACCCTATATTGAGGCTTTATATATTTGAAAGAGTGAATATTTTATTTGAGTTGAAATTTTATTATAATGTTAAGGCTTATAGTCCATCAACACAAGATTATGAAAATACCTAAGAGGTGATGACTTATACTCTTAGCCCAAAGGAAATAAATAGCCTCGGAACCTAAATCTAAGAAGCTTTAACAAGCCAAAAGGATGACTTAAGTCTAATAAAAAAATGGGACATAGTGGTTTACCTCCACAAGAGAGGATATCGTAGCTTTTTGGATGCAAAGATTAAAGCTAGGCAGTGCTTTTCAATAGGTGGGTAGTTTTCCTCAAGAATTGAGACGAATGTGGTAGAAAGAGCATTTTTTTCTTCGTCGTTGGTTTCAACAAAGCCTGAATGCCTAACGGCGATGTAGAGATCAATGCTTGCGGGGTCTTAGAGCTGAGGTGTGTCGTAGATAGTGCTTGATGTCTTCAAAAGCATGCTGACACTTATCATCCCACTTGAACTTGGCAACTTTTTTGATAAGTGTTGAGAATGGTTGGCATCTTTTTGATAGGTTGGATATGAAGCATCTTAGATACACCAACCTCCCTTGGAATGATCTGAGTTGAGTTAGACTTTTAGGGGGTGTATTTCTAAGATAGCTTTGATCTTCTCTGGATCGATCTCTATTCCCCAGTGTCGGGCAACAAATTCAAGGAATTTTCCTGAAGCTACTCTGAATGCACACTTCAGGGGATTCATTTTGAGGTTAAATTATCTTAACTGTCCAAAAATTAATCTCAAGTAGAAGAGATGGTCTCCATTTTCTTTGCTTTTAATTACTAGATCATCAACATAGCAGTCAAGTTGATGATGAATGAGTTCGTCGAAGATCCAAGTCATAGCCCATTGGTATGTAGCACCGACATTTTTAAGGTCGAAAAGTGTGACCTTATAATAATAGATTTCTATCGGGGTTCAAAAAATAGTGTTTATTTCATCAGGGGCCATCTTGATTTGATTGTAGCCAGATGATTCATCCATAAAGGAGAATACTGCATGAGATGAGGCGATGTCCACCATTAATTCTGGTATAGGAAGTGAAAATTCATCATTATGACATGCCTTATTTAGATCCCTAAAATCGACGCATATGCAAATTTATCCATTCTGTTTCCTAATAGGGATGACTCACAACTGTGGATATTTTTCTTCCCGATAAAGCCATCATCATCGGTTCTTGATTTCAAAAGTGACACGTTTAATGTCTAATAATGCGAGCTTGCTTGAAAGATTAGCGTTCTATTACTAGTTGGATCATATCGCGATAAACCGAGCATTTTTTTATAACTCCATGCGAAGCAGTCCTTAAACTCAGCTAATAGCCTAACCAAGCCATTGGTTTCTTCTTCATTCAATAAGAAGTTGGTGTATGTTGAACATGGATTCTCTTTAGTTCCTAAGTTGATCTCTTTAAATTCATCGATGGTTGATCTAATCTCTTCTTCAAACATCAGTGGTGCCTCTTTGACTTCAAGCTATTTTGGGTCATCTGACATTTCTAAACATACATCCTCCTAAGAGTTAGCATGATTTGAGAAAAACCTATCAGACACCAAATGTGTGGTGATGACTAAGTAATGGTTGTCATCATTGACTAGACCCACTGTGCCGAATCCTAGTCATAGTCTTGATTGAGAATATCTGCTTTGGTTGTCCCATAACCTTTCAAAGTAATCTGACCTGTGTTTTCACCAAGTATGTGAGATTAATCCCTTCTTTGCTAAATTAAGAACGCAAGGTGAATTCCAATCAAAAGGTAATTGTATTAAATCTTTATATGAATCATCCTCAAGTTTTACATCAGCTTCTTGACTTGAGGATGATGCTCCCAAAGAAAAATCTCTTTGGCTTGACATCTATGGATGACTTAGGGGCCTGCTTAACTACTAAACCTTCAAATTTCTGGGAAGAAAGTGAGGTTAGAGCTAAGGTTCCCAACTATTGTCTGACAGTTCTACATAATAGTGATTCAAATGCATTCATGCTTTGCTTGGAGGCCCGGTCTTCATCGTTGTCTGGCTCGAATGTCACCTTCAAAGGGACCTGCTGATAGGGGTTGGTCGATGTGCTAACCACATGAGACTCATCCTCCGAATTGGATTCCAATTTTAGATAGCGGGGTACTCATAGGTAACATAGCTTCTATTGGCCAAGGAGGAGGTCTTCCACCTAATCCCAGATGCCTACCTCTACCTCATGGGGATCGAGTCATCCTACCTATGTGTTCATGGAGGAACGAACTGTGGGCGGAATCCAATATCTGGCTCTACTTCTTCCTCAGTGTATGATTCTCGCTCACTCATATTTTCATTTTATTTTCCTATTTTTCTTTTCTTTTTCTTTTTCTTTTTATTCTTTTTCTTTTGTTTTTTTTCTTTTATTTTTGAACTTTCACCAAGTTCGTGAGAATAGGCATTTTGATTTGGAGGAAGATAGTAGGTTGCATCCTCATATATCTCGACTTCTGTAACTGAGAATAGATTCAAGTCTTCTTTGACACAATACTTGATTGCTCCTCTTCAGAATTTGATGCACTAATGTAAAGAGGATGGAACCGTGTTGTTTCCATGTATCCGAGGCCTACCGAGCAAGTAGTTAAAGGTGTGTCTGAATCAATTATGTAGAACTTGGTCACTTCTATCTCCAATGATAACACTATGAGCTCTAAAGCTCTCATTGAATCCTCTCAACATCATCCGATCTCCTCGGTGTTCGGAGATGTTAATCATTAAGTTGGTAAGGGTCTTTAAACTTATAATGTTCATTGATGCACCTAGATCATCTAACACCCTGACAAGTTTGAATCTACCTATGTCGACTATTATGTAGAGGGGACGGTTGTGCTCTGTTGTCCCCAAAAGAAGGTCTTCATCGGTGAATGTAACTCCACGTGCTTCTCTTGAATAACATGCCTCCCTTCCAATAATGGTTAGAAGCATATTTTTTGATCAAGAAGGCTTTTGATCAATGACTCTCATCTCTTTGGATAAGACAAGGGCATCATATATGCTTAGCTTTATTAAGAACTTTCTGAGGACATTATAGTCAACTCTTGGCTGGTCCTCCACAAGCATATCCATAGGTGGAGGATCCTGTGGAGAGGTTTCTTGATCACTAGAACCAATGAGGACCCTTATCTTGAGGTGCTACCCTAGGAGGTAGAACTTTGTCACTACGGAGGTTTGACTTCAGTGACTTCGTGAGATGATTTAATGAAAAGTTCTAACTGCTCATCGGGCTCACTTACGGCTTCTCCTATGGGATCATCAGAGTCATATGACTCCAAATCAATTTCAATGTGCGAACTCGAATGATTTAGGAATGGAAAATCCATTTCTAAATTAGGAGAAGAATGATCGAAACTAGAGTTATTATTATTATTTTCTAGACTTAGAGAGTTTTCGAGAGGAATATAATTTAGAGTAAGTGACAAAATGTAAGTGAAAGCTTTCTTCATTGATTTTTTAGGTATATACGATGAAAATCTAGAAGTAGCGGGTAAGGGTTTAATGCCCTCACTGATACAATGCTCTTGGCTAAAGAGGAGCAAAAAAGTAGAAGTGATTGAGTGCTGACTTAACGGTTGCGCCACCTTATTCCGCAAGTAAGATGATCATGCCGCACGAAGCTTCACCTCGCTTCAAGCCTTCAAGAACTTAACCTTCCTTAGAGTTAGAGATTTGAGCTACTTCCAGCACCTATAAGGGTAAGATTATGATCTTAAAGATGATTTTCTTGGAGGTTAGGGATAAGGAGATATCCCAACCTTTTTCTATCTTAAGAAGATCACGTGTATCCCCAAGGATTATCCTAATAGAACTAGAGGGTTATTCTAGTAGATATTTCTTAAGGATGACAATAACACCTGACTTGTAGCTACGCTCAAGCCATTCCTTAAAAGTAAAGCAATCTTCTAAGACATGTCCCGCATGCGGGCCAATAGTTTGGATGTGACTCTTACCCACATCCTACCTTCCCATATGGTAAGTGAAAATCGCTTCTTTAAGAGATTCTTAAAGATCTTCCCGACAACCTCCTCTTGAATGAATACATGGTTTATTCAAGGAGAGTAGTAAGCGATAGCTACCTGTGGCGGAGAAATACTACATGATCTTGATGAGGATCTTCGAGGGAGGAGGTGGAGGCCACTATGGCAACTGAGGTGGCCGGTATGAAGGCCAAGGTGGTGATAAAGGAGGTGGTAAAGGAGACTGTTAAGCTTGAGGTCTATTTGACTGCACCCTAGTTGGCTGCTTCCCCTTATCAACTGCTATGACTACCCCTGGCTTTTCTTCGAATGCCTTCTATGGTTTGTGCTTGTCTGACTGTTCTTGGAAATGTAACTATTTGACCTCCCCTTGTAGACTAACCACCTTGTTGATTAATTTCTCAAATATCTTAATAGTAAACCCTTTAAGTATGAAGGCGACCGGACCATGAATATTCTTGAGTAGTATTTCAATGGCATGCTGTTCAAATAGTTGTGGTTCGCATTTCATACTTAAATTGGGCCATCTAAGAATGTAATCAATAAGATACTCACCAGGATGTTGTTGATCTACAACGAGATAGCCCACAGTTACCCTTTGTTGAGCTCCAACAAATCTTTTGATAAAGAGCTTCTCCAACTCGATAAATGTCTTCACTGAGCCATGGGTAGCTGGTCAATTAAACGCGATCGCTGCTACCGACGAAGCAGAATAAGATGCATCATCGCCACCAAAGATTGCAATGATGAGATAGCCATTACCTTAGATGTGACACAAATTGCTTACTGCCTTCGCTCAGGCGTTTCTCGCGTGATCTATCAACCATGTGGGCCCCACAACTCATGTTTTTCCTACCAAGGCCCATCGATCATATTTTCGAGTCGACGATTCATGGAGTTCTGACGTGATAAAATAAAAAAAAAAAATAAAAAAATAAAAACAACATGAAAAAAGGGTGTAACATGAGGACTTCAGAGATCACCCATCCTAAGATTACATTTCTACAAGCACGCTTAACTACTAAGTTCTCGATGGGATCAAGTGTAACTCTACCGGTGTGGCACACCGAGATGTGACGCAAATTGGACAAATGCCTAATCCATCCATGCGACTTATACCTGCGTCGCTCCGATCAGCCGCGTGGGTCCTGTAACTCATGTTTTTTCATCTGAGGCCTCCTATCGACCGTATTTTTGGAGTCGGTAGTGGTCGTGGAGTTCTGCGATGCCAGCGATAAAATTAAAAAATAATTAAATAAAATAGGTGGCACAAAAATATGGTGCAACATGAGGACTTCCTAAGAGGTCGCCCATCCTAGTACTACTCTCACCCAAGCATGCTTAAATATGGAGTTCAGATGGGATCAGATGCACTTGTACTGGTGTGGTCGCACCCGCTAGAGATGCGACGTGAATTGCACTTATGCTTATTTCATCCATGTGGCCTCTACCCGCGTCGCTCCTATTATCCTCTTGGGCCCGCAACTCATGTTTTTTCGTCTGAGACCCCACATCGACCCTATTTTGATAGCGATCGTGGAGTTCTGCGATGCCAGAGATAAAATAAATAAATAAATAAATAAAATGGGCGACATTAAAAGAGGGTGCAACATGAGGTTTTCCCATGAGATCACCCATCCTAGTACTACTCTGGCCAAAGCACGCTTAACTGCGGAGTCGACAGATCCGCGCACGCTATGGTTGCTCACTCGAGATGTGGCGCGAATCACATTTATTATTAATCCAACGGTGCGGCCTGTACCCATGTCACGCCGTCAGTTGTGTGGGCCCCATAACTTGTGTTTTTTCATCTGAGGCCCCCCATCATCCCTATTTTTGGAGTCGATAGCGATCGTCGAGTTTTGCGATGCTAACGATAAAATTAAAAATAAAAAAATAAACTGGGCAGCATGAAAATATGGTGCAACACGAGGACTTCCTAGGAGGTCACCCATCATAATACTACCCTCGCCCAAGCACTCTTAACTATGGAGTTCTAATGGGATCAGGTGCACTTATACTGGTGTGGTCGCACCCGTTGGAGATGTGATGCAAATTGCGCTTATGCCTACTCCGTCCATGCGGCCTATACTCACGTCACGTCTATCAACCGAGTGGGCCCCACAACTCGTGTTTTTTTTTCGGAGGCCCTTCATTGACCCTATTTTTAGAGTCGATAGCGATTGTGGAATTCTGCAACATTAGAGATAAAATTAAAAAATAAATAAGTAAATGGGCGGCATGAAAAAAGGGTGCAACACAAGGACTTCCTAGGAGGTCACCCATGCTAGTACTACTCTCTCCCAAGCACCCTTAACTACGAAGTTCTGATGGGATCCGGTGCACTTGTATTAGTGTGGTCACCCCCGCTGGAGATGTGACGCGAATTGGACTTATGCCTAGTCCGTCCGTGCGGCTTGTACTCGTGTAGCACCTATCAATTGCGTAGGCTCCACAACTCATGTTTTTTCCATCCGAGACCCCCCATTGACTCTATTTTCAGAGTCGATAGCGATCGGGGAGTTCTGCGATGCCAATGATAAAATTAAAAAATAAATAAATAAAATGGGCAGCGTAAAAAAAGGGTGCAACACGAGACTTGTGAAGTCACCCATCCTGATCGCCTCACCGGCATGTTTAACCTGAGTTCGATGGGATTCCGAACTTGTCGGTGTGACTAGACATGCGATGTGAATTGCACTTATGCCTAATCCGTCCGTGTAGACTTTACCAGCGCTGCGGCTATTTGACGCGTGGCATCCGCAACTCATGTTTTTCCGTACGAGGCCCCCCATTGACTCTATTTTCGAAGTCGATAGCGATTAAGAAGTTCTATGACACCACTGATAAAATAAACTAAAAAATAAATAAAATGGGCGGCGTGAAAAGAGGGTGCAACATGAGGACTTCCCACGAGGTCAGCCATCGTCGTAGTACTCTTGGCCAAAAAAGCTTAACTACAGAGTTCTAATGGGATCTAATGCACTTGTACTGGTGTGGTCGCACCCGCTAGAGATGTGACGTGAATTACACTTATTCCTAATCCATCCGTGCGGCTTGTACCCCCGTCACGCTTATCAGTCGTGTGGGCCCCGCAACTCATGTTTTTCCATCCAAGGCCCCTTATTTACCTTATTTTCAGAGTCGATAGCGATCGTGGAGTTCTGTGACGCTAATGATAGAATTAAAAAATTAAATAAATAAAATGGGCGACATGAAAAGAGGGTGCAACACGAGGACTTCCCATGAGGACACCAATCGTAGTACTACTCTAGCCCAAGCACGCTTAAATGTAGATTCCTGATGGGATCCGGTGCACTTGTATTGGTGTGGTCGCACCTGCTAGAGATGTGATGCGAATTGCACTTTTTTCTAATCCATCCATGCAGCCTTCAGCTACGTCGTGCTTATCAGTCGCGTGGGCCCCACAACTAGTGTTTTTCTGTCTGAGGCCCCCATCGATTGTATTTTCGGAGTCGATAGTGATCGTGGAGTTCTACGACGCCAGTGATAAAATTAAAAAAATAAAACAAAATAGGCGGCATGAAAAGAGGGTGCAACATGAGAACTTTCCCACGATGTCACTAATCCTAGTACTACTCTCGTCCAAGCACACTTAACTGTGGAGTTCTGATTGGATCCAGTGCACTTCTACTGGTGTGGTAGAACCCCTTGGAGATGTGATGCGGATTGCACTTATGCCTAATATGTACGTTCGACCACTACCCACGTCGCGTCTATTACTCGCTTGGGCCCCGCAACTCGTGTATTTCAATCTGAGGCCCCCCATCGACCCTATTTTAGGAGTCGATAACGATCACAGAGTTCTGTGATGCGAGCGATAAAATTAAAAAATAAATAAATAAAACGGGCGACATGAAAAGTGGTGCAACACAAGAACTTCCCAAGAGGTCACCCATCCTAGTACTATTATCACCCAAGCACACTTAACTGCGAAGTTCTGATGGGATTTAGTGCACTTGTACTAGTGTGGTCACACCCGTTAGAGATGTGACGTGAATTGCACTTACACCAAATCCGTCCATGGGGCCTCTAGCCGCTTCGCCTCTATCAGCCACTTGGGCCCACAACTCCTATTTTTCTATCTGAGGCCCCCCATCGACCCTATTTTCTGAGTTGATAGCGATCGTGGAGTTCTGCGACATCAGGGATAAAATTAAAAAATAAATACATAAAATGGGCGGCACAAAAAGATAGTGCAACACGAGGACTTCCCATGAGATCACCCATCCTAATATTACTTTGCCCAAGCATGCTTAACTGCAATGTTCTTATGGGATCCAGTGCACTTAAACTAGTGTGGACGCGCCCGCTGGAGATGTGACACAAATTGCACTTATGCCTAATCCGACATTGCGGCCTGTACCCGCATCACACTGATCAACCATGTGGGCTCTACAAATCGTGTTTTTCCATTCGAGGCCCCCCATCGATCCTATTTTTAGGGTTGATAGCGATCGTGGAGTTCTGCGATGCCAGCAATAAAATTAAAAAAATAAATAGATAAAACGGGCGGCATGAAAAGAGGGTGCAATACGAGGACTTCCCGGGAGGTCACCATTTTAGCACTACTCTCTCCCAAACATGCTTAACTATGGAGTTCTGATGGGATCCAGTGCACTTGTACTAGTGTGGTCGTCCCCGCTGGAGATGTGACGTACGCTTAACTGCAAAGTTCTAATGGGATAAGGTTCACTTGTACTAGTGTGGTCGCACCCGCTGGAGATGTGACACGAATTGCACTTATGCCTAATCCATCCATGCGAAGTTGATAGGCGCGACGCAGGAAGAGGCCGCACGGACGGATTTTTCATAAGTGCAATTCGCATCACATCTCTAGCGGCTATGACCACACCAGTACAAGTGCACCAGATCACATCAGAACTCTACAGTTAAGAATGCTTGGGCGAGAGTAATACAATGATGGGTGACCTCCTAGGAAGTCCTCGTGTTACACCCTCTTTTCATACCGCCCGCTTTATTTATTTATTTTTTTAATTTTATCGCTATCGTCGTAAAACTCCACAATCGCTATCGACTCCAAAAATAAGGTCGATGAGGGACCTCAGATGGAAAAACAAGAGTCCGCGGCCGATGTACGGTAAGTGGCAACGGTAGCAATCGCCGAGCTCCTACAACTCATATTTTTCCATCTGAGGCCATGCTTTCTCATAAGGTGAATTTGATCTCTAAGATCAATCCACTACAATATCTCATGACACAGCCGATGCTATCGGGACGGTTGATGTGTTGGTCCATGATTTTATCGCAGTTTGACATCACATTTGTACCCCTCCATGCGGTGAAAGGATAAGCACTAGCGGATTTCTTAGTAGCACACCGACTTCCTGCTGATTCCCCGCTTAGTGATGACATCCCTGATGAACAAATTAAGAACTTAAGGGACACTCGCATTCATATTGGGAGATGTATTTTGATGGTGCGACTTTCTTTCAAAATAGAGAAGAACCACGATCTACTCTTCCAGGAAAGACAAGGGTAGGAATAGTTCTCCTAACTCCAGACCGCGATGTGATGAGATTCTCATATCACCTGTCCAACCCATGTACCAAAAACTAAGCTGAATGTGAGGCTCTGATTGTCAGTCTGGAGTTAGTCATTATACTATGCGTCTAGAGTATCAACATCTTTAGAGATTCTCAGCTCGTTATCAACCAAATCGTTAGGTTCTATAAAGTCTTGAAGCATAAGCTCCATCATTACCACAAGTACACTATAGAGTTGTTGGCCCAAATCCTAGAGGTTTCCATCTACAAGATTTCTCGAGGAGAGAACGCAGTAGTAGATGCATTAGCCAAGCTTGCCAAAGAGTTAGCATGTCTGGAAGATGAGTCCATTCCAATAAGGGTCCAAAATAGACAAGTCTTATCCCTTGTTGATGTTGAACCCATCAAGAGATTCTCTCTTGAATGGGAGGTTGCCATTGCCAAAAAGGTTGAGGAGTCAGATTGGAGACAACCATTCATGGGTTATTTAAATATAGGCAAACTACCTCAAGAGAAGTCTACACATCTGAAGCAGAGCCCTTTCCTACGCTCTCATGGCTGCACTGATCTTCGATCATATGTGGTTACATTGTCTGGACAAACATGAAGCCAATATAATCGTGACTGAGGTACACTAAAGATTATGTGGAGTGCATCAAGAGACAAGGATACTACTGGCCTTCAATGATCATAGACTGCATGGACGTAGCTAAGAGATGCTACCAATGTCAGGTACACGGTGTGGTCTTACATCAACCACCCAACATTCTACACCCTACATTGGCCTCAAGGCCATTTGAGGGTTCGATTGATCCTCCTTCTAAGGCTCACCGATTCATTCTAGCTGCCACCGACTACTTTTCCAAGCGGGCGGAGGCAATCTCACTTAGAGAGGTCACAGCTCAACATGTGCTCTAGTTTTTCAGGAATCATATCGTATATAGATTCAGGGTGCCTCAATTATATTCTATAATGGTACCGCGCATTCAAAAAAGCAACAAAATTTGCCTAGATATGTCATAGATTGGAGATATTCCACCATCTACTACCCAAGGGAAAACGGTCTAGCAGAAGCATTCAACAAAACTCTCATCCAAATAATGAATAAGACACTCAATGACAACAAGCGACAGTGGCATGAGTAGTTAGTTGAAGCCTTGTGGGCCTACCGCTCCACATACAGAACTCCAACTCAATCTACCCCATTCTCCTTAGTGTATGGGTCTAAAGCCGTTCTACCATTAGAAGTCCAACTCCCATCATTAAGGATAGTTGTGGGTTGTAAAATCACTACAGAGGAGAACGCCAAGTTGCGGTTGAAAGAGCTTGATGGTTTGGAGAGACGCTTCCAAGCATGCCAGAATCTGGAGTTGTACAAATCCAAAATGATTTAAGCTCACAACAAGTTGGTCTGCTTTCAAGGGGAGAGCTTATTTTAGTTCTAAGGAGACCAATTATTGCTCGTCAAAAGATAGGAGATCATTGAGAAGGACTACCAAGGAGGATCTTATCAACTTGTAAATTGTAAGGGAGAGCGTCTGATGCTTCCAATCAATGGGCTCTACTTAAAGAAATACTATCCATAAATCTTGCTCAAAAATAATCATCAATAAAACTTCTTTTCATATCAAATTCCATCTCTTATATGTTAGAAATATCTTTCTCTTGTGAATCCGCCACGACGCATTTAGGGTAGGTTTAAAAGAACCCGAGCAGCATCCTATCCCTCCACAATACAAACACAAACTACAAACGATCCTCCAAAAAGTTATGTAAAAGAACCCAAGCGACATCTATTCTTGGTAGAGTCATAATTGCCCCGACGGTACCATTTCATCCATTCTTCTACGTGTTTAGGATAGTTGTAAGAGAACCTAAGCTGCATTATATTACCTCTTTCACAACACAAACAAACACATAACTTTTGTCTCAAGCTATTTTGATGTGGGAGCAAGCCCCTCGTGGCACTCACTCATTAGCTTCTGCCTAGATATGCTTGTTAGGTGTCACCCAAGTGGTCACTTGTGTGGCGATGTGAGTCCCCGCTTTCTTCGACTTGGCCATTAAAACCAAGAGCCTTGTTAGTTTGGTAAGCCTTTTACCAAATCAAGCTACCCCATGTTGACTTTGTTTAAGAGGATGTAAGCTACATGCTTTCTGACTAGCTATCATGCATAGTCGAGTATATTTGAGGTTTAACCCTGGCTCCTTTCCTTCCTGACTACTTAAAGCTAGTTAAGACTCCTCGCTATAAGAGTCGTTGAAATAACCTAGATAAGACACACTATCCGACAATTCGCTTTAGAGATGTAAGTTTACACGCCTTTTATCTAGGCTAATTATCGCACACCAATGGGCACCTTAGGTTGGTTGGTTATATCCATGCTGACGGTGACCCACCCGATGGATACACTACTCTTGACAGATGTGAATCACCGTGCTTTCTCCTTGAGTTGGTCACCGTATACCTATAAGCTTTCTTTTACAGGATTTTGGATAACGCCCCTAGCGGCACCTCCCCTATAGGCACTTTATTTGGATCACATCCTTAGCGACCCCATTTAGACACTACTGCTACTCTTGGACAGCTTTTTCAAGTAGCCACCATGGTTGGAGAATTTGTCTTGTGGATGTGCGATTCTCCATGGTCTAGTAAGTCTAGAGGACTAATATGAACTCCTTCTCAGTGTGGTCCCTCGCAAACCAACAGGGTCCACGATAACGTAAAACAAAAAAATTATATCTTTGCTTGTGGATTAGAAATTCAAGCGCCAAAGGTCTGCTTCCCAAGTGTATCATACCTTGGTAGTGTTAAAGAAAACTCCATAGGAATTGCTTGACTACTGAGATGAGATAAGTCCCTGTGAAGACTCTCAATACTTAGTTTCAACTTATTGTGCCACCAACAAGTCATCCCTATGATCATCTTTTCTTTGAAAGATATAAGTTTATCGCAATTTTTCCACGACCATAAACTTTAGTGAACTAAGTAACACGCCTAATGGTTCCTTGTGTAGGAAGATGTGAGTCCCCACACTTTCTTCTTAACTTGACCATTGCTCACCGAGAGGCACTCCCTAGGTTGGTTAGCTCTACCCCTCAACCAGTAGACTATCCATTTGGATTTGTAAATCTAAGAGCAGTTTATTAGCTTAGTGGATCCATCACACACCAATAGGATCCATCAAATTAAAACAAATAAAATTAAAATAAATTTAATTCAATCAAATGGCATTATCCTGACTACTTTTGAATTGATATAAGTCCCAGATTCATTCAGAGTCGCCAGTGGTTTGATTTGTTATCCAACATATCACCAGATTTTCTTGCTTTTGGAGAAGTGTCGCTACGCTTTCCAAGATACCATCATACACCAAAGGCAACTAGTGGATAGTTCATCATGTGGAACTACCCTTATTGGTAAATCCAGATAGGCAAGACATTGCTTTCGCTCTGAAACCAATGGTTCATCTCAAAATTTAAACTTAAAATAAACAATCAACTTCTCCCAAGACATCAATCATCCCAAGTCAATTAAATTCAATTCAAACTTCCATTCCAGTGCACCTTCAAAAGAAATCTCATTAAATCCTTATCCCTAGTGGATAACCTGAACTTGCTTCCCTAGTGGAAGGTTCATGCATCTATCCTTGGCGGGTTATACATTTTAATCCCCAACGTATACTCTACCCAAATCATATCTTGCATTCAAATCTAAACCCCTTATTCCGAGTGGACAACCCGAACTTGCTTCCCTAGTAGAAGGTTCACATGCTTGATCCCTTAGTGGATCCCTTCTTCCTCCTTTTTGCCCTTAGCATGAGTGGAGTTGGATTGCACTAAGATCTTGATTCTCATATCTCTTTAGGAGTTGATCATTTATGTTGTTGATCCTTTGAACATTGTTGATCATCTTGTCAACACTATTGCTGGTCACACCACACCTTATGGGAGTTGACCTCACTTTGGAGTGAGCTCAACTTCTCGATCATGATCTAGACTCTATGAAGAGTTATTAGTCTTAAGACACTTAAATGACAGTAACACTAAACCAACCTGTAGAAAGTTCCATGGGATAGGTTGTGCCTTAGGGATTTAAGAGTCTTAAATTCAAATCCAAATTCCAAAATCAAACCCAACTATCAAATGATTGAAACCCATGATCAAATTCAAACTCCAAATCCCTTCCTAAGCCCTTTGATTTTATCTTATGGACGTAGCCTTAACCAAATTCAAATCAACTCCAATTCAATTGACTTTCTTAATTATCAAATTCAATCTCAGATCAAATTTCAAATCATAAATCAATCCCAAACTCCAAATGGTTGAAACCCAAATCAAATCAAATTTCGATTTTAGCCCTTTAACCAAATTCTTGAACTTGGTTAAATGATACCCAAATCAATTCAAAACTCATGGATTTCCTCATGATTTAATCATTCCTACAATCATTGATCCAAATATGAATACAAACTACAATTATCAAACCAAATACAAGCTAACCCAAATCAAACTCAAGTTAGCCCCTTTTGACTTGGAATTGTCATATGAACCAAAATACATATGGATCCAACAATTGGATATATTTCCATCTCAAACCTATTTATCAATGTAATTAAACTTGAATTAAGACATGATCAAGACATTTAACCCATTTAGGTCCACTTGACCCAAAGTGACCTAAAAGATCTTTTTGAGCCAAGTTCTAATTCAACCCAAATTGGACTGAACTAAGCCCATCCAAACCTCACAACATGATCAACAATCATCCTAGGTTAATCAATTGTCTTGAATTAGGTCAAATCAAGTCAACTAAGCCTGTTGACCAAGTCAACACTTAGCTCAAATGAAACTCAAACTAGCCAAAATCCACCATAGGCCAAATTGACTAAAACCATTGATTCAAACCCATTTATAATTAATGATTAAACATGATCAAACCTTCACTTGAGCCAAACCAAGTCTAATTGGTCATTTGACCCAAGTTGACCCAAATTTTCCTAAAAAGCCAAAATAGGTCAAATCATAATCCAACCCAAATTAATTATAACCAATGGCTCATGTTCATTCAAAATCATTTATTAAACATAATCAAAGTCATAATTGAGCCCAATTTGACTAATTGGTCAACTTGACCTAACTTAGCCCAAATTGACCTATAGGATCAAATTAGCCAAAATATAAATTAATTCTATATTAAACCAAACTAAAGCCTATAATCATTTTCAATTAGCCAATTAAACTTGACTCAACACCTAACCTAACCCAATTTGGTCAAATTGGTCATCAACTTGACCCATTTGACCTATGAATCCAAATGCAACCAAATCCAAAGCAAATTCAATCAAACTAATGACACCAATACACTCCACTAGCCAATTGAATTTAACAACCCCTTTTTGACCTAATTTGACCCAATTGGTCAACTGAGCTAATAACCAATTTGACCTAAATAGGTCAAATCAAGCCAAATCAAATCAAATAAACTTCAAACCACTTGTAATTTATTCTAAGCCACTTTTGACCCATCCCAAATCTGCCCAATTCAAACCCATAGCCAAATGACCATTTTGCCCTTGGGTTTAGGGCATCCCATGAGATAAGACATATGCTTATTGGGTCATTTTCTCCCCCTAGCCGCTTGGCACCCAACCATAGGTCTTTTAGCACCTAACCATGGCCACGACCCCAAAGGAGAGAGTTCCTAGAGTGATTTTCAAGCTTTCCCAAGCTCCCCAAAATCACCATTCTTGATTTTACGCAAAATTGAAATAGGGGAGGCCACCTTCGTTTCCCATTTACTCAAATCTCCACCAAAGTGCAATTAACTTTGCACACACCTTCCTTGGAGCCAAACAAGCAAGAATGAATCCTTCCTCAAGCTTCTCGATGGCTGGAGAGTAGAGTTTGATCAAGCCCGACCACCTACGTCTAGTGGATTGGTGTTTCGAGCAAACTACACCAAATCAAGCCTCGTGTAGCTCAACAGAGCTTCATTTCTACCAAACAAAGCTTTCTCAGTCATTGGAACCGTCGGTCATAAGCTCTGGTGAGGTATGCCATTGAAACCAATCCTCTAGTGAAAATAAGTTGGTCTTTTGTGAAAGAAATTTTCATGTCATATGATTTCCTCTGTTAGATCTTCTTATTGTGCTTCCCCAAGGTGTGGGATCATTTTCATCTCCATCCGAGCTCAAGTGAGGGATCGAGTGATCGATGGATGAGCCATTGTTCGATGCTCGGAGGATAGATCATGGATCGCCCATCTCGTATGATCGGATGAACGATCCATCTAATCATGCTTAGAGCCTCTGATTAATCCTTCAAAATTGTGAGTTTAATCGTGGCCATCTGATCTTTGGTCAGACGATCCGCGGAGTTACTGCATGCACTGTCATCCGAGTCATCACTTGGATCTGACAACTTAAATAGCGATCTCATCGCGCCACATGGAAAGTGCGCCGCGTCAGCCACCACATAGCCCGACAAGATTAAGGCTTTAATTAGGGCTAATTAATTGGTTTTTAATCCTAAAACTTTCTAAATTCATAACTATTTTAAAAAAAATCTAAAAAATACAAACTTTAGGCTCATTTTAAAGATTTTTTAGAGTAGAATCCAGGAAAATTATTATTAATTGATTTTGAATAGAATATTTGGCTTAATTAAGGTTTAAATAGAAATGTAATTAGTCTAATTACTTTCTGTGTATGTTTAGGGGGATGAGCTCAGCCTCCCCTATTTTTCTGGGATTTTATTGGTAGCTTAATTAGGGAAACTAATGGGTTAACCCTTAATCACTTTCTTAATGTAATTAATGATAATTAAGCAAATGAACAACAAATTAATTAATCAATTAAGCTTATCAACCTCTATTAATGATGATGAAGTCTAGAGAAATGCATTGGGACTCCCTCTTCCAATCTTTTCTTTCTTCTAATCCCTCTTAAATAATTAATTAATTAACATCCCTTAATCAATTATTTAACAAGATTAATCAAAAATTCAAATCATACCTGAACTTTAATTAACTAATTGAAAGGATTTAGGGATTGAACTTAGGCTCCCTTCTTTATCTCTTTCTCTAAGCCCATCTTATTTTGATTTGTTAAGGTTAATTAAGGTTTAATTAGTTAATTAATGAACTTAATTAATTCAATTGAATCTTTTCTCTAATTTAATCTAGCTCTTTGGGTGTTCAATAATCCAAAGGGGAGATAATAAAATTATGGTTAGCTCATATGTGAGAAAACAAAAAGTAGTTAAGTGAGATCCCTTAAGCTTAATTAACTATTAATCATGAGCCAATTGCATTAGGCCCCTTTCATTTCTTAGAGCATTGCAAATTTACTTTCCATGTGGTTGCATATCATATTGCTCATTATTAATTAGTTAATTAACTTAAGGTGATGTAGGGGTTAATTAATTGGCTTAATTCATACCCAAACCTAATTAAATTATAAAATCAACATAATTGTTTCTTCCTTGAACCAAAATTAACTCACACATGGGGAATGGGACTAGGACCAGCAAGCATCTTTCATATTTCCTAAACCAAGTCAAACTCAAAATTGAAATAACATTAAAGAACTTTGGTTTATTTTAAATAGCTTTATTTAGTATTATTGTCCTTAGGAATTAATTGGAATGAATGAGATTATGTGCTTATGTTCCTTTATTTCTTTCTAATTATCTTAAATGTTGTTTACCATGTGTAATCATGCATTCATTTCTTTTAAAATTAATTAAATGAAATGATTCCTTTTATGTCAAATTGCATGTGTTGATTTAAATTAAAAAATAGGTTATTATTACTATTAAATCAAAAGTTATTTTCAAAAGCTCATAAATCAATTATAATAAATGGAGTTAATTACAAATATCTATAAGTTTGTTATAACATATGATATGCAATATGAAGCTCTATCTTACATGGATTCATTATAGAATAACAAATGTATAGTTCAATTGAAAAGAACAAAACATTTGTCTAAATCTATTTCTATGCATTTTTATGCTAAGACTTAATAAGAATTCCATATCACATATGTAAATCATATAATCAAATCAATATGACTTTGCATGACTTTTCTTTTGGTTCTTTTATACATCTATATATCTAAGAAAAAGTGGTATATTAGACACCCCGGTAGATTTTTAAGTAGCCCTAAGTAGGTCTTATACCTACTCGAATAAGATAATTTCACTTAAAACTTTTATACATGTGAATGTGTATCTAGCTAATGGATGAAAAATCTCTTCTATTAAAAAATGCATGCATTCATAATTCAATCAAATGAAATATTTAAATTCCAAACACTTCTTTGCATTCATCATTCAAGTATGCTAAAATATAAATTACATGTATATTTATTAGATTTAATCATATGCATGATATAAAAAAATGAATGAATATGTGTCATGTGATAGTAATTCATTCTAATTAATCTTAAGATGTCTTTCTTATTGAATAAGGTCATTTAGAGTGAACCTAAATTTATGTTTGATTAAAACATATAATAAGCCCTTCACTAAAGAAAATTGATTAATTAACTTGCTTTAGAAGTGACTTAAGGTAGGGATGAAAGAGAGATTTTCTCTTTCTTCTCTTATAACACTTAGTTGTTAAGTGTAGGCCATATGAAATAAAAGAAAATACTAAGTAAAATCTTTAAATCAATCAAATCACTTAAAGAGAAATCAACCTTTATAAATTAAATCACACTTAGCAAATTACAACTCTAAAGCCTAGTTAGACATACCACAAGCTTTAATTCACACACATTAGACTAAGTCACCATTTCTAGCTTTATGTTTATGTATGATTTGATGTATGCTGTTTTGTGATGTATTCTGTAGACGGATGTTATGGTGAATGATGTTTGATATTAAATTAATCATATTTTCTATGAGGGTTGTGCGGGTGGATAAATAAAAATATAAATACTTTAGGTATGCTTAGCCCAAGCATAATGTTAGTTTAGTGCTTACCCATGGGTGCTAAGTCCAAATTATTCATATAACGCTTTATGGTGTAGCTAACATTTATTTGTGTAGCTAGATTTACTTTCCTTCTTTAATGTAATTTTGCATTAGGATTAGATGAGTGTTATGGGGGATTAGATGAGCATTGGTTATAAGACCAAGTCTTATGTACCATGTGATGCCTTTGAGCAAGCATATCCAAATCAAAAGGAAGAAAAAATGAAAAAAAAATGAAGAAATGGAAGATGAAGAAATGAAGAAGGAATACCCCCATAACATTCATCATTTGTAATTGTAATTATTTTTCTTATAATCCGAGAGAGTTCTACTACCCACATTTTTTTTTGGATGTACAAATGGTATCATGACGCTTTTATTCTTTTATGATTTTATAAAATTGTTTGATATTTTGTTTAGCATTAGAAAAGCATGCTATTCATAGTTTATGATTGGATGTATGGCGGATGATTAGGCTCTTAGGATAAAAATAAATTTTCTATCCCATTAATAACTCATAACTAAACTTTTAAAATAACACATAATCTCACATAAAAATCCTAGGTATTAAATTAAGATAAGAAAATATTTTGAAACCCCTTAGCTGGATGATGTATGTTTAATATCATGCTTAACCATCTTATTTTACTCTTATTAAGGGAAGGCTTTGATCTTTGCCAGATAGAATAAGCTTAACCTTTAAGAGCCTATGATGGAAGAACACCTCTTTCCCTTTTGATTTGGCCCATAATCAACTTCATGCATTTAGGCATATAAAATCTCATATTGTTAAAATAAAGAGTCCCAAATTAAATAAAATTTGATTAGATTAAGTCATTATTCATACCCCTCATGCTCTAGTCTTTAGGAGTGATTTAAGAATTAAAATACGACTTGCCTACATGGATTTAAAGAGGAGGAGTTAGGCCACCACTCAGTAATAATAAGTCAATGGGTATTTACTCTCTCTTAGAGGTAACCATATACCCACTTTGCTTAGATTTAGTCATGGCCCCTCGCCAAAGCTCCCTAGATTTAGACTGAGGTTGTTTCTCTGCGCTACAAGCATAAATCCTCACCTAGCATTTCCACAATCTTGTATATGGAATTATAAGTCTAGATTTCTAATAAAAATTTCAACTCAAATATAAATCTCCTCAATTTCAAATATATAAAGCCCAAGTTTAGATAGATTAGTTGCTCACTAAGAGTATCATGAGCACTCCCTACTCATCTCCTTTGGTTCATAATAACTCTCTCCTTTTGATCCATCCCACTTGATTTTCTAAAATATAATAAATTTATTGATACCCCATTCTTTGAATTCTTTGGAGACAACAATCACCTACTTTAATCGATAGTATTCTTAAGGGATTCACTTTTCCTTAAGATGATTAACTATGGAGGCTTGCCTATGGGAACTTAACAAACTCGCTTAAATAAACCCCGCTTAATTTTCTATGTAAAATGATAAAATCTTGTATATTCAAGACCCACATGCCTTGTGAGTCCTTATTGTGATTAGGTCCATCAGGTAGTTTCTATCTTTGAGATAGTGCATTATTCCTCATGTCATACCGATCACCTCAATAAGTACATCCTCGATCTACATATGGTGTCCAAACATATACATAATAAATGAGACCAAAAATAACACCATAGAGCTTGAGACTTGTACTACGAAATAAGTCCTCATGTTGTACCTTCTTTTCTTACTACTTATTTTATTATTTTACTTTTTAATTTAATCATTGGCATCACAAAACTCCACGATTGCAATCGACTCAAAAATAGCCATGGGGGGCCATGAAAAAAAAGATGAGTTGTAGGCCCACGCATAACGCTTGTGAGTAGGACCATCGCATAAGTGTAAATCGATCACATCTCCAATGACCACACCAAGATAAAGTGCACCGATCTCATCGTAACTCAGAAGTTAAGCATGTTGAGAGTAAGACTATTTCACGACCTCATCGAAGTCCTCGTAATTCCTCTTTCATGCCGCCTGCTTATCTTATTTATTTTAATTTTATCACAGTGTCGTATAACCGCATCGATCGCTATCAATATGAAAATAGACAAATTGATGTAAAGACATGAGTTACGAGGCCAAGAATCATCGATGCACCGAAAGTGATATGACGGCGAGTGCATAAGTCACATCACATTTCCGTATGAGACCACACCGACCAGGCACTGATGCCATCATAAGTTTGCAGTTAAGTGTGCTTGGGTGAGAGTAGTAGTACAATTGGTCACATCATTGGAAGTACTCGTGTTGTACCCTCTTTTCATGTCACTCATTTTATTAATTTATTTTTTAATTTTATTGCTGGCATCGTAGAACTCCACGATCGCTATTGACTTCAAAAATAGGGTTGATGGGGGGCCTGGGATGGAAAAACATGAGTTGCGGGGCCCACGCGACTGATCAGCGTGACTCGAGTGAAGGCCACACGGATGTATTAGGCATAAGTGCAATTCAAGTCACATCTCCAGCAAATACAGATAACCGACCGATCCCATCGAACAGCTAAGCATTCAGTAAGACAATGATTGGTGAACTCATGGGAAGTCCTTGTGTTGCACCCTCTTTTCATGCCACCTATTTAACTTATTTATTTTTTAATTTTATCACTTGCATTGTAGAAATACACAATTGATATCAACTCTGTAAATAGAGTCGATGGAAGGCCTCAGATAAAAAAACATGAGTTGCCCACGAACGACGGCAGACGAGGCCACATGAATGAATTAGGCATAAGTCCAATTCGCGTGACATCTCCAACAAGTTCGACTAAATAGGCAATGGATCCCATCATAGAAAGCGTTTGGAGAGTAATACTACGATTGACCTCCGAAGTCCTCGGCACCATCTTTTCATACCACCCGTTATATTTATCACTGGCATCGTAGAACTCCACGATCATGATTGACTCCAAAATATCACCTGATCAAAATAGAGTTGGGGCCCACATACCGATAAGGCGCAACATGGAGGCGCATGAATATAAGCATAAGTGCAATTATCATTACATCTTCAAGAAAGTGAGTCAAGTGCACTAGATCCCATCGTAACTCCGCATTAAGCATGTTATGGGATTGATGACCTCATGGGAAGTCCTCATGTTGCACTCTCTTTCCATGCCACCCATTTTATTTATTTATATTTTAATTTTATCGCTGGAGTCGCAAAACTCCACAATCACTATTGACTCCAAAAATAAGGTCGATGGGGGGCATCAGATGGAAAAATATGAGTTGTGAGGCCCATGGACGGTGACCTCTAGAGGCCGCATGTATATATTAGCATATTAAGTCCAATTCTGCCACATCTCCAAATGAAGTAATACAACACTAGCACTGCACGGATCCCATCAAAACTCGCAATTAAGTGTGCTGAGAGTAGTACTAGATAGACCGGAAAGTCCATATGTATTCTTTCATCGCCATTTTATTAATTTATTTTTTAATTTTATCACTGGCATTGTAGAACTCCACAATCACTATCGACTCTGAAAAGAGAGTCGATGGGGGTCCAGGAATGGAAAAATATGAGTTGCGAGGCCCACGCGGTTGATCAACATCACCCGGGTAGAGGCCACACGAACATATTAGGCATAAGTTCAATTCGCGTCAAATTTTTTCACCGCATTGGAATAATGTAAACGGGTACTTATCATAATCATATTTTCTTGCCACATTGGAACAACGTGAACAAGTACTTATATAACAAATTTTTTTTGTCACATTTGAATAATGTGAACGGGTACTTATCACAAGCAAATTTCTTTGCCACATTAGAACAACATAAGCAAGTACTTATATAACAAATTTCTCCGTCACATTAGAACAATATGAACACTTATGACAAAGCTTAAGATTTCTTTCAATTGGAACAACGTGAGCAATCTTATAAAGTTTTCTCATGGCTTTGAACAATGAATGAGTATTTATGACAAAGCATTTTTGGAACAATGTGAACAAGTTCTTATATCACAAATATCTCGCATTGGAACAATGTGAACTAGTACTTATCATAAAACATTTCCTTGACATTGGAACAACAAGTACAGTTTTCCCCGCATTGAAATAATTGAATATTTATCATATTTAAATTTACATTCACATGTGCATGAAATAAAATACAACTGAAACCCCCTTACTATAGCATGATTTTCATCATCATTTTAGTTGAATTTCAAAAATATTGCTGCTTTAAATTTAGCAAATCAAAATAGTGCTTGATGATAAAAAGTAAATGAATTTTTAGCTTTGACAATATCAGAAAAGGCCAAATAAAAGTAAAGAGGCCTCATAAAATATGTTACCTTTCTTTCCATTCTCTTTCGAACTGGATAAATGAAGTAGCAAGTTGAATGTCACATGAAACATCATAATACAATATTAAACATCTAAAAAGCTAGATTTTATTTCAGCTTCATCTTATAATGATTTAAGAATAAGAAGAACATTTTTAGTAGTAAAACTTTGATGGCATTCAACCAATAGTTACTTGTGAACAGCAAAATGAGAACCTCACTCTTAAAAATATGCAAGTAAAATAATGATTTAGTTGCCATACAAAGGTAAATTTACACCTCCAACAATGGGAAGAATGCAATATTAAATCCTTCAAAGACTAAACTTTACCATCTTACTTGCCATAAAAAGGATTTGATTTGATATGAAAATCTACATGTAATTTAATTCACATCATGTGAAACAATAAAGGATACTAAATTGTATCATAAAGATGTTCAAACCCAAATAAATTTCAACGTTCCTTTTTGTTAAATAATCAAAAAACAAAGTTTTGTATCTTTCATGGCCTTAACCTTCATTGCCCTTTTTTTGCCCTAATCAGATGGCAGACTTGCTATTTGATAAAAATTGGAAAGAATTTATGCAAGGATTTTATTTATTTATTTTGATATCTAAATAACAAAACAAGTTCTACATGGAAAAATAGATGTGCAATGAAAGTCTTTCTTTTAGACTAAAAAAAAAAATTTCTATGAGTAAAGTTTGATGCTTCCCTTATCGGTGATGACATCATAAGCTTTAAGTAATGCTTTAAAGCAAAAATAACTAGCATTAATCGCTCTATTTGATCTAGCTGCATTAGACACACTAAGTAGGAGCATGGCTGTAGTATTCGAACAAGAAAATAAGTAGAATATTTCACAGTGAAAATAATGCATAAAGGCTCTCTGAGTATATTGATAAGTAAAATATAGAAGCAGGGTTAAAATAGAATAAGACAGATGCTTGTAGGGAAACTATTGAATCCTTTAATATTAAAAGTGATAACTTGTAGAAATATATGGCAGCAAACACAAATGCAATGTTATTCAGAACAAAACCTGACAGTGCTAGAACAACTTCGTATCCAATCACAGGGATCAAAGGAGCAAAAATAGAACACGAGAACAAAGATATAGATACAGGAAGGAGGGGAAGGAAAGCATAGGTCTGCTCCTATTCATAACCTCATTCAGCAATTTGAATGAAGTTAATGATGCCCCACACAACGCTTCCCTCAATCGCTGACCCAATCCCAATCCGCGGCTATAGGACTCGATCAGTTTTCACAAATTGCAAGAGATCACTAGCAGTGGAAGAAGAGGGAAGATAGCTAGGGTTAAGTCAAGCTGAAGAATCATAGGGCAGGAAGAGAAATATCTATGTGATGATTAGAGATATCAGGAGATTCTACAAGAAAATGGTGAGCTTGATGACCAAACGTTCAACCATCTCCATCGTAGAGCTCAAGTAAGAGTGAGAACTACAATGGCAATGGATTTTGTGGATACTGAATGTTTAAGCATGAGATCAATTTTGAGTTGGAGCTTGAGAAAAGGATGGCTTCAGACTTGGGATTCAAGGTTGGGCTAGTTCTTGAAGATGACCAAAGAAAGAGGGAAATCATGTGTGGTGCTTGGATTCTTGGGATGGATGGGAAGAGGGGAACTTGAGACTGATGGAGGAGGCCAAATGGAAGATGGAAATGACTTTCAGCTTCCTGGCTTGCACCGATGGAATGAGGGAGAAGGAGCCTCATTCAGCTTCAGCAAAAGGGAGTTCAGATGGAGAGGAGAGTTCGACCGGTTGACTAGGATGGAAGGATAGAATGAGCAAGGGTGTCACCCATTCGTTCCACTCGAGGATGAACATAGGAAAGCCTGAGAGAAGGAATGTCGTGAACGAGGAGGTCATTCTCATTTCAACATTTAGGTAAGTTGAGCATTCCAATTGGTTCCCCAAATGACATCCAATGGCATGGATTAGCTGGCAAGACTTTTTGGAGAGTTAAATTAGCTGATTAGGGCAAGGGTTAGGAAATTAAGTAGCTGTTAGTTGCTTAATTACAAATTAATAAGATAACAATATGATTATTAACAATTTGTGCCAAATATTATGAACTTATTTCTTGCGATGAACCATATCAATATGGATATCAATTTTAGGTATTTTTGTTGTACTTGACGCAACGATGATGTCTGTTTCACAATCAAAGGTCATTTGAACCACGTCGACGATGGTTGAGGTGAAATTAGCTTAAATTGCAACATCATGAATGCTCATTCATGTAGACTTTCCAAATCAATCGGAAGGTGTCGTTTGATAGATTTTTTGCGATATAATAATACAGTCAATTTTGTGAACATAGGTCATTCAAACATCATCGAGGCTTCTTGATCTCGATATACGCATAATTTCATTAAAATTTAATTTTAATTAATTAATTGGTTATTAATTGATCCAATATTTTTTATTTAATTAATTTTGATATTTTTTTATTACAAAGCTAAATTTTAAATCAAGATGATTTTGATCAATCAATCATGAGGCATTTTAAAATTCATGCGATTTTCCTCTTGTTAATTATTTATTTTAACTTTCATGATTCATTTAACTTGTGAACCATCAAATAGAAAATTTTTTCACTCATACTTTGTATTCTATCCCCAATGATTGATATTAGTGTCAAGTTTTGAAGATTTAGTTCAAGAGCAATGCGATGATTCAAAGTTCAAGATTGATAAGTTCAATGGGACAAACTTCACTTTCTAGAAGATACAAGTGGAGGATTTATTGTACCAAAAAATATTATATTTGCCACTAGATTAGGTTGCCAACAAACCAGAGATGATGTCTATGGAAGAATGTGAAGTATTTGATCGAACGACATTAGGTTTAATTCAACTGTCACTATCCTCATTTGTTGCTTTCAATATTGTGAATAGAAAGACCATGGTTGCACTAACAAGAATGTATGAGAAGCCTTAAACAATTATTCTTGATGGAGGCTCTTTAACATGAAAATGGTTGATGGAAGTCCATTTGATGAGGTACAAGTACTTTTATTTTTTTTATCGGCGGTTGGGATGAACTAATCATGATGGTGAGCAATTCTTTGGGCAACATGAAATTAAACATCGATGATGTTGTTGGATTGATCAATGAAGATGTCCATAAAAAAGTAAGCTGAGAATTTCAAATGTGAATTTTGAATGTTGAAAAGAGGAAGGAGTTCAAATAGAACTAGGAGCAAGTCCAAGTCAATGAGAGGAAAATCTAAGACAGAAGAGGAAAAGGCAATGTGGAGTGGTGGAGGACAAGGGGACACATTGCAAATATCTCCACAAAAGAAACTTAAGGTGATTCTCTAATCTTATCCTGATAGTACTAAGTGGATAGTTGACTCAGTGCCTCTTTTCATGTAAGTCCCAACAAAGAAGTGTTTAGAAATTTCACCCAAGGAGATCTGGGGAAAGTGTGCCTGGGAGACAAGAAGGCTTGTAGCATCATAGGAAAATGTGAAGTGGATATCAAATTGTCGAATGGATCTGTCTGGAAGCTAAAGGATGTCAGACACGTTCTATGTTGGAAGAAGAATCTGGTCTCAATAAGCCGGGCCAATAATTTGGGTTGTGACTATCTTCACAAGGGACTCATGAAAGATGACTAAGGGCTGGTGATGACTCTGACAACATTGAAGGGATGCTATTTTATCAATCAAGCTTTAAAGTTCATAGAAGTTGGAAAAGGAGTAGATGCAGTTTGTGGCAGGAAGCTTGGCCATATGAGTGAGGAATGTATGAAGTCATTAATTCAAAAAATAAAATTCAAAGTTTAAAATCTATAGATTTAGATTTTTGTGAAGATAGTGTATATGACAAGTAAAGAGAGTCAACTTCTCTAAAAGTGTTGTAAAACTAAGGCTAAAGAAACTTGAGTTAGTACACACGAATGTATGGGGTCCCACTCTAATTCAATCTATTGGTGGATCATCATATTTCATTACATTTATTAACGACCATACTAGGAAGGTATGTGTATACTTCTTGAAATATAAAATCAAAGTGTTCAAGAAGTGGAAGGCTCTTGTAAAAATGAGATAAGGCGGAAGGGATAATGGCACTATGATAAGAGGTTTAAGGACTATCTTCAAGGGATCGCATGAATTCGAAAGACATCATAGTAGAATAGAGCGATGAACAGCTATCAAAAGTGTGTTAGGAGCAAGAGGTTATGTGTAGGGTTTCCCAAGTAGTTTTGAACAGAAGTAGTGAATATTGTGGTATATCTGATCAATAGAATCCCTTCAAAATGAAGGCTTACAAGAAGCATGGAGTGACAAAAAAGTAATTTATCAAATTTAAAAGCATTTGGTTATTCATTGCATGTTCATGTTGATGCGAAGTCCAAGAGTAAGCTTGATCCGAAGATTGTCAAGTATACATTGATTGGATACAACGCAGATGAATTAGGGTTCAAATTTTGGGATTATCAGAATCAGAAGTTCATCAGGAGTAGGGATATTATATTCAATACAACAACAACTAGCTTTATCCCATTATATGTGAGGTCTATATGAATTTCTTTTTATTATGTCTATTCTTATTTAATTCTAATAAACTAAGGTCATTTTTTACATCTTAACTAAGTCTTTTTTTTTTCTACCTCTACTTTTCTTAACATAAGTCAAATCTAATACATCTACTCCTAATCGTCATCGATAGACACTTTATGTCAATCTCTCTAATCTTATCTCCATAAAGACTCCAACTTTTCCTAACATATTCATTTTGCATTTTATCTTAAGAGAAAAGCCACTCATCCAAGAGCATCCATCTTTGCAACACTTAACTTAGTCTTATGCTTTCTTTAATGCCCAACATTCTACACCATAAATCTAGGTCTTATCACCATCTTATAAATTTTTCTTTAAGTCAAGCATTTTCTATCAAGGCTAGATGCATTCCTCCACTTCAACCATCCAACTTGAATTCTACTAGTAACATCCCCATCTATTTCACCATCATTTTGAACAATAGATAAATATCTAAAGCTCACTTTTTAATGACTTGATCACCCAATGTCACAACATCACCACTAGAACTTCTATAACTAAAATCACTCTATATATTCAGTTTTAGATCCACTCAAATGAAAACTCCTAAATTCAAGTTTCTCTTGGACTCTCTAGTCTTATCAACAAGAAGAATATCATCAAGAAAAGCATATACCAAGATACATCCTCCTATAAATGCCTGTAAGAACACCATAAGTAAAGGAAAAAGATATGGGCTTAAAGATTTGATGTTTATTTCTTGTGTTTGGACACAAGTAATAGTTCTAGTATACATAGCCTTAATGATTTGAATATAACCAATATTAACTCCTTTCTTTTCAAGAACTCTCCAAAGGACTTCTCTTGAATTTTATCATAAGCTCTAAATCAACAAATATCATATGTAGAATCTCCTTACTTTCTCTATACTCTCCATCAAACCTTTCAACAAATGTAGAGCATCCATGATCTATGACATGAAACTAAATTGATTTTGAGAAACATTTGTGTCACAAGAGATGTCACATCCAATGAAAAGAGAAATATACAAGGACAAAATGGGACTCGGGAAGATTCTTCAATCATCCAAGTTTTTGTGATAGATGGTGAAGATGTACAAGAGGATAATATGGGTTGTGCTTAGGTCAAGAAGCACAAAAAGTATCTCGACACTTCCACAAAGTCAAGATCTAAAGAGTCTCTTGATTGACATAAAGGTATTCTCCTTCCGTACTATTTCTTGTGATGAATAGTGAATCGAAAGTACTATGAGGAAGCCATTAAAGTAGAAAACTAAAAAAGAGATGCATGGATGATGAGATGCAATCACTCATGTAAAATCAAACATGGATTTGACAAGAATGAAAAAGAGCACACAAAAGTGGGTTTACAAATTGAAGGAAAACTTGATGCTAACAAGCTTACAAGGCAATGCTTGTTATGAAGGGGTTTTAATAAAGGAAGGAGTTGACTACATTAAACTTTTCTCCTGAGTTAAGATGACAACCATCGAGTTGTCTTGAGCATATAGTAGTGAAAGATCTATATTTAGAGCATATGGATGTAAAATAACTTTCTTGCATGGGGACTTTAAAGAAGAGTTGTACATGGAGCAACCACAGGCTGTGGTTCCAAATAAAGAAGCAATGTAGATTCAAAGAAGATGGTTTTGAAGCAGCAATCAAGGTGGTACATGAGGTTATGATGTATCAAAATGGATACAGGTGTCAAGTGATCACCACTACATCAAGAGTTATGAAGAATGTTACATTATTCTTCTCTATCAGATGTCGATCACCGCTATCAAGAGTTATGAAGATGTTACATTATTCTTCTCCTACACGAGATGATATGCGGATTGCATGATCAAATATGGAGAAGATTAAAAACCTAAAGGAGCTGAGATGAAGGAATTAGGTCCAATCAAGAAAATTCTAGGTATGAGAATCAGAGAGATAGAGTGTTGGAAAACTTAGTTATCTCAGGTGGAGTATGTTGAAAAGGTACTACAGAGGTTCAACATGAGTGAGGTAAATCCAATGAGCACCCCTTTGGCTAGTCGCTCAGACTATCCAAGGATTAATCGCCAAAAACTTAAGCGGAGAAAGAGCACATACGGAGAACTCCTTAAGCTTCAACAACTGGGTGCCTAATGTATGCCTTGATATGTACTAGACTAGATATTGCACATGCAGTGAGAGTAGTTTGTAGGTACATGACTAATCCTGACAAACATCATTGGGTGGCAGTGAAGTGGATTCTTAAATATCTAAAGGGAGCAATCAACATGACACTTTGTTTTGGAGGTAAGATTAAATTACAAGGGCACAAATTGATCCGTAGAGATCATTTGGGAGAAGAGATAAGATATTCACATTATAGTGACAATGAGTGTCATTCATCTTACCAAGAATATCATTATTCATGCCGTGACAAAACACATACAACTAAGGTATCATTTTATATACACATTCTTAGAAGACACAAATATCTTTAGAAAGATAGATACACACTACTAAAAATCTTGCAACCATATTGACCAAAAGTGTAACTTAGAGAAATTAAAGCTTTACTTGGTTTCAATTGAGTTCGTGAAGGCTAAGATAGAGGTGTGCACACTATAGCTTAGACTATGATGGATATCGAAAATCTGGAGGAGGAACAAGATTGATTGCAATCAGTCTCCAAGTGAGAGATTGTTATTTTGTGGAGCTTAATTTTATTTCAAGTCAACACCTCAAGAGAAGAAGTAGACTGATGCCGAAGGACATCAGCTAGAAGGACAGAGCCAATGCTAGATTTGCACCAAGAAATTAGAAAGACAAATAGGGCTGGATTAGTAAAAGGCAATGATAGAGATGCTAGTGTTGTGATGCTCAAACCCATGAAAAAAGGCAAGAAAATAAGCATCAGCACAAGTCAAGAGATTTCTTATTTAAACAAAATTTTCTGCAATTTTTGTAATCTTTTCTTCTATTCTCTTATGTTGGAGAGTGAACTGAGTGCCCTAGTGACTGAAGCGTGGAGAGGCTCCAAATAAATATAATTTGTATAGTTCTCCTGAATTTCTTTTATAGTAGATTTCTTGGTGGTGTGACTTTATGATTTTTTTCCCATTTTCAAATTTTTCCTCATTAAATCTAGTGTCTTCTATGTGATTTCTTTTACTTTAGTTTTCATTTATTCTGGTATGCTCTGAAACACTTGAACTGGTTTTCCTCATGTACTTTGTGATCTCTATTTCTCAACACATTCTCTTAACTGCAACTATAAAAAAACATGTTTCCTTTGCACTGTACATTAAGTAGAAAAATATTATAGCGACACCAATCAAACTCTAGATTGATATATGTATTAAAATGATTCAGACCTCCAATAATTCCCTTGTGATTATATATCAATTGATCATCTTCTTCTTCATATATGGCATTGTCATTTTCATTTTCATCTTCAGGTCAAACCTCTTTTATTAAGGATACAACTCTTCTATTTAGGCAAGTAGAAGCAATGTGACTAATCATTGGAAATATTTGATTAATGAAAATTTAAAATTTAATGAGCTAGCTTTATTTCTTTTAGAGGTACTAGGTGAGTAGTTAAGTTTTATTTTAGACATGGGTACCTCTTCTTAGGGTTCTGCCTAATATTCTATAATCTTGTCCTCTATTAGCAAAAGAAAATTTTGCTTTGCTTTGTTGAAGTTCAACACAAAGAGCTAATTTAGTATTGTTAGATAATGTCTAATATTATTACAATTGAATGGCATTGGCAATAGGTGGACACAATCTTCTTATAAATCTAGCAATATTATGCTCCTTAGGTTCAAATATTTTACATTTTAATATTAATTGCTTAGATTATGTTATATATTATTCTATGGATAAATTTCTTTGTTAAAACTTATGAATTTTGATAAAGGCATCTTATTTAAAATGGGGAGACAATATTTTGTAATTCTTCTTTTATTTTCTTTCATTTCACAATTTTACTTTTTCTTCCCATGCTCTCATCCTTAAATTGTCACAAAAATTAATGTTATTTTTTGATGTTTAATGACTATCAATTTTACATGCTATTCATTTAGAATATCCTTATAATAAAAAATACTCTCGATGATTTGAAGCTAATCACTAAAGTCATCTGAGTTTAGGTTGCCCTCAAAATCAAAAATGATCTTGATCATAGAGTCTTAATGTTTTCTATTTGGTTACAATAGACAAAAGTGTCATCATTGGATGATATATATTCTTGATTGGGATTATCTATTTCATGCTCAATGTGATGTTCATGAATAATTTGATTGTGGTTCCCTTTCATGTCTTTCATAGATTACTAACCTAGCATGCAATTGTTGTATTTCTCTATAAAGTTCATAAATCGCTAAACCTTGATTTTGACAAGGTTGATTTCTCCTCCTTGAGGGAATTTTACTTATGTTTTGATACCTCTAGTTGACAATGACGAAGACAATTATAATTTGTAATAAATCAATGGTATGGTTCCACTATTAGTTTATAATAAAGAAATAAGTGAACAAATAAATAACAAATAAAACTACGATAAACTACAATTTAGTGCTAAGATTTTAATTTAACCCTTTTAAAAAGTAATTATTACAACCCCTCAATACTATTTCATGCCAAACAAGATAACTCACCACCTCAAATATTTCTATCTTGAAACCGCAAGTTTTGGTCTTGATTGTTCTAGCTTGTATCTTGAAAAGAGATCTGGCTAGCACTGGATATTCTTCAGGTCACGGGTTTGTCACTTGTTCTTAAATAAGAATAAATCTAGCTAGTTTCCTTAGATGAAATTTTGCTCTCTAATGTTTGTTATATGGAAGACACTTGTAGCTCTCAAGTTAATTAACATATAAATTGATCTTATAGAGAACTAATTGTCTAGAATTTATTGCTTGAAGGTACTTCTTTAGATTTTAATATTTCTATTGATGTTTAGAAATGTAGAATTCATAGTAGTCTCTGTGATATTAAAGAGAACTTCATTAATTCATCCTAATAAGAAAATGGGAACCTGATGAATTTCTTTGTGTAGAATTTGGATATTGCTATTAATGATTCTAGGTACATTTTTTTTCTTTAGGCTTCTATTTTTTTGTTTGCATCAATTTTCCTATTGATGTTTAGAAATGTGTTGAGAATTCATTGGTAGAAGAGTTAGTAGTTTTGTGATAATTAAAGAGAACTTCATTAATTCAAATAAGGAGGACACAAACTTGAATGAATGAGAAGGTTTCTTGATTCAAGAAAGTTTGACTGTTGTAATTTTTCCTGATATGCGTGGTAGGTGCACAATCTTGGCAGCAATGGTAGGGCCCTGATAGTTACCAGGATAAGTTACCAAATCCTAGAGACACCACAGTCAGGCTGGTTCAAGGATTCTTGATCGTGGATGTCGCAAATCCCCTTTGCTGGATAGACCACTAGCAAGAATTCTCAAGAATTCTTTTTTGTTGAATCTTCCACCACTCGATGCCTGGACAGCTACTAAAGGTAGCCCATGCACTTTCACAACCTAAGATGGGTTATTGGAAACCCCTTTCTATGGGATCCTTCAGTTACCGGGATGGGCTCTAGATAGACCACAACATGGCCACAAATGATGAATAACAAATCTTGGTAAGACTTATCCCCCACTATGGCTTCCCTCTATTCCAATCCCTCCATACAAAGAGCAATCCACCTTCGCCAAATCCTCCCAACCTCCTCCCTAAATTACAAACATATATAAGCTAAATTAATAAAATAAACTTTTAATGGACACACCGTCAATGTTGGTGTTGGGGATGCATTTCTCTTTCATTCATCTCTTTATTTTCAATGAGTGCCACAAGTTAATCTTCATCATGTTTTGCTCCTTTTATCCATGTTCAAAGCACATTATTATGATTCTTGCAGTATTGGCTTTTCATCATGCTTTCTTTACTAAATTTGCTTCATTCATTTTATAAAAGGTGGCAAAATCATATATATTCTAAAATTTGAAATAAGAGATCATTTGTTATTATTTCATTATGAAAATAAAGAATGCACAAGGAATTTAATTCATTTAATAAATTTTTTATCCATAAAAGATAGATCATCATTTAAAATAATATACCAAATATTTGGATTAATGACTCTTTTAAAATTCTAGAAAATCTATTCTACTAAAAGTCAAAATTAAGCCTAAAATGTGGAGGTGAATCACAGGAATGTTCAAAGTTATAATTTACTAAGTGTGTTGTTTTGATTTTATCTATAGGATATTAGTCTAAATATAAGAGCTAAGACTCTAATATTAATTGATAGTCAAAAAGTATATTGCATTTATTTTGATTGTTGGACTTGAGCATATCATGTTGGGTAAATTGTGTGCAATATCTCAAACTTCTTTTGAAATTAACCAATTTAATCTCTCATTGAATTCATTAATGAAAGTAATTATTTATTAATTAAATAATATTCTAATTACACAATAAGTGTATAGGATATGTTATGTATAATATGAAGAAACTAATATAACTGGTTTATAAATAATTTCCATAATAATGTCAAATACACTCAAGAATGTTAGACAACAATAACAATCAGTTTAATTAATATTATAACTACAACATCATACAATTTAACCAAGGTGTAGGTTATGTTATTAGATAAATTAGTCATCAATTAAATCTTAAACACAAATAATACAATTAACTTGGGCTAACAAGTTTATCTAATTAATTCAGTAACATCAAAATTATATAATGTGTACTGGTATAAATATATGGTGATTACAAGATAGTTCTACAAGTAGGAGCAGTAATAGTTTGAGCACAAGAGAACAAATTTACTCAATATCATATGTAAAAAAATCTATGACTGATTAACATACAAAGCCCCAACAATTTAAATGTGATTATGCAAGTGCAAAAACTAAGCAATAAAGTAAATTTTGAGTAGCATGATTTTACATGATTTGACACTAAATGATTTACAAACAAAATGCTTAATTAGAATTCTACTATCTCTGATTTGAAACCACAAATCCACTTCTTTACTAATAAAGATAGAAAATTTGAGAAAAAGGTCAAAATGAACCTTGGACTATTTATGAGGTTTCTTTTCTTAATTCTAGGCTATCTAATGTGCTCAATTTAGTCTTTGACTTATCAAATCTAATTTAAAATAATCCCTTGACTCTTCAAATAAATAATATAGCATAGAGATTATTTTTCTAAAATGACCTAATAGAAATAATCTAGGGATTTTTATCTTTTTTTTTTCTAAAATTTTTTTGCATTATCTTCATTGAATGACATGATTCCCTTGATCTAACAAGCACTCAAGCTTTTAACAAAGCTCTTCCAAGTTCTAGTATGACCCTAAGGCTACAAGAAAACACCAGACTTATGTTTGAATTTTTGAGATGATATAATGCAATCATCATACATGGAATATAAATGTATGTAGTGGAAAATACAACTTATGAATATTTAGAGACTAACTGAAAAATGTGACCAATTAAGAGCTAAGAAAGGATGGTTGAATGATGAATACTTATTATTTTTGCTCCCATGAAAGCTTCATAAAGATGAACTATGTAAACTCACGGAAATGATTTTACATTACTCTATAATATCTTTAAGACCATTTATTACCTACAATACATCCCAAAATAATTCCTAGAAAGTCCTGCAATATAGCTTGAGGAGACTTCCCCAATGGGTAGTTAAACTAGTTGTTGTATTCTAGATTACACAATGTCAGAACCACTAACCCCACTTTAGCAAATTCAAAAATCTCATGTCTTGGGCAACCAATGTAATGACAATGTAATGTTATTGTATTCTTTGCACTAATATTATAATTATGCTTTGGCTTTTAACTATGGATTACATATAGGACCTGACATTCTTGCAAGTGGTTTTCTTCAACCCATTCCAGACATATCACCAGTGATCCCATCAATCCATGAAACTACAGCTCTAGATCTAACTGTCACTTTATGAGTCAAAAATTATATTCTTTTACAAGACATGGGATCCTTTTGGAGCATTTTCTAATTTTTCTCTACATTATATATGCATGCCTGATGAAAGCGAAGATTCTTGCATGTGGTCTACTATGGAACACTACTATCAGGTATACTCATAAAGCCTTTGAATGAAATAGTATGTTGGGAAGCATGAGGCCAAGTTCTTTGCAATTTTTGATGCAAGGTACAACTATTTACATATGCTTCTAATTTACAGGCTCAAAAGTTTGTGGGTGTTGACAATCCACTTGCGAAGGTTTTCATAGAAGAAATTATAGAAGCAAGGAGCCCTGAGGAAGCAGCATGCATTGGGAGAAAAGTTCAGAGAGAACACCCTGAATTGGTAAGTTTTTACATAGGAGGATTTAAATTTCCATGATTGTTTAATATGGTAGCCTTTCTTTTTTGCTCTTGAAAATTAGAAACATATAGGCATACACTTGCTTCTCTTAGACATTTAGTTTCAAATTCTTAAGCTTACCATCTCTGGAAAATATATATTTTTCATTTCATATCTTTTGAAGTCTTTTTGATTCTTTGGCATTTGGGATGCAATACTATCTAGAGTTTAGTGTTATTCGAATGCTAGTGCAATCTATTAATTATATTTGTTTGGTTGGTGCTATTGTTATAAATATTACTCTTGTATTTAATAATTAAGTGAGATTCTTACCTTTCTTTCACTCTTATTTTTGGGTCATAAGACAGCCATGTAGATATCAACGGTCTAGGTTTTTTTTTGGGTTAGACCTGATTGATTTTCACATCTTGAGAATTTACCATACAAGATAAACAACATCAAGGTTAAGTGACAACCAAAAAGAAGTTAGAAAACCATACTTCTACTAACGAAATAATTATGACTAAAATTTTGCATGGGAAGTTAGTAGTCCACCTAATGGATCATTTAACAATGCTTGATTTCTGAAATGTGATTAGGTGAATTCTAACAAGAGTCAAACATTTTGCATGAGCAATTAGCAATTTGCCTAATTGGTAATTTAACAATGTCTTAATTTTTTGGGTGTCATTAGAAAAATTCTAATTCCTCCCGTGTCTCCTTATTAGTTCAAGTTTATTGACATTGTGGAGACTAGGAAGTATTTAGCTGTTACAATGGAAAAGTTAAGTTTTATTGTCTTTTAAAATAATTTTTTTCTTTGATTAATATAGCTGACTATATTGTTTTTTGTTGAAACTGAAATTACAACTAGAATATGACTTTATAGTATAAGTAATCTTTTTAGTCCACTCTACATGTTAGTGTGTTCATAATTACTTATAGTTAATATTTTAACTTTACTATATTTGAATTTGCCTAGATTTAGGCTTTATTCTTCAACCAGCTTAGCTTGTTCAGTTGGGACCAATGTTAGATTTCTTAACTTTCTTGATTGCTTTCTGTGTCCCATTATTATAAAAATTGAAACACCAATCTGAATCAAGTTGTCTTGGTTGTTGATACATGATTATATTCCTTATATGAATATACTTATTACTGTCCAAAATGAATATATTTATAAAGATTATATTAGAGGTCCCAAAAAAATAAACTTTTTAGTTCTTTTGAAAGTAATGTATATTGTGAAGCTATTAGATCTTAAAGAGATAACTAACAAGATTTGGAGAGATATGACAATTTTGGAATTATATGGGTTATAAGTCATTGAAATTCCAAGTTGTCAAATGATAATCAAATAATACCAATATTGAAGAATAAGTGAGATGTGATTGTGAGGAAAAACTTATTAGTTCGACTATGAAGTTTTGGGATGCTAATGAAATTTTTTACTATGAGAATCATACTGAAATTGTGCTGTTAATTTGGTATTTTACCAAGAAAATCTACTACTATGGAATTCATTTTGTTTGCCTTTGTGGCCCATTATCTTGGAAGCTCTTGGGAGTAAATAGCTTGGAGCTATCTCAATTTACCCACCTTAGCATCACACAATCATTATTGTATGATCATCACCATAATTCATGGATATTGCCTCAAATTCAAGTAAAGACTATTTTAGTTGTTATTTGATGCTCATCTTTAGCTTGTTCTCCCAAGTTTTTTGTTAAAGAGGTAATCTTGCCATATATTTTGGGAGTGAAAGTGATCTACCCCTTGAAAGGGGTGATACTAGGCTTTCACTTACTGTGATGAGTGATTAAGGGTGCATGGAAGATGCCTAGATGATTGGAGAATTTTTTTATTTTCTAATGTTGGCTAATGGAAGAGGTTTGGTCAAATGCTTCAAGTAAGCCTACCCTAGATCTACCCTTCAGAGTTAGGGTATGTATGTGGATTTAAATCATAAATATATTTGAAAATATTTGCAGAATGTTAAGAAAATGATCCAGAGTTTTTGATGGAGATCCAAAATATTCTATTTTAAGTTTTCATGGCTAAAAGACTTGAAAGTGTTAGGGAGTTTAATAAGATTCTAACAAGACTAATGTGTTCTAATGAACTAGATAATACATAGCAAAATTGATGATTTCATAGTGAACCTAGATAATTCATAATGAAACTAACAAGTTTATTAAAAAGTTCATAGTGAACTTAGAGAGTTATTTTGAATCAGATGGACTTGAACTTGGTCTATGAAATATTCAGATGTATACTTGCTACTTGTTAAAAGTCAAAAAATATGTTTTTCGAGACTTATAAAATACCCAAAATGTGTTTTCTAAAGTTGTAAACCCAGCTCAATTTGATTTAAAAAGATAACTTATCAAACATACTTCATAATCTCTACATTTTTTTTTACTAAAAACTCAAAAAAAAAGTTTGACTTAATCATGGCCTTAGATGTTGAAATTGACATGAAGGATGCAATGGTGGTGGGACCAGTTATGAGCTTGTATTATTAAGGGTCTTTTAGACCTGAAAATGGATAGCTAGAATTGGGATATAGATAACCTACCATGGAAAGACAGATTATGGAAAGGTTTTGCTAAAAATAAGATTTTTTTTGGCAAACTTTTTTTAAGGGATGCTATTTGAAAGTATAATAGCCTTTCTTTCTTTGATTCAATCAGATGTGGGAGTCAGCTACTCATTGTTTTCAAAGAAATTAAATTACTTTTATTCAAATTCTTTCCAAAATCTCATCCTTTGAATGTGAATACTTTGAATTCATAAAAACTTCAAAACCTAATTTTTGGATGACTAAACTTAAGATTATTCGAAAGAACACTTGTGATAGAATTCTTTGACAATGGTATTTTTGGCTCACATCAAAGAAAGACATGGAAAAAATACCAAAAGATATAAACAATACCAAAAAATTACTCTTGTTATTTAAGTTATAAATTAGTTTATTTATATTTATTTAATTTATGTTATAAGTTATAAAATTTAATATTCTTTTTAATAATATTTAAGAATAATAATATATATATATATATATATATATATATATATATATATATATATATATATATTATAATGTTATGATATAATGTTATAATGTTATATTAACGTTATAATATAACATTAAAATAATATTTTTTTTCTTTATTTTTCCATAACAATTCCCACTCCAATAAAAAAATTTATTTATAAATAAACTTAAGGAGAATAAAATAAAAGATCAAGAATCAATTTTTTCATTGTGGACAACATTTATCATGCATTAGATGACAAGGGTATTTTGACTCACATCAAAGATACATGGAAAAAATCAGGTATAAACAATACCAATATATATATATATATTGATATATATATATATATATATATATATATATATATATATATATATATATATATATATATATATATATATATATATATATATATTACATCATAACATTATAACATTAAAAAAGTTTTTCTTTATTTTCCATAACAATTCCCTCCAAAAAAATATATATATTTATTAAACTCAAAGAAAATAAAATAAGAGATCAAAATAATTTTTCATTGTGGATAACATTTATCATGCATTCGATGAAAGTACCTTTCGTGTTTGAACTTTCACTTAAAAATCTAAAATCTAATATTATAACCAAAGTTTTGAACAAGTATATAAATTATTGTGTTAGGTATACACATAATATGAGACATGCTATAAGTTCTACTCAAGGATGCACTTTCATCTCAATTCATAAGTGTTTTAGGATCTAATAAGATCTCATTGCAGCGGCCTATTACTACAACACTTATATAGATAAGATCTAAGATACACTGCAATTATAGTATCTTACAAAATTTTTGCATTTGATCTCATTAAAAGTTATAGCTCAACCTTATTTTCATTATAGTTTAGCATAAATATATATATATACGTATGATATTTATAATATTTAAAATTGCTCTTTTACCAGTCATTCGATCAGCTTCATTTTTACCACATTGAACATTCTATCATAGTGTTTCCAATATGAAGGTTGGGTTTCCATTGTGATGACTATTCTAACCCCATCCCTTATAATGATTTCAATATATAAGTCTTTGCAAGTCCTTTCGTCAATAGATCTGTAATATAAGGAATTATGTCTTATTCTTATATGATATTTTTTATCATTGTATTTTGCACTTCTTGTTTATATACTGATTATCACAATTTATTAAAATAATACTATAAATTTTCAATACAAGTAAACAAATTAATAAATTTTTAAGCCACTTTGAAGCACAAGAGATCAAGTGCTATATGCTATAAATTTTGGGCAATAAGAGATGATTAGTTTGAAGTTTTTGATCATGAGCAATGAGATTGATCAAGTAAAAGAGAAAAAATTAATACACCTAGATCTACATAGATAGTATCATCGGCACGCCTCCCTCCCAAGCTAATTCGATCTCATTACTTTTTCTTTATTTGCTTAGTTATGTTAAATTTATTTCTTAATTTCTAATTTACTTTCTTATAATTCTAACAATCTTAGAGTAAATCAATATATTTTCTTTATTTTAATTATATTCACTAATTAAAAAATATATATCTACACAAATATCACTTCATCATGATGATGTTAAGTCAAAAAAATTTATAGGAACACACTTTAAATGATGACAAAAAAATTATATATTGGTTGATATGTTTAGGATTAATTTCTGCAATATATAATCCTCCTTCATCTGAACCTAATTCAAAAAGAGAAAATAATTCTTCTTTTAATGAAGGGTTAGGAAAAACAATAACTCCACAAGAGATTGATTTTCTTTGCCTTGGACGCATTCTTAGAGCTCTTTCCGATCATCTTTAGGACATGTGAACTACAAAAAAATTAAAAGAACGATGTATATGAATTTAATATCTAAAAATGACATAAATAAATATGTGAAGTGTGAAATTCTCTCTCAAATAAAACAAACTAAAAAACCATTTAAATCTATTTTTGTTAAGCAAAATAATTTATTAGATCTTATTCATAATAATATTTGTGATTTAAATGATAATTTAACTAGAGGAGGTAAAAGATATTTATTACTTTTATTGATTATTTTTAAAAATTTTGCTATGTTTATTTAATCAAAATTAAAGATTTTTAGAAATATTTAAAATATAAAGAAGAAAAATCAATTAAATAAGAAAATTAAAATTTTAAGATCGGATAGAGGTGGAATATATTTCTTTTATTTATAAAATTTGTGAAGAAAATGATATTATACATCAAGTTACCATATTCTCCTCCTAATGAGAGCAGAGAGAAAAAAATAGAACATTAATTAATATGATAAATGCTAATTTCATCAAATTTATTGAATAATTTATGGAGTGAAGCTTTATTAACAGCTTATTTTATTTTAAATCAGATTCCTTATAAAGATTCTAATAAAACACCTTATGAATTTTGTAAAAATAGAAAACCTAATTTAAAGTATTTAAATGTTTGGGATTGTTTAGTTAAAATATCTATTCCATAATGTTAAAAGTGAAAATTAAGATCTAAAACTATAGATGATGTATTCATTGGATATTCTCTTAATAGTCATACTTATAGATTTCTTATCATCAACTCTAATATTAGTGATATTTCTATAAATATAATTACGAAATTTAGAGATGCTACATTTTTTTTTGAAGATATATTTTTTATGAATAATAAGATTACAAAATCTATTAATCAAAAAGAATCTTCAATAGAAAATTCTATAATAAATAATAATGATACTAATCTAACTAATAACAATGAGAAAAATATTAGAAAAAGTAAAAGAATTAGAAAAGAGAAAAATTTAGGTGATGATTTTATTCTTTTTAATTGAAATATTTATTTTAGAAAATAATTGTACTACTTTTGATGAAATGATGAATTATATGCAATTTTAAAGTATTAATAATGAAATAGATTATTATATCAAATAAGACTTGGTATTTGTGATTTACCTGTTAAAACTATTGGATGTAAATGGATATTCAAAAAGAAATTAAAATAAGCTGGATCTATAGATAAATCTAAAAGCAAGATTAATAGCCAAAGGATATATACGAAAATGTGGTATTGACTATTTTGATATTTATTCTTCGGTTTCTAGAATTTATATAATTCATTTGATTTTAGCTTTATCTTGATAATCTAGTTATATAATCAAATGATGTAAAATTGCATTTTAAATGGTGATTTAGATGAATAAATTTATAGATCAACCTAATTATTTTAAAAAAGAAAAGAAAATGTAAATTAGTAAAATCTTTATATGGATTAAAGCTCTTAAATAATGGCATGAAAAGTTTGATAAAATAGTATTGACATATAAATTTTAAGTGAGTCGATAAATGTGTTTATATTAAAGTTGTTGATCATGATTATATTATTGTATGCCTTTATGTTGATGATATTTAATTTTTGATACACATCTCAATATTGCAAATAATATTAAAAAGTTTCTATCAACTCAATTTGATATGAAAGATTTAGGTGAGCTAAATTAATAACGATATTTATAAATAAATATTCTATTATTCAATCACATTATATTCAAAACTTCTTAAAAATTTTCAAGATGTGAGTCAGAAAACTATATAACTCTAGATTACATCTTATAAATAATTTAGATGATAGTATTATAATTAAAATATTCTCAAATAATTGTCTTATGCATCTAGCAAATTATTCTCGACTTGATATTGCTTATGCTATAAAGTAAAATTGAGTAGATATACTAGTAATCCTAGTGAAACTCATTAGAAAGCACTAGAAAGCATTTTTAAATATTTAAAAGGTATAATAAACTATTGCATTCATTATAGTGATTCTCCTGTAGTATTAGAAGGATATTGTGATGCTAGTTGGATTGCTGACACGAATGAAACAAAAGTCACTAGTTATGTCTTCACATTTTGTGGTGTGCAATATCATTGAAATCCATTAAAGAAACATTAATCTCTAAATCTATTATCAAAGCAATTTATAGCACTTGATCTAAGCCGAAGTGGTGACTTAAAAGTTTATTAATTTGTTTACCTTATTGAAAAATACTATACTATTTTAATAAATTGTGATAATCTGCTATAAAGAAGTAAAATAAAATGATAAAAAAATGTCATATGAGAATTAGACATGATTCTTTATATGAATTATATAAAAGATCTATTATTACTTACAATTTTATTTGCTCTGAGAAAAATATTACAGATCCATTGATGAAAGGGCTTGCAAAGATTTCTATATTGTGATCATTAGAAGAGATGGGGTTAAAATAGTCATCACAGTGAAAACCCAACCTTCAGATTGAAAACACCATGATAGAAGGTTCAATATGGTAAAATGAAGCATCGAATTAAAACATAATTTTAAATATTATAAATATCATCCTTATGTATATTTGTGCTAAACTGCAATGAAAATAAGATTGGGTTATAGCTCTTAATGAAATCAAATGCAAAAATTTTGTGACATATTATAATTATAGTGTATCTTGGAGATCTCACGTATATATAAGTGTTGTAATAATAGGCTATTACAATGAGATCATATTAAGATCCTAAAACACTTATGAATTAAGATGAAAGCGCATGACCTTTAAAGGGTACCCTAGAGTAGAACTTATAGTGTGTCTCATATTATGTGCATACCAAATAACACAATAATTTATATACTTAGTTCAAAACATTGGTTACTATAGTATTTATTATTGTTAGATTTTGGTTATACTAAGTAAAAGTTCAAACCCATAAGGTACTTTCATCGAATGCATGATAAAAAGTTATCCAAAATGAAAAAAATTGATTCTTGATCTCTTATTTTATTCACCTCAAATTTATTTATAAATATATATTTTTTATTAGAGAGGGAATTGTAATGGAAAAATAAAGAAAATATATATATTATTTTAACGTTATATTATAACATTAATATAACGTTATAATATATCATAACATTATAATATATATATATATATATATATATATATATATATATATATGTATTATTCAAAATGTTATTAAAAGAATATTAAATTTTATAACTTATAACATAAATTAAATAAATACAAAAATTAATTTATAACTTAAAATAATGACTAGTAATGATTATAAATCATAATTAGTGATTTAATATTAAGCTCTCATCCTTACCCTATAAATAGATGAATAATGCTTGAATGAGAAAAAAAAATCAATATTCTCTCTTCCTTCCATTTCACAATTTTCTTCTCATTCTCATTTCAACAAGAGATACCAATTAGTTCAAAAGTCGAAATGGGCATACATGATCAAGACAAGGGTTTGTATCTCACGAAAAAAATACAAAGCACCCAAGCCGATCTACTCTAAGGATAGTGTCATGACGCTCTCTCCTCGCTACTAAAATTCATACTTATCATGATCAACTATTTCAACAAGTAGATCGAGGCAAAGCCACTCACCAAAATAACTACCTACAAAGTTTAAAACCTTATTTATATTGGCATTATTTATCGATATGGACTACTAATGCCAGTCATAATGGAAAACATACCATAAATATGTGAGTAAGAGAATTCTACGAGTTATAAGGGATCTAGTTGATGTATCTTCAAAGAGTAATGGCCAGAAAGAAGTGGAAAATAAAAAAAATCTTAAACTTACTAAAAAAACACAATGTGCCAAAGTAAAATGGGTAGACATCCTACCAGACATACTTTAAGCCTCGCGATGACCCCAACCTCAACAACCAAACATACCCCATTCACTCTATCCCATGGGATGGAAGTTGTGTTATCGGTTGAGTATGAACTTCTTATTAAAAGGGTCATAGTTGTTGTTGAGTTGGATAAAGGAGTTAGGGAGTGGGAAAAGTAAAATGTTAACTCCATGAAAACCACTCTCAATCTATTAGAGGAACTATGAATTGAAGCGTCAATAAAATAAGAAGGGATAAAGAAATTAAAGGCCAAATATTACAATCACCATGTTAAAGAAAGGTACTTTAGAGATGGTGACATGGTGCTGAAGAAGGTAGATGCAGTGACTCACTAGAACATATTAAGCAAATTTGCTCACATGTGGGATAGACCATATGCAGTCAAAAGGCAAGTCAGCCTGGAGGTTATCGACTATAGACGCATTCCGGACAAGACGTGCCACAATCTTGGAAAAAAAAGATCTAAAGAAGTTCAAACCTGGTATTCTTGAAATGATAAAGGCTTTTTCATATAAGAAATGCAGTGTTCAATTAACTTACAACATAAATTGGGTGAATACTAGTGGACCAAGTTAACACTCAAGTAGCTACATATCCACTTAAGCTAGTTGACGTGCCATTTTTGGCCCAAGTAATATATTAACATATAAAACTTAATGTGTCATTCTTGGCACGTGCGAGTAAAAGTTGAATTTAGAAGAATAATCAAGAAAGTATTATATTATACTCAACTAAAATATTTCATGAATTACCAAGAGGAGAATGAGTGTAAGATTGACAACCGCAAGGCCAACAACTCCAAAAGACCAATAATTCATATGGTTGGTAACTCAAGTATAAGACCGACACTCCGTGAGGTCTACAACTCTAAAAGACCAACACTCTATGCGGCTGGCAACTCAAGTATAAGACAGACACCTCGTGTGGTTGGCAACTCCAAAACACCAACACTCTGTAGTTTGCACCCTCATATTCCTGCTAAAATGTGATGAATCAAGTCTTAAAATGATTATACCAAAGTGAGTATGATCAAAAACTTTCTACCAAGTAAAGGACTTGAATATAATTTCTCAATCATGACACAATAGAATATATTTAACAAAATGTGTTTTGTTAAGTATATCTAATTTGTAGATGATGAGAGTGAATACCTAGCTAATAAGCATGAATAAGTACTTTCCCATGTCATAACTGACATTTCAAACTATATCGAGCAAGCATTCACCATGCAAAGCAAGTGCATTTACAAAATAAGCTCATTATATTAAAAAAGAAAGAAAGTGCAAAAAAGATTTTTATTTTCTTAAAAGTTACATATATAAAAGATTAATATGCAGTATGCAAAAAATCTAATATACATTTTTTGAACTCACAAAAAAGAAAGAAAAGGGAAGAGGCCAGAAGGAAGCTAGTTGGTGCTCCCTTTTTTGTCACCTCCATTGGAGATCCTAACAGAGTGAGTGTATTATCAAAGTCCAAAAGCTTATCATCAAATCGATCGTGCCTCATTAACTTAGTGATTATATAGTCAACACTTTCCTTAAACTTCTCCTGCAATAAATGATTGTACTCATAAGAATCATGGGATTCAAACAACATAGCTTCCTTTTGGGGAACTCAGTATGGTGAGATATCTCCACTTCCAGCTCCTTCTACATCTCTTCAAAGTGAGTCAGCCTCAGGATGGCTCACTCCTTCTTTTCCTCTTCACACTTTGCCTCCTGGAGTTTGTTGAGCTTTCTCTCAGAGACATCGAGCTCACCTTTTACAATGGTGAACACCATCCTCTTTGTCAATAGCTCCTTCCTCTTTAGCAAAAACTTCCTATAAACTTCCCAAGTTGTCTGCCATGTCATGGCTTAGGTGATCATCACTGAATCTAGTAGTTGCCTATTAAAAAGATCCTCGAAGAGTGAGTCCAGTCCATCAAAGAAGATTTATTGCCCTAGCTCTAATGCCTTACATGTAGCATGGCAAGATTAGGAGTGAAGTTACTTACAACATACTCTTTTAGCTCCTTGACAACCTTAGTCTTCTAGCTCAGGGGGTCATGAGGAGTAGAGCTCGCAACTCTTTTCTTGGACTTCTTGGGAAAGAAGAGGAACTCATGAACTTTGTTGAAGTGGAGATAATGATAGATGTCCAAAATCTTATCCTTCATTCTCTCTAGAATATACTTCACCTATGGACTACCACCTTATCCACAAGGAAAGAAATATGAACAGTCAGCACTGACCATTTGACTGAGATTTTCACAAAAATATAGCTTCAATTTCCACTTCCTAATCTTATTCGATAGGTCTTGGATTTTCAACAACATTATTGAAAGTTGGATGGTGCCATCTGGGTGCCCCTTGACAATGAAGACATGGCAAAAGAGAGCATACTCCATGCCAAACCCTCTTCTCTCAGGAGGATGAGAAAGGTGGTGATGATCACCACCCAAGTTTGACAAGACTTGGGCAAGCACCACCCCATAAAATTTAGAAATATCCACCCACTTGTAGAATAGGGGGAAGTAAAATCCAAACTTAAAATGGTCTAAGTGGATGCATAACTTGTCTGACTTGGAGTTAAACCTCTCATCCTCACCGACCACTCACACTAAGAAGTTTGAGTTGCCATGGAAGTAATTTTGGAAGACAACTGAGGAGACCGACTATCGAAGTTTGGGCAGCTCTTTGGCCTTAGTGTGCATGAATCTTTCTATAGCTTTCTTCATAGATGCCACTAACATTCCTTATTATCACTCTATAGAGCAAAAGATAAGAAGTGATAAAAGTTTAACCAACCATAGTGCAAGAAAATTTATAGATGTGACAACTAAAGCGCAGTAACATGGATGTCATATCAGCCATTAAATGAAGATATCTTTTACAAAATCGCATGGAAACCATGAATGATGCAACTCATTACAAAAAGATTTAAACTGTCCACTCGCCTACCCAAAAGGCTCGCAAAAAATTGATGCAAAAAGATTTAAACTGTCCAAAGCATATTTTATCATTATAGCAAATAATATTTTAAATGCACTTGCTAATCCCCACTTACATAATTTTTTAAATTATTTTATAGTGGGGTCCAAGTGCTAATAAGTAATTAAATATGAAGTTGGTGCCCATGATAAAAAAGGATGACTTGCTCAACTCAACGTAGTGTCGAAGTAAGGACAACTTGGCCACTGTGATCACAAATCTATATTGGGACTCCACCTCTATTATTCCTTAATCTCTAGCCTCATTCATAGCTCGACTGACTCCTACCTCAATGAGCTTATTCCCTCTTTGAGAGAGGACATTCTTCTATATAAGGAAATGACCCTGGTAATGAAGAAAAGAAAAGCTCCTTTTTGACATCCCCTCCCCTGAACGAGAGGGCTCTTTCTTCTCAAACTTGCCGCTATTCTGGTACGTTGATGAAGGGAAGCTCGTTAGCATTTCCTGAATATCCACCAAGATGAAGCTAGCCATCCCAACGACAGATAGAGTAGGGGTTGTGGCATTCACTTCCAAAGTAAAGAAGTCCACCTAAGAGTAAGACTCAAACAATTCGAGGGGACACTCAGAAGAGCTACGATCACCCCTACACGATGAGAAACAAATTTGTTAAGCAAGGACAAAGGCATTTCAATGAGATGATTTTCTAATGGCATAATCATATGGAAAGAAAGCTACCGTTGTAGTAAACAAACTTCCTAGTCACTTGGACAATGCCCTAGCAACTCACCTGTGACTAGTTGAACTATTTTCTCGAGACTACCTAAAGAATACAAAGAGATGACTCTGAGAGCCGAGTGTTTATTTTCATCCTCTGTCGACCCTGCATCGATATGAAAGAAAGTAAAAAAAGAGTGAAATATATCATACTCACAAAATAATAGAAATTCCTACCTTGGCGAGACATTCCTCCATCATCTTTTCATGGAGGTGGTGTTTGGCAGCCTACTTATCATGATTTTTCTTTACTGGATGAGAGGGGTATTGTCCTCCTCTTCTCTGGTATCAAGCACCTCCACCTAGGGCATAGAAGAAGATTGATCTACCATGGCCAAAGGAGGAGGAATGCTCGCTTCCACCAACAAATCTTCGTCACCGCCCCTAGTTGGAGTAACAATAACAACTTGGATAGGAGCTATCGAAGTCCTCATCTTGGTTGGAAAGGCGATCACAATTCCACAAACCTCTTAGCCTTCCCCATATTTCGAAGACTCACCCAAATCTCTATTAGGTCAACATAACCACAGAGCCTCTTGAACTTGAAATCAACATGAAGTAAGCACCTTCCTAAGTCAAAAAGTGATGCAATATTAATGATAGAAAAGCTACTTTCCTATCAAAATTTTGTTAAGTATTTATAGCCAATTATCTTTTTTTGAGAAACTTTATAAAGACTAGAAGATTTGGAAAGCTGAATGTATACCCATATGCACCTCATGAGCCAAGTGACCATGAGATTATCTAAATCATGATGGCTACAACATGACATCCTACCTCAGGGACAAAGACTCACCCCATGAAGGGCAAGCGCACAAGGAATAGAACTTCCACTGACTAATTGATACTCAATAGCTTGTTTCAAGATTGATGGCTCACTCACACATGGGCGACTCAACAGCTTATTTCAGGATTGATAGCTCACTCACACATGGGCGACCACACATCCATAGTGCGAGTGCATGATAAATATATTACACTGTTGAAGCCCAAGGTACCCAACCAAGGGAACTCCTCACCCAATCATTATAAACTCACCTCTCAAGGTTAAGATATACTTTTTTATCTACTTGGCACTCTTTATATATACACCCCCTTAAAACTATAAAAGGTGGACCTTAGACAATTTAGGGGGTTAAACCCTTGATTCCTTTGGGACTGAGGCATCATTCTTCCTTTTATATACCTTCATTTATCGAAGATCATTTAATTTTCACTTTATTATAGCACCTCAAAGAGGAAATGAAGGGTTGTTTGTACTCTTATTTCTTGATATAACACAAAATCTTATAGTTCTATACTTCCTCCCACTATCTCATAAATCTGAATCTAACTTCTCAAGCACCTAAGTAGGTTCTGCCTCGCTCATAGACAAAATTGAATCCAACATATCTAGTAGATCATCAAGGTACAAATCACTAAATACAAATAGGATGGGAAATGTTATAACATGTATGTGATACTTAGGTACTTCTTTCACAACATCCTTCACATAAAATGAATAGCATGAAGTGAGGTCCAAAAACTTTTTAACATGGTGTTGAATCTCACTTTTTGTACTATGATGCCTAAAGGTAAAGGTAAATGGGTAGAACTCTTAAAAGCCAAATTAGTTGTGATTTCTTTAGTGATAGTAGATTAGTTGAAGATTATATTTTTCTTCTAACTAGATTTTAGTTAGATCTCAAAGCTAGGCTTGTGTAGAGAAGTATGTGTCTATTTATCCATAGGCTTTATAAAAAATAATTTTATGATCTTTTTATTATGTTTAAAAATATAAATATTTTCTCAACCATAATGAGTCTCATTAAGATTATATAGCCAAGGTTTGGCAAATAATATATGTGCCCAAATGTGGTCTTCATAACTACTTATTTTTATAGGCACTAGGAACTTATATGTGATGGAAAAGTAGGTGTGATTTACCAAGCTCACATGAAATGGCTTAGGATTCGGGTTTTGCTTAAGGTTCACTCTAGAAAGAATATTACATTTATGGCAGAAGTATACACATGATGGATTATGAGCTTACTCTTAGTTATATTACATTTATCTCCCTATCTATTTGCAGTTCTCACAGGTTTTATATCCTCACCTAATAAAAGGCTACCATCATGGATCTCCTTAACCTTATCTTATATTCCTTATTCGTCTACTTCATTAGTCTCATCAATGAACGTGATTTTGGCTTTAACTAGTATTGCATATATCTCCTCTTATAACATTAAAGAAAATTATTTCCTTATTCTTTGAAGTTGACTCAATGATTATTCTATTATGTTAGATACTAAAGGATGAAAGACCTCTAGTAGACCTCTGATTAAGAAAGGAGAACGTTTGATTAGAGGAATTTTTACCATTCAATCTAGATAAAGAAGCAGCCTTCTTATTCTTTTGTAAGAGTAAAATATAGTGAAAAGCATCCTCAAGACTAGAGGTCTTGTAACTCCATCTCATACCTAATGACACTCACAAGATCAAAAACAAATTTATTGGCCAATTTTCAATCCTAATTTGTACAATTAGCCTCGATCACAAGATCTTCAAAAGTGTTTTCATGTATTCTACTATCTATGGAGTGACTATGGCACCAGATGAGAAGGTGAATTGGGTGATTTCAATAAATATTATAAGTTAAAAATGTAAACTTTAAATTTGATAAACATTATTTTAAAGTTGCTAAAATATTATTTAAATATAAAAAAATGAATAAAAAATGTAGAAAAATAAAAAAAAGATAATAGGAAAGCAATTTTTACAAGGTTTGTCCAAATTCAAAAATGACTTACGCCCCAATAATAAAATTTAAACAAAATGAAAAAAATTAAAAATATTTTATGATTTTGACAATAACAAATTTAAACTTATAGCAACAACCCTCATAATTAGGTAATTTCACAACACAATTAATCACCTTACAATTAACAAAGAATTGTAAGAGTTTTGGCAAATAAGTAGCTCACCAAATTTTAAATGAAATGATAAACTAACTTTTCAAAAATGATACTCGTAATGGATATACCTTTATGCAATTGATCAATCAATATACTTTCTAAATGTGCTCAAATTTTTATAATACTTGAAAGTAAATTTCAGCAATCACAAAAAATAATTTGTAGTTAATTATGTCCAATTTATAATAATGCAATAAAAGTATTGTGAATCTCTTCACCAAAGATATATATATTCAATTACAATTAAATTATTTTAGTAAAAATATAAATTAAAAATCAAGCATTTGAATGCATTGATTATTTAAGGTAAATTCACATATAGTACAAGTTAAATTTCAACACTAAAAAAATTTTTATCATGTAATTTGTAATGTCAAAAACATTAAAAAAATGTCTAATCAATATACTAAATGCAATTTTATACAAATATGATTTGAATGTGTTAAAAAGAAGTACTGATTTATCATTTTTACATATCAATAATAACCATGGAACACCACACTTGAAAACATCCATGTTTGAACAAGTTAAATTCTTCCAAACAACAATAATGCTTATGCTAATATTTTCTTTTGAAATCACTTCAAATAATTTTTTAATCTAATTGAGGTAGTCACAACATAAAAACACTTAGAGAGAAATTAGATAGCATTTTTGCATTAACACACAATAATCAAAAGGTGAATTTTCTTTACTCAAGCAATGGATCAAATTTAGTGTTGTTCAATGAGTGTAGTTGTCCAAAGAAATTGGGGTTATGTGTTTTACACAGGTTTTAACACATTCCAAAGAGAGACTCATGGCTACGGAAAGAAATTTGGCACGTTTTTTAAGAAAAATAAATAATTTGCATGAATTTGTGGCCGACCAAAAGAATTTATCTGATTTTGGTGAGTAATTTGTTCCAAATGATGAATGAAAATTAAGAAGTGGATTTGAATTGAAATTAAATGAAATTAGGAGAAAATTGCAATATTAAAAGCTAAAATTAATTTTGAAGAATTTGTCCAAAAAAAGAAATAGCTAATGGAGTTGATTTAAATAAGTTAAGAAGAGTAAGCACTTGTTTAAAAACATATGGTTATTAATATATGAATCAATAGTTAATTAAAATGAATCAAAATAAAATATAGACAACCATAAATTAATTTTTTAATTTTAGTTCCATTCGGAGGGATAATATAAATTTAATTTGGGTTAAGTAAATAATATTTTATATTCATATTTTAATGATGAATGCAACCAAAGAATTTGATAAAATTTTCATTAATAATAAAATAAATGACTAATAATTTGGTTTAGAGAAACTACACTATGTATATTAAACATAAATTATTTATTCAATTGAATTTTCACTAAACAATCAAAATAAGGACCTTGGGAGTTGATGATCTCATTTTTAGATGAGGTTTACACCATTCTTAGTCTTAGTAATTAAGATTCTTAATCCTGGACTAAGATCCCCCTAATTAAACCCTAAGCACACTTCATTAAGTGACAAAGTGTATAATCAATCAAAAACTAAAATAAATAAAACCCATGATCAAATGGAATACAAAATCTAGAGCCAAAGCTAGAATGAGAATCCTAGGGTAAAACTTAGGTTAGACTAGTGGCCACCTAGAAACCTAACAATTGAGCTAGATGAGTCAATCACTTTAAATTCACTCAAACTAAACTCAACACCAAATGAAACACATTTGAACCAAAACATAAATTCAATGGGCCCTTAAATAGTTTGATTAACTCAAGTAACCTATTTAAGCCCAATTTGATTTAAGTCCAAATAAAATCAAAATTAAATCAAACTAAATCAAACTAAAAGCACAAAGTCAATGCATAGAGATAAATGAATTTAAAAATAAATCTAGATTATGTTTAAAGTAGTCAACTAGGTCATTTGCCTTAGAGTTGACCTATATGAGCCCCACCTAGTCAAAATCAAATCTACACAAAATTATATTAAATTAAATTATCCCAAAGACTCAAATTCATCATATTAACTTAATTAAATGTAAAAATAAATTCAATTGAGGCTCAAATTAGCTAATTAGGCCATTTAACCTAGCCCATTTAAACCAAATTGGGTCAAACTTAAGTCAAACCTAAAATTGATCCAAATTAAATAAAATTAATTAACCCAAATTACTCTAAATGATTGCTAAAATATAATTGAAGCCTAATCTAAGCCTAACATAATCAATTTGACTAAATGAACCCAATTTGACTCACTTTGATTAAAGTGGATCAAAATAAGTTGAAATCAATTCAAAACCAAGACAATTCAAATCAATTAAACCTTAGAAAATTGCATGGTCAAGAGACATGATTAAAGATTAGACCCAAATTCAATGATCCAACATTACCCATTAAACTCTACCCAAATCAATTGGGTCAACATGGGTTGACCCAAATTCAAATTTAAGCTAAAGCCCAAATTAAACTTTGGCAAACTAAACCCATTCTTATTCCCTAAATATGAAAAGGTTTTGCGGCCTTCAATGACTAGAAGAGAAATCAAAGAGGAGGGATTAGTGGCATGGAGCTATGTCATGTGTGAGAGAGCAAGTGGAGCTTTTAAAAACTTATCCTTCCCACCATTTTACTCATCTAGCCATCAAAGGAAACTTTGGGGCACACCAACCTTCATCTAACATCTAAAAATTAATGTAAGCATGCTCACAACCACTTGAAAGCCCATGCTAATCAAGTAATCACCTCTCTCAACCATCATGAATGGTGCTTTTTTGCCACCTTTAAAAAGGGGAGAGAGAGCCTCTACTCTCTCTCTCTCTCTCTTTTTGGCCAAAAACACACTTCTGAGCATCTAAGAGAGAACCTTCCCCCTTCCTCTCAACTCACTAAAATATCAGAACACCTAAAATCTAGCAAACCCCAATGGCGATCAGTGATTAGGACAATCTGAGATGAGGTGGAGAAAATCACATAAAAGCTCCATCTCAAGGTGAGAATCGAGTTTGACTCAAGAAATCTATTGAACAAAAGCTTCGTAGAGGTGATCTCTTGAGCTGTTAGTAGAGATTCAAGCTTTGAGTTTTGATATTAAGAAACCAAGCAATGTTGATGAAAACCTATAGGAATCAATAGAATTCATCCCCTCTAAACCCCACAGTGCGAAAGCACTCAATTTCTAACGAGTTCACCAAAATATCGGGGCTTATACAGGTGTTTGAGGAGGACATTTTATTCACCTCGTGCTTTGTTCACCAGCACTAAGGAAGGAGGCTCGAATGGGCAGTTGAAATAAATCCACCAATAAGTAATTAAAACCCCTTTTAACCTACCCAATTAATGAGAATCATCTCAACTACAAATCAAACAGTTCACATTTAGGCAATTCCTATCCAAATCCACATCATGGCCACATAGACCAATTGGGCATTGACACGCATGATGGCATGCATAGGGTTGACTAGTTTAAATAAAAAAAATAGAGATTTTTTGAATTAAATAATGCTAAAATGACCAAAAATTATAAAAAAATCATTAAAAATAAAATATATAATAAAAATTTATAAATAAGCTCTTATTGGATTTGTCTTTTCAATAGGAATAAAATGAACCTAAAATTCCTATTTTTTGTTTCATATTAATTTAGGTTTGAATGAACATTTAATTTATTTAAATAATCCTAAAATACTAATCAAATTGACCTAGAATTTTTAGAGATTGTATGTGAGGCTAAGATTCACCTACCATAAAAATCTCATGTTAAAATGATGATTGGATTAAAAGTTATTGATTTTTGAAACTAAAATAACTTATTTTAAAAAATAAATAATTAAAAATCAATAAAATTATGAAAAATCATCGAATAGCTTAAATTAATTTAGTTTACATTAAGAAACTCAATAAAAATATTTAAGCCCTCTAAATCTCATTGACTCACAAATCATCAATTAAGGACTTAATTAATCTTAATAGATTAACTTAATCACACTAAACTTTAAAAAATCACAATAAATCAACCACTAAGATAAAAAAAATACAAATGATCCCTCTCTAAATTCAAATTTTATAAAGAATCTAATAAAAATAAAATTTCTAATTTTTATTTTATAATTTTGGATTAATTTAGATTTTAAATAAAATAATCAAATCTTAATTACACCTTTCTTTCTCTCAAAATTTAAAAATGTAAGAAATTCTACTATAATAAAATATAATTACAAGTAAAAGATCGTAATATAAGAACAACTTTACTCCTCTCAAAAATAATAAAAAGCTAGATAAAAAGTCCTACATCTCTATTTTATAGAATGTTTGTTGATTATGAAAGAAAACTACATTTTGGTTTGTGGAAGATATATGACAGTTAATATAATATGATAGCTATCTAAGTGTAACCACTAAGAGACTCCAGTACTCCGGTTGATGTCGATGTATTCACTGTGAGTTTGTGAACAAATTCGCCTCAACCAAGCAACTAACGCCAAACTTACTAACTCGCATGGGCATATGTTAGAATACTAAAAGACATCATTAAATTTTGAAGCTCATAATTATGAAGGATTGTACAAGAAGTGCAAATACTTTGTTATTTGTTATTAGTCATTAATGTTAAAATGTAGAATATGGTGATGCACTTAGTAAAAATACCTAAATTATATGGTCCCTTCAATATTTGTAATTCGATTAAGGGTGAAATAGCTTAGAACAAAAAAATGGGACTACCAACCCTCATGCAATATAAGTTTATGCTTTACTCTCAATATTGTCAAAATTAAGTTCATCAATCAACAAAATTAAGTTTCATTCTCTATAATTATACTAGTCGGTGTCATAACTAACTTGTAAGATAATGAAGATCACCCTATATTATCATGATCATTAATTTATGATGTTGCCTAAAAAAGAAGTGTAGTGTAAAAGAAACACAATGTAAAGTGTGAGTGTAATGCATTTGGATTTCATTAAGGTTATTTGATTGGAAACTTTACAAATACATGGGTCAGGTTTTTTTTTTAGTATAATGAATGTAATGTAAATTATTTTTTGGGTTAACAGTGGTGGTGGCGGTGGCAGCCGGCAAGGGGCAATCGGCCGATGGTGGAGATGATAGTGGTGGAGGTGGCGACGGTCATGGGTGATCAGTAGAAGTGACAGTGGTGGGTGGCCAAGGTGGGTGAACAAAGGGCATGGTTGCTATGACTAGATGGTGTGATGACTATGGTGGATGGACGTTCTCACACACCAATTAGTATTTAAAATTTACCCAATTTAGGTGAATTTCAATTGGGAAAATTCCAAATACAACATAAATCACCTTTTCAATACATTTCAAATATATTACAAATACCTTAAAATTTTACTTTGTACCATACCAAACAATCCACAAGTTAAAATCTAATTTTTTTTTAAAACTTTGCACTCAAAATGCATTTAACCAAATAACTCTTTAGATATTCTATATTATAAAAGAACAATAACAATAACAACAATGAGATTTTATCCACTCACTACATGAAATTTTCTTCTCCATTATCATTTTAGATATTCTATATTAAAGGAGACATACTTAAATAGTATAGATGTTCTCCTATTTTTGATATTTTACACCAATATATACTTTATGATTGACAAATATGGAGTTCAAATAATTAGGTTGTTAATTTCAAAATTGGATATCAATCAATAGATTAGATCTTCCATATGATTGTAATAATGATATTTATCATTCCAAGAGAGATATATGAAAACTAATAAAGTGACTCTAAAAAAAGATCCACTAAAAAATTTAAACATTTTTTTCTTTTAATAACTATCAAGAAAAAATCAACAACTCTTTTGTAATATCATTGTTAAAATTATTTTATTTAAGATCGATGAATCTGCTACTTAGTTAATCTTAAAGCCAAGATGTTCTCCTTCCTTAAGATTTTGGATTAGGGTTAAGGATCAAATGGCCTCAAGTAGGAGTTGGAGAAAAGCACATGCTCGAAATCAATGAAGATCATAACAATGAAAAAAAGTCAAAAAAGAGCATGAGTTATCCAATTTATTCAATTTAATGAGATCCATCTTTGTATAGAGAAATAAATGACCACTACTAAAGGAAAAGGAAGGTTTTAGATATTTTACCTTAGACAGACTTCTCATTTTTATCTCAATAGGATTCTTTCTTAGTTCTATTATTTTCTCCAAACTCAAGCAATAATTTCTCCAACTATGTTTATTAGAGGTAGACTAGACTAGGAATGGTCTGACATTACTCTAGTTGCCCTAGTTTATTTTGGCATATTATAGGTTGAATAGCTTATTTAGGCTTCATTTGGATTTTCTTTAGTTTACTTTGTTTTAATGTGGCTTATTTTGTCTTAGCATTATTTTGTTTTATTTATATGCCTTGGATAAAATTTGCCTAGCTTTTCTCAGCATAACTTGGTGTAATTGGCTTGACTTGATATCACTTAACTTTCCAAGCTTTATTTAACTTGCTTGGCATAACTTTCCTTCTAAGTGCAATATGACTACATAAGATTAGGCATTAGTAGTCTTAATTTGACTTAATACAATTTGGCATAGATTTGCTTAGCATTGCTTAGCTTCATATGATTTTGGTTTGCATGACTTGGCCTCTCTTTGTTAGGCAAGTATTTGCATCCTTGGTGGCATGGCTTGGTTAGAGTTGCTTAGGTGGTTTGAGTTTTCTTAGAATAGATTTGCATAGTTTAATTTAACTTAGAATGGATTATTAATTCTTATCATATCTTAATTTGTTTTGGCTTAGCTTACTTTGGTTAATCTATGTAAGATTTAGTTATATTATACTAGGTTTGGCATGGATTACTATTGTTTATCATATCTTAACTTATTTTGGCTAAGCTTATCTCGATTAATCTAGGTAAGATTTAGTTATATCACATTAGATTTGGCAATGTTGGGCTTCATTAGGCTATGCTTGATTTGGATTTCCTTAATTGTATATGGTTTTACTTTGTTTGACTTAGATTAAATCATCTTGATTTAACCTGACAAGGCCAAATTTGCCTTGACATTATTTTTCTTGGCTTGCCCTAGCTTATTTTTTCTTTGGATGTCTTGAGTGATCTTGGTTAGCATTAGCTTGACATAGCTTAGCTTAACTTAGCATGATGTGGCTTTACTTGATTAAGCTTGTCTTGGTTTAAATTTGTTTTCTAAGTCTTGATTTGGCTAATCTATGATAAGTTCGACCATGCTAGGCTTTACTAAGTTACACTAGGCTTATCTTGGCTTAGATGCTTTGCTATGCTTAAATTTACTAGGTTTGGTATGGTTTATATTAGCTTAACTTTACTAGGCAAGTCTAGATTTGAACTAGTTTTCGTTGGCATGACTTATCTTATCTTGATTATTAATTAGCTTAGCTTGCTTATGCTTGGCTTATCTTTGACATGGTTTAATAAAATTGGCTTGATTGAGCTATTTTAGGAAAACATAGACTTATTTTTTAGGCTGGGCTTGGTTGATGGCGTCGAATTTGGTTGGCTTGGTTTGGCTTGCCATAACATAACTTAACTTTATAACAATATACTTAGCATAATATAGCTTACTATGACTTTATTATATATATATATATATATATATATTGGCTTAATTTGCATGGCTTCACTTGGCTTTACTTGTCAAAGGCTTAGTCTTCAATTTTTATATATTTTTACTCGGGTTTTTTTAGGTTGGATTTTTGTAGTTAGGTTAGGCTATTCTTGTTTAGGCTTAGTCTTCAATTAGCTTATTTTTTTACTTGGATTTTCTTAGCTTGGTTTTGTGAAGTTTAGCTTAGTTATTCATAATTAGGCTTGCCATTCCAGTTTGGCATGGCTTTGTTTAGCTTAATTAGGTTGAAGTAGTGATTTAGCTCAATTTATCATGGTTAGGTTTAGCTTGGCTTTACTTGATTTAATTTTACTTGGACTGATTATGTTTGTCATTGACTCTCCTCATCTTAGTTTAGCTTGACTCAGTTTTAGTTTAATTTTGTGTGCCTTATTTTTTCTTAGCTCTTTATGGCATGGCTTTTTGGTTTAATTTGCTTGGATTGGCATAGCTTGGTTAGGCTATGCAAAATGTGGCTTAGCTTAGCTTCCATTGGTTGTGCTTAGCTTTAAATGGATTGTCTAATATAGGCTAACTTTGTTATGCTAGGGTAGAGCTTAGATTGTTTTGACTTTAAAATGGTATGCTTGGTATAACTTACATTAGCTTAACATTGTTTAAATTGATTTGACATGGTGTACATTAGCTTGGTTTTTTCAAGCTAGCCTAGGCTAAAGTAGAATAGGTTTTTGATTAGGTTGATTGGTAAAGGCTAAGCCTTGATTAGCTTCCCTTAATTTTTTTAGGCTTCACTTGAATTAATATATATTTGCTTAATATGTTTTGGCTTAAGCTTTCTATGGCTTACTTTCACTTAACAAAATAAGGATAATGTTAGCTAGACTTGAATTGATTTGGCTAGACTTAAAAAACACTTCCTTTGGCTTAGCTTTATTTTTTTTGGCTTGATTTAGCTAGTGTTGACTTAACTTGGCTAGGGTTGGCTTTTCTTGGTCTTTCTTGGTTTAAAATTGTCCATCTTCACTTGCCTCTACTTTATATGGCTTGGCTTCACAGTCTGGCTTTAGCTTGATTAGACTAACTAGAACTTGGATATGCTAAGTTAGGCTTATCTAAGCTTAGTATTGTTAAGCTAAAACTTGGCATACTTTAACTTCACTTTGTTTAGCTTATCATGTCTTCTACTTTATATGAATTTAGCTTTGCTTGACTAGACTTGGTTTGACTTTAATTAGTTTGATTTAATTTAATATGGCATGACTTTCTTTGAATTATCTTATCTCTGCTTGGTTTAGCTAAGCCATAATTTGGTTAGATTGAACATTACTAGGTTAAGCTTAGCTTTGCATGGCTTAGCTTAGGATTGTGTTGATTTGATTTAGCTTGAATTGGGGCTCTACTTTTCTTACTTTACTTTTATTAACTTGGATTAACATTGCTCAACTTACCTTGTCTTTATTTTTTTTTCTTCAAATAAGTTAGATTAGCATACATAGCTTGAGTTGCTTTAGCTTAATATATAACATGATTTGGCTTTTGGGATGGTATAATTAGGCTTTATTAAATTAAGCTAAGTTTACATGGCTTACTTATCTTAGATCATTCTTTTTTTTTTTTTTTTTTTGCTTAGCTATATTTTGCTTGTCTTTGTTTGGCTTAACTATGCTTGATTTAGCCTTAACATTGCTTCAAATCTCTTATGAGTTTGATAAATCAAATAGAATAAATAAAAATATTTTTTAAAGCACATGTGGAAAAACACTATGGCATATAACATGAATAATCAAAATGTAGGAATGATCATAACTAATAGGTAAATTGATGTTATCAAGTTATTAATGCCTATAACAATATTACATAACTAATGGAATATTATGTGTTTAAGACATTTACATTACCTATATGATTATGATCATATGTACGATAGATTTGTAAGAGCATAATTTTATGACAAATAATGTGTCTTCACATTAGATATACTCATTAGTCACACACACATACATAAACATTGGAGGAAAAATATGCATTAATCATATTTTAAATTTTATCAATAAGTGGTTAGCAAGAGTATTCTCATTGATATAACTGATACTATCTCTATTTCAAAATATAAATTGTAGGAGTAAAATCTATTGCATTTAGTAGGAGTAATATGCATAAAAATAAATGTTGTAATCACACAAAAAATGTACAAGAGTTTTATAGTAATAAAGTAAGGTAAATCTATCTGAGAAATTGATTCTTTCATCATGAACATGTATGTATGCATGTATGTGTGTGTGTGTGTGTGTGTGTGTGTGTGTGTGCAACATTAGTTATATCTTCTTTAAAATAGTTGATGAAGGTCTGCCACTCATCATTTGATTTCTCTCACACGAGGGGTACTATTAACATCCCCAAATTTATTCAAACTTCAAGAATAGCTTGAGATCTTCAAATTTGCTTTGAGAGATAGTTTGTAATGAGAATGACGAATAATTTGTGATGATTCCTCTTCTAACAAAGTTACAAATAGCTGGTGATGGGATCCGTTGGAGAACTTTACAAGGTGTCGGCCATCTTCAAATTCATCAATGGAGATTAAACAATGAATTTCTTTTTTATTCTTTTCTACATAATTTGGAAAAAATACAATAATTATGAAATTTTGCTACTAATTTATTTTTCGAATCCTTTTCAGAAAATCCATTCCAATTATCAGAAAAAAACCAATCCAAAATTAATTCTAATTATTCTACGTCCATGAAAATCACTAATGATAAAATTGAATTCAAAACTCAAATATCTGAATTATTACAACTTAAACTCAAAGAACCTAGCAATTGTCCACATAATAGCCCTGCCTTCCTGATTCGAAATCATGTTGAACAAGTACACGAAAAGTTCAGAATGGTAATTAATTACACAAAAATTAAATGAAACACTAAGTTTGATGGATATTATTTACCTAATAAAAGAGGTTTTAATCAAACAAATCAAAAATGCCAAATGGTTTTCCAAACTTGATTGTAAATTTGGATTCTGGTAGATACATATGCACGAACATAGTAAAGAATTTCTTTACAAAATTATCAATAGAATAATGCTTTATTAAAAAATACACCCCAAATATTTCAAAGATGTATGGATCATTTCTTTTCTGAATTTAATATTTTTGTTTTAATATATGTCGATGATATTCTTATTTTTAGCAATACATTAGCATTATATTTAAAACATTTAGCAATCTTTGCACAAAAAAATATACAAGCATGGTATTATTTTAAGTAAGAAAAAATCTATTTTTGTAACACAAAATATTGACTTTTTAGGACTAAAAATAGTTCAAAGCTTTATTGAACTACAAAATTACATTCTACAAAAAACTGATCACTTTTATAATATTAACAATCAAAAATAATTACAAAGATTTTTAGAAAGTATTAATTATGTTGAAGCTTTTATTAAACATTTATCAATGTTATGTGCTTCTTTTCAAAAGAAACTTAGAAAAAATATGGCTTCGAGCTGGGATAAAAATAATAATAATATTTTACAAACTATTAAAATAGCTTGTAAAAATCTTCCTAAATTAAATATTCCCATTAATGGGTTAAAATATATAGCTCGAGACTATTAGGCTGCAATTTTAAAACAAAATGAAATGAAAAGAAATTATATCGATGCATTAAACACTTATACAAACAAAATTATCGATTAATGAAAAAGAACTTTTGGCTATTAAAAAAATAATTAAGAAATTTGAAATATTTCTAAACGAGCATTTTATTATTACAATTGATAATAAAATAATCATTTCTTTTTTGAAAGACAAAATAGTTGACTCATTACCTAATAAATGAGTTAATAGATGGCAAAACTGATTTTATGCATACACTTTTGATTTAGAATATATTTAAGGTAAAAATAATTGCTTAGCTGATACTCTAACTCGAGAATTTTTTATTAAAAGAGATGTTGAAATCTGGTCAACAAATTATCAGAACATATGAAATCTAAAACAAATTCAGATAAATTATCTACCAAATCCAATGATCATCTTATCGATAATTATCTTCAAATTCTAGAATTCCATATATGGAGATTAGAATGTGAAATTTCTTATGGCAATAAAGTTTTAACTGAATTACAGAAAGTCAAATAATATATTTCTAGGAAATTAGACGAAGATGAGTTACCTTCAGTCACACAATTACACTTTCAATTAAAGATTTTACCACTTGAACCCATATACTAAAAAAAGCATAAAGTTAAATAACAACTAAGATAGAACAATACTCTCTTTTAAAAGAATAAAGAACAAAAGTACACTTGAAATAGCAAATAAACAATTTTTATTTATTTGAAGAAATTAATCTTCAGATATACTTTCATACATATGGAAATATAAATATGGCGTACAGTTATTGAGATATTGACTCTAAATTAGTTTAAGAATTATATCTTGGTGGTTTGCTAAGAATAATATATCTTAAAAATATAACAGTTCTAAATAAATTACTAAAAATATTTATCGATGCCATCGAAACATTCCAGTATATACTAAAGCACTAAAATATATACATCAAACTTTTTCAGACATGTCTTGAAATAGTTGAAGGAACAATTACTATAATTTAGCAGAATTAAAGAACCCTTTCATAAATCTATGGACAATAAGAAATTCTTCAAATGAACAAAGGAAGAACTTTATCAACTATGGATAGAAACAAAAAATAGACCTCTCCAATATATGGGGCTACCATTATTCTAATAATTTATTTATCTACGTCCATTGTAAATAGAGAACAAAGAAGATACATAAAATAATGTATCTCAAGTGGAAAAATATACTCTTGAAAAATATGAAATAAGTAAGTACTGAGATAAGAGAAAAATTTTGTAAAAAAGATGTAAAAGAAAAATTGCATTATTATAATTATTGTAAAAACTTAAATAATTTACAAGTAGTAAAAGAAAAGCTGAAGAACAGACTTCTAGAAAATAGCCATGACATTAAATTGTAATTAAATAGCGGTGATATAAGATGGCATCGACTAACACAATGATCAATTATTAAACAGACATTTTCTCGCCTATATAAGAAGGAGAAATTCAGAGAAAGGAAGGAGGAAAAGGAGGAGAAGCTTAGAAAAGGAAAGAGAGGGAGAGAGAGAGAGAGAGAGAGAGAGAAAGAGACTATGAAATCTAGGTGTAATATCCATCTAGGCTAAAACCTATCTTCTCTCTGATCTATGTCTGTAAGTATATTATTTATTATATCTATGTGTGTTCTAAAGCTATTGTATTTTATTTCAGAATAATATTATGCTTTTATAATTTTAATTTGATTTGAGTATGCATAGGGTAAGAAACGAACTAAAACTGTGTTGTGATTCTTTGAAGTAATCAGATAAGGTTGTGGTCTATTGTTGAGCATGTATCTCCCCAAGAAAACTACTAGATTAGGAGAGTCTGATAAGAACCGGAGAATTTATAGTAAAAAATTAGATTAGATGTCAAGATTGCTTGTATAATCTAATTCTAGAAATTTATGATAGAAGCGTGATAGACACTATTAGATATAATTGTGGTTATACTTAGAGCAAGAGTAGAGAGAAGACTATTTCTTTATGGATTCTGATTTTGAATCTATCAGAATTAAACTTCATAATATTGAAAGAAAATTAAAAATGCTTAAAAAACTGAACATAACCAAACAAAACTCTACAAATTATTAGGTAGAGACCCCTTCTAAAATGGTATAAGAGCCTGAAAAAGATAAAGCTGAATTTTTTTTAACAAATAGTATACATTATGATGAAAATTATGCATGTTTATGCACTCTTAGTTACTCTTATAATAGTAATTTTTCTTCTTATAAATCTAAAATAAGAGAAGAAAAAGAAACAAATAAACGCCTTAAAGAGTTAGAAGAAGATATATGCTCATCCAAATGATAAATATAAATAAAGAATATTAGAAAATGAATTCAAAAGAATTCAATAACAATTAAGAATAAACATCTCTAATAATCAGTTAAAAGTTTTCTTAGATGAACAAATTTTTCATATAAATGCTTCTAGGAATCTAAATGAATGGAATTATTACATGATGATAAAACAATATTATGAACTTGGAATCAGTTAATACTTCAAACAAAATAACAACTTGGTATATGAAATTAAATCAAATTCAGATAATAAAACAAAAGCATTTAAAATCCATTACACAAAAGATATAAATATATACTCATAAAGCACAGTAATATATCTAATTAGGAAAAAGAATCTAATAAATTCTGATAACATTTCTGACTACAATTTTAGAATGTGTATGCACTGAATTTGATTTACAAGAACCTACAATGAACCTACCTTGATATTCTAAAAAAAAATATTACAACTCTTAGCAGAAGTAATATTCAAAAATATATAAGGATTAATGATATTATAAATATTAATGAATCATCCCAAGAGTTAGATGATTTAATCTATATATTATATCAACACCAATTTATGAATAATACTCCACAAACCCCGTCTATAGATAGACCTATGTCAGAATTAACTCCCCAAACAATCCTACCTAGTACAAGTAGTGTAGGTTCTTCAACTACTTCAACTACTAGACCACAATTCAAACCATCCAGTGTTAGGAGAATTCCTACACCTAGAAATAATCCACTAATTCCACAAAAAGACAGTTCTCATGATCTAATCAGTGGACATGAAATCTATTTAAATCTAGACTGTTGTAAAAATATAGCTGAAACAGTTGACAAATGGACTATAGAAAATAGTCTAACTATTTATAATTATAATCTTCAAAGCGAAGATGCATATAACTTCATTGAAAAATACTTTAACAGATATTTGTAAAAAATGATTTCTTGGTCTTAGATCAAATCAAAAACAATAAGTCAGAAATACTTGTTTAACCGAATTCACTATAAGTACACCAAATAAATGGGTAAAAGTTTATGCAGATTTTATTAAATGTGAATTTCTAGGATATAGAATTAGATTCAGTATAGAATACAAAAAGACTAAGAAAAAAATCTAGAATTGTGAAGCAAAAACTTACAGTTCTCAGTGTTTGCAATATTTGTTGATTAAATGAATAAGTTGCGAATATCAAAAATTCTTTTATGATATTCTTTTGATGAAATAGTCAATATCTAGATACATATTTTATAAACTATTTGAACCATATAATATAATATGGAATTAAGCATTTCTTCAATATTCTACATATAACCTTAGAGTAGATGTTTATTTGAAAGAAAAGTTAATAGAAACCAATAGATTTATATAAAAAATAAAAATATAAACAATCTTTATTGTAATAAAAAAATCTAATTACACCAATAGGGATGTTCAAAAAATACAAATTCATGTACATGATCAACCTGTAATAAAAGAAAAAAATTCTTTAGGAAAACAAATAAGCATAAATTGAATATAAAGAAAAGAAATTTCATAAAATGATAATTTAATAAAAAACCAAAAATTTGACAATATTGGTTATGCAAAGAGGAAGGACATTGAATGTCCTAAAAGAAGAAAGTCTCGGGAATAAAATATGTTCAAATTATAGAAGAACAAGAATTGGAACCAATCTTTGATATCGAAATCGATTAAAGAAGAAATCAATTATTCTTAAGAGGAAGATCTTATTGATTAATATTATATTAGATAAGATTTAGAAAATACTTATATTATTAAATGTCTAACTTGAATGAATAAATAATATAGATGAAATCATAGATGACCAATTAGAATACAGTAAACAACTAACTCTTTTAGAAGATGAATATAAAAAAATTAGAAAAAGAAAATTATCTTTATGAACAAAAGGATATTTTGATATGCCAATATTAAATTGGAAAAAATCAGTTTATTATATCATTAGATAAGGAGAATATTATTGAAATAACGAAACTCAAAGTACAAAATTCTTTATATAATTATATAATTTGAAATCGATTATAAAAAATATCTCACCGAAATATATAAGCATGTAATTTTTGGAGGAATCCAAGTATTAATAAAGCATACTTTGTAAAGGTATAGATAGCCTATAACTTTATTGGTATATGATGATATTATTCATTCTAAAAATGATGCTTTATTAGAGTAATTCAAAGAAATTTATGTTATCAAATCTAATGTTTAACTAATTTCTATAAATATCAACGATAAACATATAGATAGAACTCTCTTAAACATAAGTTATGTTCTCTCAAATACTATCAACTTGATGAAGTAAATTATACAAATTTAACATCACCGCCTGATCAGTTATCTCTTGATTTTGGAGAAAGTAGTAGTTTAAGAAGTAGTAATTTTAGATTACCTAGAAGATAACTCTCATTTAATGAACATAATAATTATCTTATTTTCTAACCAAGAAAATCTTATTATGTTTATTAAAAGTTATCTAAATAAAATAAGAGATAACTGTTATGGTGGTGTTAAATTTGTATAATCTACTTATTGTTGGGTAGTTTGTCCTTTTGAGAGAACATGAATCTATTTGAATAGGTTTGTTATGTGTTCTGAATACTACAGTATTATAATGATTATTATAAGCATATGCTACTTGTAATATAATATTCTTATCTTAATTGAACTTGGTCTAACTTATGTTTAAGAGTAAGAGTTCTTTCTATATATCTATCATTGATATTTATAGTATAATTAGGGTCCAAATTAAATATTAAGGTTTAATAACATAAATTTCTTTGAATTACTCTTAATAAAGCATCTTTTTAGAATGAATAATTTTATTGTATGCCCATAGAGTTATAGAGCTATCTATACCTTTATGAACATATTTTTTTATTAATACTTGAATTCCTCCAAAAAAATGCTTGCTTATATTTTTCTGGGAGGGATATTTTTTGTAAATCCTGATTTCATATTATATAATTTAGATAAATGAATTTTTGTACTTCCTTGAACTTCAATTATTTATAGAATATTCTCCTTGTCAAATGCAATAAATGATTTTTTCCAATTTAATATTGGCATATCAAAATAGTCTTTTCTTAAAGATAATTTTAATTTTCTAATCTTTCTACATTCATCTTCTGAAAGAGTTAATTATCTACTATATTATGATTGAACATCTATAATTTCATCTGTATTATTTATTTGTTCAAATTCAGACATTTAATCAGAATATAAGTATTCTTCTAAATCATTATCTAAATATATATTAATAATATCTTCCTCTTGATCGATAATTCATAGATTTCTCTTGAATCAATTTATTAAAGAATGGTTCTAATTCTTATTATTTTATAATTTTAATATTTTATTCATTATACTTTCTTTCTTTTAAGATATTCATTATCATAATATCCTTCCTCTTTGCATAATTAGCATTTATAATTAGTTTTTTTATTAAATTATCATTTTCTGATATTTCTTTTCTTTATGTTCAATTTATGTTTATTTGTTTTCTTAAAGAATTTTTTTTTATTACAGGTTGATCCTATACATGAATTTGTATTTTTTGAACATCCTCATTGGTGTGCAACTAGATCATTTTTACAACATAAAGATTGTTTAAATTTTTTATTTTGTTTATATAAATCTACTTGTTGGTAGGCTTCTACTAATTTTTCTTGAGCAAATAGAATTATATTTTCTAAGGTTATATCTGTAAGATATTCTTGAATAAATGCTTGACTCCATATTATATTATATGGTTCAAGTAGTATATAAAATATGTATTTAGATATATATTCATCATCAAAAGAATATCATAAAAAATTTTTATATTCACAATAATATTCATTTAAATAACAAATATTGCAAATACTAAGAACTATAAGTTTTTGCTTTGCAATTTTGAATTGTTTCTTTGCATTTTCTTCTTCTATAATGAATCTAATTATATATCCTAGAAATTCACTTTTAATAAAATCTGCATAAATGTTTACATTTACCTAGTATTATAAGATTATTCTAGGAGTGCATAGGAAGGCATAATTTTTCTGTATACTATTTAAATTTTTAGTTTATCTTTTAAGACTCGATAATTCTGAGGGGTCTCTACCTAATAACTTGTGGAGTTTTGTTATTAGATCAATTTAAGCATTTTAATTCTTTTTTTTTTAATATTACAAAGTTTAATTCTAATATATTCAAAATCGAATCCATAAAAAATAATCTTCTCTCTATTGCTCTAATTATAACCACAATTATATCTAAGATCATTTCTATCATAAATTTTAAATTAGATTATGCAAATAATCTTAATATCTATTTTTCATAAATTTGTGGTTCTTATAACTCTTAATCTAGTGGTTTTCTTGGGAGATGCGTCAACAAACAACAACTTTATTCTTGAGAATCATAGCTTTAATTCATTTCCAACCTTAAGTTTGATCAAATAAAATTTATAAAAGCATAATATTATTCAGCATATGCTACTTGGTAAGTAATGCTGTAAACAACACTTCATAAATTTTCTTGAATTACTGCTAATAAAGCATCTCTTTTAAAATGAATAATTCTATCATCGTATACCCATAAAGTTATAGGGCTATCTATACTTTTACAAAAGTATGCTTTTATTAATACTTGAATTCCTTTAAAAAAAATAAATGCCAATATTTTTTTGGGTGACGTATTTTTGTAAATCCTAATTTCATATTATAAAATTATATAAAGGAATTTTTATACTTCCTTGAGCTTCAGTTGTTTCAATAGGATTTTCTCTTTATCTAATGCTATAATGAACTGATTTTTTCCCAATTTAATATTAACATATCAAAACAATCTTTTGTTCCTAAAGATAATTCTCTTTTTCTAATCTTTTTATATTCATCTTCTTAAGGAGTTAATTATCTAATGTATTTTGATTGGTCATCTATAATTTCATATATATTATTTATTCATTCAAGTTCATACATTTAATGGGAATATAAGTATTCTTCTAAATCATTGTATGAATAATAATATTGATCAATAAGATCTTCCTCTCGATCATAGATTTCTTCTTTAAAATCATTTTATATCAAAGATCGTTCTAATTCTTATCTTCTATAATTTGTATTTTATTCGACTTTCTTTCTTTTAGGACATTCATTAGCATAATGTCCTTCCTCTTCGCATAACCAGCATTTACAAATTTTTTATTTTTTATTAACTAATCTTTTTATAAAAAAATATTTAGTTCAATTTATATTTATTTATTTTCTTAAATAATTTTTTCTTTTTATTACATGTTGATCCTGTACATGAATTTAAATTTTTTGAACATCCTCATTAGTGTGCAACTAGATCATTTTATTGTAACATAAAGATTATTTATATTTTTTTTTTGTTTATATAAATCTATTTGTTTGTTTACTAGCTTTTTTTGAAAATTCTACTTCCTAAGATTATATCTGTATGATATTGTTGAAGAAATTCTTGACTCCATATTATATTATTTGGTTTAGATAGTTTATAAAAATATGTATCTAGATATTATTATTCGTTCATCAAGAGAATATCATAAAAGAAATTTTATATTCATAATAATATTCATTTAAATAGAAAATATTACAAATAAGAACTATAAGTTTTTCTTTGCAATTTTGGATTATTTCTTTGTATTTTCTTCTTTTGTAGTGAATCTAATTCTATATCCTAGAAATCCACTTTTAATAAATCTACATAAATTTTATCCATTTACCTAATACTTATAATAGTAGATTTGGCTAAACAAGTATTTCTAGCTTATTTTTGACTTAATAAGATAAAGAATCATTTTTTACAAATACGATAAAGTATTTTCAATCAATTGTATGCATCTTCACCTTGAAGATGATAATGGTAAATAATACTATTTTTTTCTAGTCCATTTGTCAACTATTTCTGCTATATTTTTATAGCAATCTAGATTTAAATAGATTCCATGTCCATTGATTGGCTCATGAGAACAATCATTTTGTGGACTTAATGGATTATTTCTAGGTGTAGAAATTTTCCTAATATTGGGTGGTATGAATTGTTGTCTATTAGTTGAAGTTGTTGAAGAACCTACATTACTTATAGTAGGTAGGGTTATTTGAGGAGTTAATTCTAACATAGGTCTATCTACATACGAAGTTTGTAGAGTATTATTCATAAATTGGTGTTGATGTAATACAAAAATTAAATCATCTAACTCTTCTGATGATTCATTAATATTTATAATCTCATCTTAAGAATTTATTAGTTTTTTAAGATTCTTTTTCCTAATTCAAATATATTACTCATGCTTTTGGTTTGTAGAGGAACCTTTATATGAAAAATTTGTTCATATAAGAAAACTTTTAACTGATTATTAAAGATATTTATTCTTAATAGTTCTTGAATTCTTTTGAATTCATTTTCTAAATGTTCTTTAGTTATATTTATCATTTAGATAAGCATATATCTTCTTCAAACTTGTTTAATTTAAAGAGTTTATAAGTTTCTTTTTTTTCTCTTATTTCAGATTTATAAGAAAGAAAAATTACTATGATAAGAGTAACTAGGAGTGCATACGCAGGCATAATTTTCATCACAAATTGTACTATTTATTACAAATTTTTCAAGTTTATATTTTTCAGGCTATGATACCATTCTAGAGGGGATCTCTATTTGATAATTTGTAGATTTTTGTTCGATTATGTTTTTTAAGCATTTTTAATTCTTTTTCAATATTATGAAGTTTAATTCTAATACATTCAAAATCAGAATCCATAAAGAAATAGTATTCTCTCTAATCTTGCTCTACATGTAATCATGATTATCTAATAGGGTACATCATACTTCTATCATGAATATCTAGAATTAGATTACATAAATAAACTTAATATCTGACCTGATTTTGACCATAAATTCTCGATTATACTCTCTAATCATTGGTTCTTTTGGGAGATGCAGAACACAATGACACAACTCGATTACTTGACATTCGAGAGAAAGTTTTAGCTAGATGGTATTATACATAGATTTCATAGTCTCTCTCTCTCTCTCTCTCTCTCTCTCTCTCTCTCTTCTTCTTTTCTTTTCTAAGCTTCTTCTCCTCTACCTCCTTTCTTTATTTGAATTTCTTCTTCTCATATAGGCGAGAAAAGGTTCATTTAATAATTGATGTTATTGTAAGTGTTGATGTCATCTAGTATGTGGCGTCCTTTATGTATGTAATTGTAATTTGACATCATTTGGCTTTTTTTGTTTTCTATAAGTCTACTCTTCAACTTCTCTTTTACTGCTTGTAAATTATTTTTGTTTTTACAAAAATTATAATGATACAAATTTTCTTTTGGAATCTTTTTATAAAATAAATTTATCTCAATACTTGCTTGTTCCATATTTTTCATGAGTATATTTGTCCATTTTAGATACATTACTTCATGTATCTTCTTTGTTCTTTGTTCGTAGTGACTGTAGATAAATAAATTGTTCGAATAATGGTAGACCCATATATTGGAGGGGTCTATTTTTTTATTTCTATCCATAATTGATAAAGTTCCTCGTCTTTATTTCGTTTAACGAATTTCTTATTATCCACATATTTAGGATAAGAGGGTTCGCTACTAATTCCAAGCTAAATTATAGTAATTATTCCTTCAACTATTTCAGGACATGTCTAAAAAATTTTGATGTATATATTCTAGTGCTTTAGTATATCTTTTTCTAGATATAAATATTTTTGGTAATTTATTTAGAACTATATTTTCAAGATATATCTTTCTTTGCAAACTAAGATATAATTCATTAACCAATTTAGGATCAATCTCTCATAAATGTATGCCACATTTATATTCATACGTATGAAAGTATATCAGAGGATTAATTCTTTCTTGAAATATTGAAAATTGTTATCATTCTTCTGCTATTTTAAGTGTACTTTTTTGCTTCTTTGGTTCTTTAAGAAGAGCCGTAGAGTATTGTTCTATCTTTGTAGCTATCTCATATGAGCTTTCTTGCTTAGTTATAGTTGATTCAAGGGTAGTAAAATTCTTTAATTGAGAGCATAATTGTGTGACAGAAGGTAACTCATTTTTGTCTAATTCCCCATAAAGATATTTTTTTGACTTTTTGTAATTTGGTTAAAACTTTATTACCATAAGATATTTCATATTCTAATTTTTATATCTAAAAATTCCAAAATTTGAAGATAATTATTGATAAGATGATGATCGAATTTTGTAGATAATTTTAATTTGAAATTCTATATGTGTTACATAATTTGTTGAGATTTTGATATTTTGATATCTTGTTGATGTCATGAAAATTCGAGTTAGAAAGTAAAATTATTTTTACCTTCAATGTATTCTAAATCAAAAGTGTATACAGAAAACCAGCTTTGTCATCTAATAAGACATTTATTAGGTAATGAGTCAACTATTTTGCCTTTTATAAAAGAAATTACTATTTTATTATCAATTCAAATAATAAAATGCTCATTTAGGAATATTTCAAATTTTTAATTATTTTTTTAATAGCTAAAAGTTCTTTTTCATTAATATGATAATTTTGTTCAATAAGTGTATAAGTGTCAGATGCATATCGACATAGAATTTTTTTTTTCATTTCACTTTGTTTTTAAAATTTCACCCCAATAGGTCTCTAAATTATCTATTTTAATAATTAATTTTTCTCCATTAGTGAGAAGATTTAATTTAAGAAGATTTTTACAAGTTTTTTTAATAGTTTGTAAAATATCTTCATCTTTTTTATCCGAGCTCCAAGCCACATTTTTTCTAAGTTTCTTTTGGAGAGGAGCACGTAACGTTACTAAATTTTTAATAAAAGCTTAAGCATAATTAATACATCGCAGAAATCTATGTAATTCTCTTTTATTCTTAATAGTAAAAAAGTTATCAGTTTTTTGTAAAATATGATTTTGTAGTTCAATAGGACATTATTCTATTTTTAGTCCTAAAAGTCAATATTTTGTATTACAAAAATAGCTTTTTTCTTACTTAAAATAATACCATGCTTGTATACTTTTTGTGTAAAAATTGCTAAATATTTTAAATGTAACGGTAACCTATTGCTAAAAATAAGGATATCATGACATATATTAAAACAAAAGTATTAAATTCAGAAAATAAATAATTCATATGTCTTTGAAATATTTGTGTTGCATTTTTTAATCCAAAAGGAATTACATTCCATTGATAATGTCCTTATGGTATATTACAATAAGCCTTTTCCCACTAAGTGGGGTTACATGAATCCTTCGTCTCCATTGTGTCCTATTATGTGTCAAATTCTCATTTATATCAAGTATACTAAGGTAATTTTTTATACATCTTAACCAAGTCTTTTTAGGTCTACCTCTACCTTTCTTAGCATAAGGCAAACCTAATGCATCTTCTCTCCTAACTGGGTCATCGGACGGCTGATGCTTTATGTGGTCAAACCATCTAAAGCGACTCTCTCTAATCTTATTTTCCACTGGTGCTACTCCAACTTTTTCTCGAACAAACTCATTTCACATTTTATCTTTAAGAGTAAATCCACTCATCCACCTGAGCATCTTCATCTCTGTAACACTTAACTTAGTCTTATGCTTCTCTTTTATTGGCCAACATTTTGCACCATAAGTCATTCTTACCATCTTATAAAATTTTCCTTAAGTTTCAAGTGGAACTTTTCTATCACACAACAAAGCTAGATGCATTCCTTCACTTCAACCATCCAACTTGAATTCTATTAATAACATATCCATCTATTTCACCATCATTTTGAACAATAGAGCCTAAATATCTCGCTCACTCTTATTAATGACTTGTTCACCTAATGTCACAACACTACTAGAACTTCTGCAACTAAAATTACACTCCATATATTTAGTTTAAGATCTACTTAAATGAAAACCTTTAGACTCTAATGTTGACCTCCATAATTCAAGTTTCTCTTAGACTCCCTCTCTAGTCTTATCAACAAGAAGAATGTCACTAGCAAAAAGCAAGGTACATCTTCCTGTAAATTCCTAGTAAGAACATCCATAACTAAAGCAAAAAAGATAAGGGCTTGGAGTTGATCCTTGATGTAATCCAACTAAAATAGGAAAATATTTTGTCAATCCTTATTATGATTGGACACAAGTAATAGCTCTAGTATACATATCTTTAATGACTTGAATATAAAAAAAATATTTTAACTCCTTTATGTTCTAGAACTCTCCAAAGAACATCTCTTGAAAACTTTATATAACCTTTCTCTCAATAAATATCATATGTATATCCTCCTTACTTTCTATAGTTCTCCATCAAACCTCTTAACAAATGTATAGCATCCATAGTAGATCTACTCAGCATGAAACCAAACTAATTGTGAGAAAAGTTTGTATCATATTGTAACCTATGCTCAATTACTCTCTCCCATAATTTTGTATGACATATTAATTCCTCTCTAATTTGCACACTCTTGTGCATCATTTATTCTTAAATATAGGAACCAACAAACTCTTTTTCACTCATCGACATCTTTTAGTCTTTAAAATAAAATTAAAAGATTTGTAAAGAAATTCCTTGACCTCTAAACATTTCCACACTTATTGGAATATCATCGTCCTACTATTTTTCACATTTAATTTTCTTTAAAATCTTTCTAACTTCATATTTACTAATATTATGATAAAATAAAATTCTCTATTTTGTTTAGTATTAAGGTTGCTAAAATCAATCATACTTTTTCTTCATTGAAAATTTTATCAAAATACTTCATCCATCTATTATTTTCTTCTTTAAGAAAAGCACTTTATTATTTTCATCCATCTTCACTTGAACTAGGTCTTTACTTCTCATATCTCTTTGGTTGGCTAACTTATACATTTTATTTCTTATTCTAATATTGTATAAATCATAAAAGCTAAATTTTTTTTGCATCATACATTTATTTCTTAGAATCTCTACAAGTCACTTTATATCTTTCCCAATTCTCTAAGTTTTACATCTAAAGTTTTATAATAATGCTTCTTATTTTTATCTTCTTTTCTCGCCACCAACTATTTTTTATTAAAGAAGTTTTTTTCCTGATTCTCCAAAGCTTTAGAGCTTAATTTCTACTTTTTTCCACATAACATTAGCTTCCTTATGACATCCCAAATTCTAAGCTCTTGTAGCTTGCTTAAAATATTTTAACTTTAAGTGTCCCCATCTAATCTTAGGATAATAATTTGATTTATTTTTTCTCTTACAATCTTTCATCTTAAAATCTAAAACTAATAATCGATGTTGGGTACTTAAACTTTCACTTGGAATGACCTTACAATTTTTACAATCTAAATGATCTATTTTTCTTATTAGAAAATAATCAATCTATGTTTTACTAGATCCATTTTTATAAGTAATAATATTCATTTCTTTTCTTAAATAAGTATTAGCAATTACAAATTCATAAGCTAAGGAAAATATAATATAGTCCTACCTTCTTAGTTAGTCAAATCCATAACCACCATGAATACTTATAAATCTCCTACTACCAACATGTCCATTTAAATCTCAATAAATACTTTTCTTCAAGAGGTATCTTTTGTATTCTCTAATTCCAAAATTTTCTTTTGAGCTTACATCCAAACCTACTTGAGCTTACGTCCTTGTCGTGTACTGAAGACAATAAATTCTTTATTATGTTCGTGCATACATATTTGCTAGAACCCAATCGAGTTTGAAAAACTATTCAATATTTTTGATTTGATTGATTAAAACCTTTTTATTAGGTAAAAACTATCCATCAAACTTAGTATTATCATTTAATTTTTGTAATTAATTACCATTCTAGCCTTTTCGCATACTTGTTCAGCATGATTTCGAACCAATAAAGCGGGGCTACTATGAGGACTATTATTATGTTCTACAAGTTTAAGTTATAATAATTTAAATATTTAAGTTTTGAATTCAATTTTATCGTCAATAGTGTATTTCATGGGATGTACTCAGATAATTAGAGTAGGATTAATTAGTTGATGTAGGCAATAGGTTCATCTTTGCCCCAGAATTGGAGTGAATTTTCTGAAAAGAATTTGGAAAATAAATTAGTAACAAAATTTCATAGTTGTATTTTTTCAAATTCTATAGAAAAGATTAAAGAAGAAATTCCTTGTTTAGTAGAAAGATGTTATTGAATTATGTGATCTAAATCACCAAGGATATTACATTTCACCCGAAAGAAATATCTATTTTATTAGATACTGGATCACATAGCTCTCATATAGATGCTTCCTTAATTCCATCAAATTTACAAAATTCAAAGAAGTGAACCATATATATATATATATATATATATATATATATTATCATGGTACCGAATATTATTTTCATAGTGAAACTAATATTCTATTTGACTTTTGGGATATACATAATCAAATATTAGATTTTCAACATACCTTTTTAACTGATGACATAGAAAAGGATGAATTCTAGTTGGAATGGATTTCCTACAACAACATATTGTTAAGTTATTGCCAAAGATGAAATCGAGACTAAGATCCTCCATACACCAAAGATGTGGTATTTTAATAAGGGTTTCATAGAGGAGTATGTATTGATTGGACCAATAATTATTAATTTTATGGGTACCATTAAACGTATCTAAGAGTAAATTATCTGTGTAAGGTAGAATATATGGAGGAAGGATACAGTGCTTACAAACGGTGGTATCATTACCAGTATTGCATAACGCATGAATAGGAATATGTTCATAAGTAGGGATGTATAATTCAATTTGGATATAACTATGAAAGTTAACTATGATGTCGTGGGGTAATAGAAGAATTAATTCATACAATAGAATTAGTAAAGATAATAATATGTTGTTATAGGAAATCAATTCATACAAGAGTTCATCCTTTTTCTGTGTCATCATTTAAAAAGATATGTTGAAAATCTAATCTTTGATTTTGTGTATCCCAAAAGCTAAATAAAAAATTACTTTCATTATGACAATAATGTTTAATATGATATATATATATATATATATATATATATATATATATATATATATATATATATATATATATATATATATATATATATATATAGTTCACTTCATTGAATTTGTAAATTTGATAGAATCAAAGAAGCATCAATTTGAGAGCTATGTGATCTGGTATCTAATAAAATAGATATTTGATTTTATGGTGAAATGTAATATCCTTTAAGATTAATTGATTATTAGAATATTATATTTTTCTTGAATCAATAGATCTTCTTGGTTGGATAATAAGATCATTATTAAGTTCATTAAATGAGAGTTGTCTTCTAGGTAATCTAAAACTACTACTTCCTAAATTACTACTTTCTCCAAAATCAAGAGATAATCGATCAGGCGGTGGTGTTAAATTTGTATAATCTACTTCATCGGGATGGATTGTTTGTCCTATTCGAGAGAACATAGAATTTGTATGAATATGTTCTTTATGTGTTATGAATACTATAATATAATGATGATTGAAATAAGCATATGCTTCTTAGTAAGTACTTGATTATCTAAAATAGATTCATCCAATGCTAGTCATGCATTCCAACATCTCTAACCTCTTAAAAAAAAATGGATTCAAGGGTTTTGTTGTAGATATCTCCCTCTCAATTGAATGTAAGGAATTTGATCAAGGCTTTGGAGCAATGTTGAGGGAGTTTCATTGCCAAAGCAATCTTGAGTGGAGGTAGGTGAGCTACAAGGTGGACAGTGAGGCCAGATGTTGTGCATGTCATTGGTGACAACATGACCTATAAAGTGTCTTACCAATAGTATCACGGACATGGTTAAAGCAACAATTTCTAGAGTTAAGGTAGCAGTAGCTACAAAAGAAACCAATTGGCAAAGAAGAGCAGGTGTGAGATCATGGAGAGGAGATGGGAAGCTCATCAACTATTTGTTGCCAAAGAGTATCTTGGTATGGCATAGTAGAAGGATAGTGGAGATCAGCAAAATGTAGGTTTGATGGGTATAAGAGATGGAGGAAGTTGAACAGCAACTTACTACATACAACAAAGAGAAATTTTGGGAGAACCAATGGCTTGTAGGGAATGGTTGGGTTGTGGCTCTTAAAGCTAGGAGGAGTAGTGCTCAACTCGGAGGGGAGTTCAACCATCTGAGATCTTGATGTAGCGAGTGATGTTCGTAGAGATGAGGTTGGAAATGTAGAGAGGGATGAGAAAGGTCAAAGGTTAAGAGCACGTGATGGATTTCAAGTATGGGTATGGCTTGTAGGAGAACTTGCTATACGTAGATGAGGCTTGGAGTTTAGATCTCCATGTGGGAGAAGTAAGGGAGGCAGAACTAAGAAGGTTCCCGCTAGTGGGTTGCTACCAGTAGATTGCATTTAGGATTATTTTCTCTTTTTTTATCAAGTGATGGGATGGGCAGATGGCTTTAGGACATGCAAGAGATGGGCTTGGACAGTAAAAAGCTGCAAGATTTAAAATGTTAAAATAAAAATTAATTGTAATAGTTGTCTTCATTACAGATGGAGGACATCTAGCTGCATAAGTGAAAAGAAATCTTACGATCTTAATGAGTAAATGTGTAACTAAAGTATTCAAAAAGAATCTAATTAACTTTACATAGCATGATTGTGTATAACGATAAGTGACATAATATATTAAATGATTTATTAATTCAATTAGAGAGGTTACAAAAATTTTAATTTTGATTTTACGTAGTCATGTCATAAAATAGACATATTGGATATCAATTTTAGGAATTATGATGTTCTGGAGGGAACGGCTTAGTTTGTTTGTTGATAGGAGATTATTTCGAGTAATTTTGATGACATCCAGTGTATTTAAACTTTGATTTTTGTGATATCGCATCCAAAGCCTATCGAATTTGCTTCATAAACCCAATCCAACTCGTGAATCATATGTGGAGATCAACAAAATTCTCATTTTAAATAAAATAAAATCTTGGTAATATTTTATCCAAAATAAAATAACACTAAAAATTTTCATTGCACATAAATGAATAATTTAATTCTAGATTTTCTAATAAAATGTGTTGGATATTTAAACTTAATTTAAAACTTGAAGAAATGTAATTGCCTTAATGAACCAACTTTTCAACCATGTTTTATGGTTGATATATTTGAGTCACTATAGCACCCAAGAAGGAGGTGAATTGGGTGTTAATTAAAAATTTAAAAGTTATATCTTAAATTTTAGTAAAAAGGTAATTTAAGAAAAGTAATTCCCTTAAAGAACCAACTTTTTAACCATGTTTTATACAGAATATAGAATACATCTTTTTTAACCACAAAGATTTCAACTCTAAGTTTGCTTCTTCCCACTTGGACTGTTCAATAGTGGATTTTGAACTTAAAGTCCAAGTATCACACTTCAATGTTCACCTTACAAAATTTTCTACTTGGACCTTTCAATAGTGGAACCTTAGATTTAAATCCAAGTGTTGCACCCCAATTCTCACCCTACAAATCTTGCTTTGGTTTATCTTGATTTATCAAGAATAAATGATAACATCATAATTAGAGCTTTATTAGCTTCTATTTTAAGCTATACAAGTTTATTGAAGAGCTTGGATCAATCAAAATTTAGTTCATTGTGATGTTATTACTCTAGTAACATGCAAAGGGTATGTTTTGACATCCCAAGCATGGGATCTTCTTTAGAAAAATCACTAGAAGATTTTGTATTTACAAAACCTTAGTCATACACCATTCAACAAAATTAGCATTTTATTTCTTCGGACTATTGAGATCCTGTATCAAAGATTCTCAAAGATTTCTCGACACTAAGAGGGTCTCATATACACTCAATTATGCAAGGATCATCCTCACATGAAATAAGATGTTGTAGTCAATTTATTGCCTGAATTTGACTTCTCTTTTAGATCTTTAGAAATGATGTCCTCATGAATCTCAAATTTTTTTTTGTTTGACCTGCCTTTGCTTGATGTCCCATTCTTCATTGGTAGTGAAAATATTTTGTTACTTTTAGTTGAACTTAAACCACTTTATCCAGTTCAAATTCTTCTAACGGAATAGTCTTCTCTGAAATCATTCTTCATCTCAAAGAATTGGCTAGATGATTTAGAACCACTCTTTAATTTCATGGGCATCATATAGAATTTTATTGAAGAAATTGACTTCTCTCCATCAACATAACATAAATCTTCATTTGAACAATTTAGATATTATTTCTCTTGACTCTTGCTTCTTTCTTGGAAAAACTTTCATTGGGTTTAACGAGAATGCTCAACTCCAATTATCATTTTGAATACTTTGAATAAGAAACATTTGGAATCACATGAATGATACAACATGTTTTCACTTAGCATGATGCATCATCTTCCTCTTCATCTGGCTTGGCAATCTAGAGTTAAGACATAAAGTCTATAAACGATTGGTTTTGTTAGAATGATAGTCTTAAAGAAGTATGTGCTTGAACCAGTGCAACATCATTTATAAATAATGGGTTATCTTCATCTTCGGGTTCTTTTCTCTCATCTTTCAATGAATTAAAAGAGTCAAATACTATTTTCCTCTACAATAGTTCCTTATAATTGATATTAGGCGATATTCTTCAGGACTTATGCCATCGGTATTGTTGAGCAGAAGGCTATTTTCGTACATTCCATCATATAGAAAACCTTTGCTTACAATATCTTCATTTCTTTCTTCTTCTTGAAAGTATATTTCAGAGCTACATCTCTAGTGGATCTCTTGCTCATAACATGACATAGACACCTCCTTAATTGAGAGATTGTAATCTAAATTCACTCCTTTTTCAAGAGGGTGAAATTGATCGATGACAGGATCTCCCAGAGGATTCTCTAGGGTATCAATTGTCATCAACTTCGTCACAGGAATTCCTTTTCTTAGGTACCCTTCTTGACGAGTTTCATTTGTGGCGGATCTATGGGAGTATGGTCTAGATATCACGTCGTTGTCTTTCCTTAAGAAAGTTTCACTTTGAAGCTCTGGCCTCCAAATTTGCTTACCTTTTTATTGAGACCTTTTGATGGTGCATTCTTAGACCTGTGGTCCAAGTGTCACACCTCGATGCTCACTGTGCGGGACTTGATTGGATTGGTGTCTTGCTATTACTGTGAGAAATGATCTCCTTGGTGAAGCCTGATAGTTCCTTTTCATCAGTCCCCTTTCGTTTATAACTTTTAGAACCCGATGCATTCTTGCAGATACAATTTTAGGTTTTCTAACTAGGGGAGCCAAAGCTTGACACTATTGAGCCCAAAAGATTACATAATTTCACCAGTAGAGTTGTTCCTCTTTACTCATCTTAAGTTTTTAAATCTTTTCTAGGTTGGAACACTCGCTTCTGGTTTCATAGCTGGTCATACAATTTTTTGTTCGAGCAATGGCTGTTGAGCATGCAATTCAATATTTCTCTTTTTCCCCTGCCTTTGGGTTAGCTTGCTTCCAGATGAAGAAGCTTTTGTGTCGCTACTTTGTCTCAAGGCTTCGGCCTCCATATTTATTTTTCTTTCTATCGGGACCTTTCGATAATGAATTCCCAAACATACGGTTGAGGTGTCACGCCCCGTTGTTCATCGTGCAGGAATTGCTTAAGATAGTCTAAAGCATTACCCACCAAGAGTAACTTTTTTAGTGAAGCTTTCTCATTTTCTCTAATAATCGGGCCTTAATACTTTTTCTTCATAATACCCTTCTCCTTGACAACTTTCAGCACCCTGTGCACTATGGAGGATAGAGTCTCAGGATGTCTCCTTTATGGGGTTATAGCTTGGTGTCGCTGCTCCCAGAATGATTGTTTGATATCACCAGTATAACTATTTCTTTTCAGCCACTTGAGATTATAAAATTTGTTGTGAGTGGGAATATTCACTTCTGGCATCAAGTTTGGTCGCATGGCTGGTGATTCAGGCAATAACTATTGAGCTCGCAGTTCAACATTTCTTCTCTTTTTTTCTCCTACTCAATTTTCCTCTAGAAAAGGAGGCTTCAACATTATGCCTTCCTAGTGTGAAAGGTTCAACCGAAAGATGGCATTCATGTATGAAACTTTCGTCGGTGGCGGTTCTTTCATGACTGAAACCTCAGAATAACCCAATCTTTCGAATACAAAGGTAATGAATGAATTTTTTTTCCTTTTAATATTGGCATTTCAAAATAATTTTTTTGTTCCTAAGATTTTCTTTTTCTAATATTTTTATATTCATCTTTTGAAAGAGTTAATGTCTACTTTATCCGATTGGTCATCTCATAATTTCATTTGTATTTATTTATTCATTCAAGTTCAGACATTTAATGAGAATATAAGTATTCTTCTAAATAATTATCTGAATAATAATATTGATCAATAAAATCTACCTCTGGATTAGATAATTCATAGATTTCTTCTTCAGAATCGATTTCAATGATATCAAAGATTGGTCCTAATTCTTGTTCTTCTATAATTTGAATAGATTTTATTCTCGAGGCTTTCTTTAATTTAGAACATTCATTAGCATAATGTCCTTTCTCTTTTGCATAATGAGTATTGAAAAATTTTTGGTTTTTTATTAAATTATTATTTTCTGAAATTTCTTTTCTTTATGTTCAATTTATGTTTATTTGTTTTCTTAAAATAAGTTAATAGCCACACAAGTGAAGAAGGAAATTCTATGATATTCTCTTAGTGTTAAAGAGATCATTCATTTGCTATCAATGAATTAGTGGAAAATCAAACTTGGATTGACAAGACTTTTATGCCATCAAGAAGACTTACTATGAATGTGCCTATGAACTTGTCTCTTTGAATAATCAATGATTGATGCCACCAATCAATGATTGATACTTAAAAATACTATACATCATGATTATCATGAGAATCCCCCTGCAATATAGGGGCATTTTTTATATTTACTTAGGTTGACATCACGCATTTTACCGAACTTGACTCTTTGAATAATCAATGATTGATGTCACCAATCAATGATCAATACTTAAAAATACTATACATCATGATTATCATGAGAATCCCCCTATAAGGCAGGGGGAATTTTTTTATATTTATTTAGGTTGATATCACACATTATGTCGAGACCCTAAATAATCACTTACACTTACGATGATTGACTTTAAGTCTATTCTAACTACGTACAATTGAAAAATAGCATCAATTCTCAAACATGTTATATGCAATGCAACACTCTCAAGTCAGCATGAAAATCCCCTGTCAAATAGGGGCACTTTCTATACATTTAATTTGGCATCAAGCTTTGAGTCGAGATCCCCAAATGAATTTTCAAAATTATTACCACTAGAATTACAACCAACTATATGTGCAGAAGGAAAAGTTATTTCCAATCATGACATAAATGAGGCATCTTCAAAGGTTAGAGGTTTGTCACTCAGATGTATTAAAATTTAAAAGATCAAGTTAGAAGAATTCCTAATTTTGGAAGCTTCAATCAGCTAAGTTAGTAAATCATCAATCTTTACATGGTCAAGTCTAGGAATCGGACGAGTTCTAAAGGTCAAACTCAACAAGCCCATAAATGACTGAGTTGTTGACTCTCTCCTCAATCAACAAGCAGCAAAAAAAGCCACGGTGAAAGAGCCCCCATTTATTCGACTGATGAACAAACCACCAATCCATCAAGGCTTAAGTCAAAGACTCGAGTAGGTTATAAAATCCTGACTCAATAAGCCCACAATTGATCGAGTTGTTAATGCTCTCCTCACTCAACAAGCCATAAGAAAATGCCGTTGTGAAAGAGCTCATACTCGTCAGTCCAATGATGATAGTTATTCAATCTCAAATCAAATTCAACTTACTGACTACAAGTAGCTAAATTCAAAGAGATATTTCTACTTGATCGATAGACCAAGATAATCTTAGAAAATAACTCTCAATTTAAAGTAGTCTCAAATAGATCTCTATATTGTCTGCAAGGTGATATTTCAATTGCTTTTCAAACAGTCTGATTAAGCACAAAGCACAGATCAAAGTCAATTTCCTCACCAAGTTTTGCCAAAGCAGAAAGCACTGGACTGAAGAAATAATTTCATAGTTCATACAAAGTCAATGGCTGAACTAAAGGGATTTTGTGGTTAATCAATCTAATAGAGCACTCATTATTGGATTGATAACTCAACATTATATACCTAATATAAGCTGGAGGGCTAAGTCATCGGTATGTATCCTTCAATGAGTCCGTCAAAGCATGAAGCATAGGACTGAGGACATACATACACTTTCTGAAAAGTCAATATGGAAAAATCAAGTCAATCCTTCATCAAGTTCGTCAAGCTTAAACCTATGACAGAAGAAATTTTAATTCTCGAAGAAAACAAACCAATTATTCCATCAAACTCGATCAAGCATGAAGCTAGGGTTGGAGGACTTTTAATTCTACAATAATACAAAAAAAGAGATCTTCAGCAAACCCATTGAAGCAAAGAGTAGATGGTGGAAGAAGCTCTTATCCATCCGACACGTCAATCAGGATAAATCGGCCAATCCTATCATTTGGCTAGTTCAAACACAACACATCATACTAATGACAAATTTCATCAAAATTCCATAAGCTATTGAAAGTGAAGCTAAAGTTATTCAAAATCCATAGCCAACTCAAGGGGTCAACCAGTATTCAATAAATATGACTCACTCCATGCATGACTCACATTTATTGGGTGGCATTTGTTGACCTCCACACATGATCCACGAGTAGCATTGGGTTTATGGAGCAAATTCGATGGGCTTCATATGTGATATCATGCAAATCAATGTTTAAATACACTCAATGCAGCTGAAATTGCACGAAATAATCTTTGATCGACAAACAGACTGAGTCGTTGCATCTAGAACATCGAAATAACCTGAAATTGATTTTCAATTTGTCTATGTGATTGACACGACTACGTAAAGTCAAAATTAAAATTTATTTAACCTCTCTAATTAAATTAATAAATCATCTAATATCTTATGTCACTTATCATTAATAAGCACACAATCATGCAGCTGTGTAAAGTTAATTAGATTCTTTTAAATACTTTAGTTGCACATTTTTTTCATTAAGATCATAAGATTTCTTTTCACTTATGCAGCTAGATGTCCTCCATCTATAATGAAGACAAATATTGTAATTAGTTTCTATCTTAACTTTCTAAATCTTGCAACTTTTTGTAGTCCATGCCCATCTCATGCATGTCGTAAAGTCATCTGCCCATCCCGTTACTTGATAAAAAAAGAGAAAAAAAATCCTAAATACAATCTACTGGCAGCAGCCCAATAGTGAGAAATTTCTTAATTCTGCCTTTCTTACTTCTCTCACGTGGATATTGAAGCTCCAAGTCTCCTCCACACTGTGCTACGACTCGGTGACATTCTCTAAATAATTAAACAAGATCTAAAACAACTTACGCCTTCGGATCTACACCACATTAATGATAGCACACAAAAGACATTGACTTAAATTATTAATAGACTTCAAATATATTAATTTTGTATAAATTATGGAGCTAACTATCACTCAATTCAAATGCTTCATAATTTGTGCAATCATTTGAAAGAGATGAATTCTTGTACGAAATATAAAGCAATCATCAATTCATTTAATTAAAATTACAAAATTCGTACAAGTATTATAAATAACCCGCATGGCATCGACACTATGCTGAATACATGAATCTAGTGTCTGAAGATGCTACATTGGTTGATTCCCAATTGGGTCTACATACTAGGTCCGGGTTAACAAAACCAAATGATGTTGTTATAGCTTTCTGTAATTGATAATAATCTTTTGAGAAACTAATAATATTATACGACAATATAACAACTATCCCATAACTTGCCGATGATGGCTGTGTTGAATGAAGATTTCAATTGTAGGGGATACCATCATCAAAAATGCATTTGCAATTTCATATCAATTTAATTTGAATATTTTAAATTAAGTATTAATTTAAAGGAAGATTCTAATATGATATTAAGTTATAAATGTCTAAATGAAATTCAATCTTTAAATACTTAAAGCAAACAATTAATCCATCTTTTCTACTTTATCATAGGTGATAAATTAAAAAAATTCTTACAAAGGAGCCAATGTTAAGTCAGTACACATATTATTCACACTCAAATAATCCCATGCCAATAAGGATGTGCGTGTCTTCTATCGTGTGATTTTGCTAGTAGGCTCCACATATGATGCGATTATGACTAGAGTCTTCATTCGAATGGTCGCCAAAATATTATATTAAAGTCGATTGTAGCGTATGCTCCCAATGGCTCTGTCCTTGAGTTGTGAACTATAGGGTGCACTTGATAAGAAAAATCCTCCTCACTAAAATGGACTTAAGCTATCTCCTTAAATAAACACCATGCATCTAAAGGTTCCCTTGGGCGATACTCATGGCTGGATGGATCCTTTGGTCGGTTGTCTAATATCTCGGACTAAATACACTAGGGACCACGATGGCAGAGATGGCAAACCATGGGATCTTGATGAGCACGTCATTCTCCCAACCATCCGCTTCAAGTTAAAGGATGATGAATTTCACAAATCTAAATTCCGAAATGCCACATACTACTATTATACGCTATGCATTTAGTGATTTAATGAAAAGCCTCAATCGAAAGTTCTCTCTCAACATTGGGAGGGAAAATTAACTATAAGTGTTTGTGCTTATAGGAAACTTGGAACCAAATCTAAAGTCCTTGAAAATGAGGTGAAATCTCGGGTATTGTCTTATCTACTATTTCATCTTCTTAAAAATTTTGATTATATCATACACTCTTAATTGAGAGGTCGGTGGTGAATTTTTGGAGCCCATAAATATATATTTAAGAGCCAAAAGATATAATTTATATTATATAAATGCAAAAATTTATCAATGAAATTAAACATATTATTAAAATCATTTAATGGTGAAAATTGAATGATTAATATTTTTCAATTAAAGATTCATTAGATATTAAGAATTTGAAGGTACAAACAAAAAAACTAATTTAAGTAAAGCATTTAATTAGACTTATACAAAGTTTATATTTTATATAATAAAAAATTAATTGGAGATATTATAATTGTATATTTGTACTTTAATTATTTAAGTAGAGGTAGACCTAAAAGACTTGACTAGGATGTATAAAAAATAACCTTAGTTTATTAGAATTAAATGAAAACTTGACACTTAATAAAACATAATGGAAAAAAAAAACTCATATAGCCGACGCCATATAGTGGGATAAAGGCTTGTTGTAGTTGTTATTGTTGTGATTGTTTGGAGGGTAGAGTTTTTTTATTTATTTTCATGAATACTAATGTTTTTCTTGCAAACTTCAATACAAGATTTTTTTCAAAAATGATAACTTACTAAAAGGAAAAAAAATGATACAAGAATAAAACTTTCCTTAGGAGTAGAATTTCTTCAAATTAATTGCACTCTAATTCTAGGGTACATCTTGTCCTAAATGCTTATGCATTTGATAGTATCCTACCCCAACCTACCTTTTGATAATGTAGTGTCAATCCTAAGTGTGGGTGAGTTTGCTGAGCACATTTTACTAATAAATTACATCTAGTTTCTTTCATCTTAAGTGATCAAACCTAAAATGCTTTTCGTTGATGTTGTTTTTGTAGTACTTAGACATTCACCATTTGGTCTCTTCTTTTTTAAGTGATGCTTCAACATGACTTTACATTTGATCTTTCTAATTTGACAATATCTTGATCGACCTTGATGGTCACCATACCCCTTTGATTGTGTAACTCGTACTTGACCGACAAGACCGCTTCAATATAGTATGACAAGATGAATGGGGTATGTACAATCACTGATCTTGAGAGCCTAAAGAACAATAGGTAGGGCATCAACTCACTTTACCTTTGGACATTCAACTTTTTTCAATAACTAGTTGAGAATCTTTTTATACGCCACTTACACTTGGCTATCAGTTTGAGGGTGATGCACCAAAGAGAACATGAGGCAGATTCTCAATGACTCGTAAAACTCTTTTATTGATGAATTGGGGCTTATGATGATCAACATAGCCTCAACGCAATTAAAGTCGATAATGAAAAAGTATAAACATTTTTTATTTATTGGCTACCAATAGAGGTCCATTAAGTCCATTCCCCACAAAGTCAAGGCTTATGATGGGTTGTAGTGGTTGAGGCATCTGATTGCATAGTGGAACTTGATATTTCTCACCTCCTAACAAAATTTTTTGCATCTTTAAAGTCAATTAGAAGTATCATTGTTGTGGGATGCAATGGGAAAATGTCCTTCTTCTAGAGTGGCTCACACATTCTCTTAAATGCAAGCACTTTATCCTAGTCACCTTCACGAACACACCTTTAGTTTAATGAGGTGTTTGATCTTTGAAACAACTCACCACTAATCAAGACGTACTAAGTGACTTTGATTTTAAATCTCTTAGGATCATTAATGCTTTCTTTTAGCTCTCAAGCGTGTAAATACTTTTTGATGAGGTCAACCCAACTAGGCAAACTTTCGCTCACAATTTACATGGACTCCCTTTATTTTGTGCTAGAATTAGGCTACTCCTTGAGCTCACTCGATCTTAATGATTGATTGGTGAGTTATTTTCATCTCTTGGAACTTACTTGAAATGTTCAAGTTTTTTAATTTCTAACTTTGAGCAAATATTTATTTAATGATTCAACCTTCACCTTATAATCTCCATTTATTTGATTCATCACAAGTTGTGAATCTAAATAAATTACAATATGCTTGGTGTCGAGCCCTTGTGTGAATGGGAGTCCAACGAATAGTGCTTCATACTCAAATTGATTGTTGGTCAATCAAAATTTGAACTTTACTCATTGGGTGATTGTGATTAGAGTCGGCTTTTCAACACAATAATTTCATTCCTTGCTCTTTAGAAGACACATAAAGTATCATCTTTGGTGGGACATCCCATGAGTCATTGAGTCTATGAGAAAGCCTTGCTTTTTTTGATCATCATGAGTATAAGATATTGAACACGCTCAATAGCATCAATAACTTAAGCAATCACTCAGAATGATCTAACTTCAAGAGCACTAATTTGAGCATCTGATTAGCCAGCACTTAAATCGAGTGAGCTTGGAAATACAGCCAAAGTCACTTAGCTAATATGTGAAGCATGAGTGCAAGTTTCTCCATAATTGGATAATGCAACTCGACACCCCTTAGTGACCTATTGACATAATAAATCACCCATTATTTAGCCCCATCTTCTCTTAACTCGAACTTATGTATCTTTTTTGACTCTCAAGTATAGTAGTTTCACTTCATCTTTAGGACTTTATAATAGAAATGGTGAGGTGAATAAATCTTTTAAATCATTAAAAAGTTTCTCACATTTTGGAATACATTTGAACTTCTTGATGCTCCTTAATATCTTGAAAAATCATAAGCAACACTCACTTGTCTTAGAGATGAATATTGTCAGCTGACTGCTTAGTGATTCACTACACTTCCATGGTTGTTCTTACCAATGGCATGTCAAGTATAGCCTTGCCTTTGTTTGGATGGGGCTATCAAAAAAGATCATTATTCACGAATAGCTCATGTTTAGCTTGTTCGTTAAATGATAAGATTAGTAGAATATTATACAAAAGTTGGTAGGAAAATTATTAAAAACCAATTATGTAATCATAGTTACAAGAGATAAAAGGATGTATATCATAGTGCACATTTGTCTAAATATCTAAAAGAGAGAATGAGGAAGGAGATCCGCACAACCATTGCTACAACTTAAAATGTTTTGATCTCTAATTGCAACTAAATATGATCCCATTTTTATGCAACCACATATTTGTCACAAGCTTGAGCTTTTAGAATGTTAAAATTTTTAATATCTAATAATAACGTCCCTAAATAAGGGAACTAAAAAGAAACATGTGCTATATTGTAATTACTTTTTAAACAAAAGAAGGAATGAATTCTAGATATGAATGGTATTAAAAAAATTATTAAACAAATACTAGCAATAAGTATCTCAAATTTCTAGAGTAGATATAGCTATTAAATAAAATAAAAATAGTGCAATAGGAAAGGTCTTTACGACTATGGATGAAAACCATTCCAACTATGACAAAATAACAAAATTTCATACATCAAACAGGCATAATTTATCAACAAATCAACTAGTGATTTAGTGAACATCATCTTAGGTTGATAACATTTTCTCACCACTACCCTTTTAGAAATCTTTGAACTTTTGGAGAATAAGTTAATGGCATCCCATCATTACAGCAACAAAGAACAAAAACCAATGGACTCTCCATCGAAAAAAAAAATCTACAATAATTTGGAATTTCTAGCAAACTATCTAACAGATTATCAGTTGCTTAATTTTTAGTAGCATAGTCGCTAGAAAATTTATTGAATAAATTTCTAGTGTACTAGCTGCTAGAAGTTTTCAAAGAATATAAGTGCAAAAACTATAGATAAAATGCTATTCAAATATTTCACCCTTTTGTGAGGACTTTATATATGATTCCAAGTTTCTTATTGGCACAAGCACCTATTATTAATTGTCCATCCCAATAAATAAATAAAACTTTCATGACTTGAGTTAACTAGGCAAAACTAAATTCTATCATTTCTTAAAATTATAAACTAAATTCCCAAGTAAAAAAAAACTATAAACCAATTCTCTTACTGCTTCAACTATGCCTTCACCCAATCTTAATTGAACCACCACTTTTGCATGGCTGAGAACCAGTGTCTCCATCTATCTTGTAACACTACTTGAAGATAATATAAACTCCATGTTAAAAAAACTTGATGCTTCTTTAAAGCACATTGTTGTGACAAGGAGATAATTTTCTCACCAACTTTAATTTTAAAAAACCAATCATATAAATTTGTTTTGAGTAATCATCATACATTCTTGAATATACAAGTATATAACATACCACTTAATATCCTATGCTTAACATTAATAATATTATTACATACATGATCTTAAAAATTGAATCAAATTTATCCATTTGACCGATTCGACCATGAATAAATCCTATGATCAATTTGATTCAAGTCCAAAATACTTCTGCACAAAACTGAACAAATTTAGTGTTAAACTAGTGAACTGGCATTCTTAATCAACTTTTCAAGAGCCAATCGATTCTAATAAAAATAAAAAATTTAAATTAAAAGCAAAGAAAATAATTAAAATATCATGTCCCAAAATTCTAATTTAGAATAATATTAAAAACATTAATAGTGAAGTATCCTAAATTAGAATATTGAACATAAGTTGATAAAATATCATTAGTACACCATTATAACTCATTTAAATCATATTAAAATAAATTTAATATTTATTATGTCATCCAATTTAACTCTAGTTGAACCATTAAACCTTATACTTCTCATTTCGATTCAATTTGTGGTCTGGTTTTCAAAACCTTGGTTGCATATCATTTGCAAGCATTATATAATGAGATAATTGTATAGAGTTAAAGGCACTACTCATTCTTCTCCTTTATTCAACCAATTGTTAAGGTGAAGGTTAGAGAAGTGATCAATGGAGTCATCAAAGATTGGTAGTTATCTTAATCAGTATCATACATAGGGATTTCTTGGTTGAGTAGTCAATAATGGCCATTAAAAGTTTAAAGGAGGCATTTGGACACTAAAGGTCATCTTAAGAGGAAATCAATTATTATTATGTTAGTTAGTGTCATACATAGGGATTTCTTTATCAGCTAGTCAATAATAACCATTAAAAGGCTAAAGGTGGCATTTAGGCATTTGGACACCAAAGGCCTTCTTAAGAGGAAATCGCTTATTGTTATATTAATCAAGATCATACATAGGATTTCTTTGTTGGGTAGTCAATAATAACCATTAAAAGGCCAAGGTGGCATTTAGGAATTAGAGGCCTTCACAAGAGGAAATCAATTATTGTTATAGGGGTTGGTCGATAAGGTTATCTTCGATGAACTCATTCATCATCAAGTTGAATGCTACGTCGATGATCTCATTGTCAAAAGCGAAGAAAAGGAAGATCACCTCTTTGACTTGAGAGTAATTTTTGAACGGTTAAGATAATAAAACCTCAAAATGAATCCCATGAAGTGTGCATTCAGAGTAGCTTTAGAGAAATTCCTTGGGTTTGTTGTCCGACACTAGGAAATAGAGATCGACTGGGAGAAAATCAAGGCTATCTTAGAAATGCCACCCCCTAAAAGCCTAACACAACTCAGGTCATTCCAAGGGCGGTTGGTGTATCTAAGATGCTTCATATCCAACTTATCAGGAAGATGCCAACCATTCTTGGCACTTGTCAAAAAGGATGTAAAGTTCAAGTGGGATGGAAAGTGCTAGCTTGCCTTCGAAGACATCAAGCAATATCGATGGACGCTAGTTCTAGCGACCTATCCCGGCAAGCCATATATATATGTTGCATTAGATGACTCCCTTGGTGTTTTCTTGGCCCAAGCCAATGACGGGAAAGAAAATTCTCTATTACCTCAGTCATCATCTAATCCCTGCTAAGGAAAACTACCCACCTATTGAAAAGCACTGCCTAGCTTTAATCTTTGCATCCCAAAAGCTATGACACTACATGATTTCTCATAAGGTGAACTTATTCTCCAGAATCAATCCACTATAATATCTCATGACATGACCGACGTTATCCGGACGGTTGGCATGGTGGTCCATGATTTTGTCACTGTTTGACATCACATTCATACCCCTCAGTGCCGTGAAAGGACAAGCACTTGCAGATTTATTAGCAGAGCATCCACTCCTTACTGAGTCTCCTCTTAATGATGATCTCCTCGATGAACAAATCATGAACTTAGGGGATACTAGTGCTTGATCACTAGGGATGTACTTTGATGGTGCAAAGAGGAGAAGAACCATAATTTACTATCCCCGTGGAAGGCAAGGGTGAATAGTTCTCCTAACTCCTGTGATGAGATTCTCATATCATCACCAATCCATGCACCAACAATGAAGTCAATATGAGACTCACGGTAGTCATTACACTATGCATCTAGAGTATCAACATATCTTTGGGATTCTCGCCAGTCATCAACCAAATTGATGTGTTCCAAAACCTAAACTCCATCATTACCATAAGTACACTATGGACTTATTGGCCCAAATCCCAGAGGTTACCATTTACAAGATTCCTCAAGGAGAAAATGCAATAGGAGATGCATTATCCAACCTTGCCAAAGAGTTGGCATGTCTGAAAGGTGAGTCCATTATAATAAGGGTCCAAAATAGATAAATCTTATCCCTTATTGATGCTGACTCATTGTGAAATTTTCTCTTGATAGGGAGGTTGCCATTTCCAAAAAGGATGAGGAGTCAGATTGGAGGCAACCATTCATGGATTATTCAAATATAGGCAAACTACCTCATGAGAAATCACTAGCACACTAGGTGAAGCAGAGAGCCCTTTCCTACGCTCTCGTGGATGGCACCTTGTACCTGCAAGCCTTCGATAATATATGGTTACATTGTCTGGACAAACACGAGCCCGTAGGATCATGATCGAGGTACACTCAAGTTTATGTGAAGCACACCAATCCGGTTCGAAGATGAAAGCCAAGATCAATAGATTATGATACTACTAGCCTTCAATGATCAGAGATTGCATGGACATAGCTAGGAGATGCCACCAATGTCAGGTACACGGTGTGGTCCTACATCAACCACCCAATAGTCTACATCCTACATTGGCCTCATGGCCATTTGAGTGTTGGGGTACTGACATTGTGGGTCCGATTGATCCTCCTTCTTCCAAAGGTCATCGATTCATCCTAGCTACTACTTTTCCAAGTGGGGGTAATCCCACTTAGAGAGGTCACACTGATGTGCTCCAATTTTTTAGGAGCTATATTGTATATAGGTTTGGGGTGCCTCGATGAATTATATGATAATGGTACTGCATTCAAGAGAACTAAAATTAATAGATTTTCTCAGAGACACAACATAGATTGGAGATATTCTACCATCTATTACCTAAGGTTAGAGCCTTCAACAAAACTCTCATTCAAATCGAAGACACTAGATGACAACAAAAATAATGGCATGACATGGTTGAATCCTTGTGGGCCTACTGCAATACAACTCCAACTTAATCTACCCCTTCTCCTTAGTGTGTAGCCCAAGATTCTACCATTAGAAGTCCAACTCCCATCATTAAGGATAGTCATGGGCAGTAAAATCACAACGGAATAGAATGCCAAGCTGCGGTTGGAAGAGCTCAAAAGTTTAGAGGAGAGATGCCTACGGGCATGCCAAAACTTTGAGTTATACAAAGCCAAGATGATTCAAGCTCATAACAAGTTGGTCTGTCCTAGAGCTTTTCAAGTAGGAGAGCTTGTTTTAGTTCTAAGGAGACCAATTGTTGCCTGTCGAAAGATGGGAGGTAAGTTTAAACCCAGTTAGGAAGGCCCTTATGCCATAAAGAAAGCCTACCAAGGAGGATCTTATCAACTCATAAATTGTAAGGGAGAGCATCTGATGCTTCCAATCAATTGGGTCTACTTAAAGAAATACTATCCATAAATAATGTTTTAATATAACCATCAATAAAACTTTTTTTCATATCAAATTCCATTTCTTCTGTGTTTAAAATATCTTTTGCTTGTGAATCCGCCAAGATGTATTTAAGGTTGGTATAAGAGAACCCAAGAGGCATCCAATCCCTCCACAAAACTATAAACGATCCTCCAGTGCTACTAAGATAGTTGTAAGAGATACTAAGAGGCATCCTATTCTAACTAGTAAAACTAAGTTAGGTGTAAGAAAACTCAAGCGACATCTTTCCTTGGTGGAGTCACAATTACCCCTACGACACCATTTCATCCATTATTCGACGTGTTTAGGATAGGTATAAGAGAACCCAAGCAGCATCCTATTCCTTCTTTCATAACACAAACAAACACATATCTTTTATCTCGGGTTATTTTGATGTGGAAGCAAACCCCTCGTGGCATTCACTTATTTACTCAGGTCGATGCTACATTGCTTGGTGTGTCACCCTAGTGGTCACTTGGTGATGTGAGACCCAGCTTTCTTCTTGACTTGACCATTGCAAATCAATGAGCACCTTGTTAGTTAGTTTGGTAGGCCTCTCCTTGAGCTACCTCATGTTGACTTTGTTTAAAGGATGATGTAACCATATATGCTTTCTTCTTGAATTAGCCATCATGCACTAACTAGGTCAAGTATATTTGAGGTTTTGGATAAGTCCCCCAGTGGCTCCTTTCCTCCTGACTACTTCAAGCTTGGGTCTTGTCTTTACATAGGACTCCTCATTTAGTAGTCGTAGGTCGGATAGTCCACAGTGACAAACTATCCACAATCGGTTCGCTTTAAAGAGATGTAAGCCTTCGCCTTCTTTCTAGATTGATCTAGTGAGGTACCTTAGGTTGGTTTGTCATCACCATCGGCTGACCACCCATGGATAAACCACTTGCTTTTCTAAGTTGGCCAGATACTTACAGGCTTTCTTTTATAGGGTTTTGGATAAAGCCCCTAACGGCACCTCCCCTGCGGGCACTCTATTTGGATCACATCCTTAGCGACCCCATTTAGACACTACCCCAATTATTTTTGGATTGGACAATCTCCCTTTCCTAATAGCCACCTCTGTGGTTGGAGAATTTGTTTAGCGGATAGATTCTCCCCAAGAAGTCAGATAGGACTAGATATAAGCTCCTTCCTAGTGTGGTCCCTCATAAACCAACAGGGTCCATCCAAATATAAAATAAATAAAATATATCTTTGCTTGTGGATTAGGAATTCAAGTGGCCCTTTCCCAAGCAGCATCCTATCTTTAGGCTGTGAAAATTTCTATAGGAATTGCTACTTTGAGTTAAGATAAGTCCCTGGTTGGCACTCTCTCTGAGTGGCCCAGTTCAACTTATTATTCCACCAACGAAGTTACCCCTCATCTTTGCTTTGAAAGATATAATTATTATGCATTCTTTCCGACATCGATCGTTTAACCTAACAGTAGGTTGGGTCCATTAATTGCATAAGAGACCGATCTAGTGGTTCCTTTAGATGATGTGAGTCCTGCTTTTAACTTGACAATTGCAAACTAAAAGGCACCCTTTAGGTTAGTTAACTCTACCTAATGGTTGGTAGACTATCCCTTTTGACTTGTAAACCTGAGATAGTCTAGGTTGATATTAGCTCCTTCTTAGTAGATGCATCGCACACCGATAGGGTCCATCTAAAATTAAATTAATTTTGACTATTCTTGAGTTGATATGAGTCCACATAGCTTAAATGCTAAATAGGTGGGATTGATTGCCATCAACAAATCACCTCAATGGCTGCTCCCTACTTTGGAAGACATAATTCTTTCTTTCTTATAGTATAGCACCGAAAGGTAATCATTAGGCGGATAGTCCTACCTTATGGTAGACTACCCCTTTGGAATTATAAATCAGACATAAAGGCCCACCTCCTTCTCGGGTGGTCCATCGCGCAAGGTCCACAACATAACACACCAAATTAAATTAAATTAATTCAAATAAAATCAATATAAATCAAATTAATCATCATGACTACTCTTGAGTTGAGGTAAGATCCTTAGCAATGCTCACTCATTAATCGCCTTAGGTAGGGATTGATTTGTTGCGCCATCAACAAATCACCCCAACGACTTTTCCCTCCTTTGGAAGATGTAAGTCTACTGTGCTTTCTTCCTAGCATAGTTATTGTACACCAAAAGGTAACCGCTTAGGTCGGATAGTCCTACCTTATGGAAGGAGGATTATAAATCTAAGATAGGCTAAGGCCCCTGTGGCTCTTTCTTAGCGTAGTCCATCGCACACTGATAGGGTCCATAAAAAAACCAATTCAAAACCAACCTCCTTAGTGGAGTCGAATTAAACATATCAAACAAACCAAATTTCTTCCCAATGATACACAAATCAAATTAGCCTCCCTATTGGAGCTTAGATCTAAATCAAACAAATTTAATTGAGTGTACATCCCAAGTGAATATTCCCTCAATCTAGAACCCTTCTCCCTAGTGGAGCCATAACAAATTAAACCAACCTCCCTAGTGGAGTCTAATCAAATAAATCACAGAAATCCAATCAAATTCTTATCCCCAACAGATAGCCTAAACATGCTTTCCTAGTGGAAGGTTCACATACCCAATCCCCAGCAAATTCCAACTCATGTCCCCAGCGAATATATGTCTAAAATAAGTTAAAATTAAATCTATCTTGATCCCCATCAGATTATAGATTCATATCCTTAGTGGATACACACCCAAATAAATCATACTCATAATTAAACTCAGATCCATATCCCTAGCGGATAGCTTGAACCTATTTCCCTAGAGGAAGGTTCATGTACTCAATCCCCAGCAGATTCTTTCTTGCTCTCTTATGCCCTTGGCATAAATAGGGTTGCATTGTACTAAGCTCATGATCCTATCTACCTCTCTAGTATAGGTATAGATCATTTTCTTTAGTGTTTGCAATCTTCCTGATGTTGTTGATCATTTCGGTCAACGCCAATACATGTGGTGTGTCTTGTCAGTTACACCACACCTATTAGGGGTCCTTTTATTGACCTCACTTTTAGAGTGAGCTCTTAACCTCCTCTTCTTAAACTTATGACTCTTCGAGACACTAAAAACACTTTAGTCATAAGACACTTCTAGTGATTAGGTGAACACTTAAGCTAAGCCTAGAGACTTAGAAAGGTTAACCATAAGATTAGGCTATGCATTAGAGCTTAAGGAAATCACCTATCTTATAGCCTAAACCCACTCCATATACACCTTCTCAAATCGAACCAAGATTCAAATCTCAAACCAAATCTCAAATTCAAATTCAAATTCCAAATCTAATTTCAAATTTGACTCCAAATGATTGAAATCCAAAATTAAATTCAAATCCTAAGACCCTTCCTAAGCCATATGAACCACATTCATAAATTTATCCAAAACTCCATTTATATCAAATCAAACTCAATTGATCTCTTTATAAATCAATTATTTCTTCATTTATATTCATAAATATAAATGAAATCCAAATTCAAATGACCAAAACTATATCCAAAATTAAATTCAAACCCAATTTTAGCCCTTTGAACCAATTCTTTGGACTTAGCCAAATTCTGTCGAGATCAAGTCAAAACCAATGGATTTTCTCTTAAATCCATCCTTCATTCAATTATTTATCCAAATATAAATAAAACCTACAATCATCAAACCAAATCTAAGTTAACCCAAGTCAAGCCTAACTTAGCCCTTTTGACTTAAACTTTCAATTGAGCCAAAACCTATTGGACTCCAAATTAATTGTCGTTGAATTTATATTTCAATCCAAGGCTCATATATATGTTCAACTAAACTCAAATCAAACCAAAACCAACCCAATTGACCCACTTAGGTCCACTTGACCCAAAGTGACCTAAAGGACCCATTTGACTTCAATACCCAACCCAAATTAGGTCACAAAATCTTCCACTATGATTATTAATCACCCTAGGATGATCAATTACAATAAATTAAGGCAAACCAAGTCAACATAGTCATTTGGCCAAGTCAACCCTTAACCCAAATGAACCAAAACTAGCCAAAACTCATCCTACACCAAATTGATTGAAACCAATGATTTGAATCAACCCAAAATTAATATTTAAATATGATTTAACCACCAATTGAGCCAAACCAAGCCCAATTGGTCATTCGATCCAAGTTGACCCAAATTGGTCTAATGGACCAAATTGGGTCAAATCATGATATAACCAAAATTGATTGCAACAAATGGCTCAAGTTCATTCCAATTTGATTATTGAACTTGGCCAAAGCCATAATTGAGTCTAATTTGACCAATTGGTCAACTTGACCCAACCTAGCCCAAATTGACCTAAAGGGTCAAATTAGCAAAAATTTAAATTAAATCTAAATTGATTCAAGCCAAAGACCACATTCATCTTCAATTAGCTAATTGAACATCAGTCAAACCATAACCCAAGCCAATTTGACCAATTTCTATCAAATTGGTCAACTTGACCAATTTGACCCATTTGACTCCAAATGAGCCAAAATAAATTCTAAGCTAAATTCAATCAAATTATTCATACCAAAACTATTCAAATTATCATTTGAACTTAACCTAAGCCTTGGTTTTCCTAATTTGACCAATTGGTCAACCTAACCCGATATAACTCAATATGGCCCATATGACCCAAATTGAGCCAAATCCCTTGAAACCAAGCCATGACCCATTGGGGGATGATCAAACCTGACCCAAACCCAAAATAAAATCAACCCAATTAAATCTCTCATGGATCCTCCCCCACATTGGATTCCATCTATTCTCATTTAATTCTCCCCATCATATGCATTTAACTCCTCCCCAACATTTGAATTGAATGGAGCTGATCATATGGAAACAAGAGAGAACTTTGGAGAAAAAAATCCAAAGTTCTCAATCAATCCATCATCCATCCCAACCACCCCAAGCAAGATAACAACATTTTGGAGCTAAAAAATTTCAAAAATGAATGGATTTTTGGCCACTATTAAAGGCGAGGGAAATGAGGCTTCATTCCTCTTCCTCCTACCACCATTCAGTCCCCAAGAGCTCCCCAAAGCAAAAATAGAACTAAACCTCCAGCTCTTTGAGTCATTTTTGAGCTCAAAAACACAAATAGAAGCTTTTTCAATGAGGCGATGGTGAACATTGGAGAAGATGACGTTCCAAAGGGATGCAAAGGTTAAAAATCATTCCAAAGCTTCCTCACATACCTATGAGTTCGTTTGAACCTTCACCGCCACCAGAAACCATCCCGAGCGAGGTAAATTTTTCCAAACTTTAACCTGCCTTAAGATTTATCACTTTTTGTGTTAATTTTCTTGGGGCTTTAGGAATTTCCCTTAGATAAACCTTGTAGTTTTCATTTTATTTGATCCCAATACAAAGTAGAGTTTTACTCGAGAAAATTGACATCAAAATGAGCTCAATTAGACCTCATTTAGTAATTTTTTTGCATTTTTCTATCGATTTTGGTGGCGGCGGTCGTTTGATCCCATTCTGGATCGACGGCTCGGATATACCTCATGTCTTTCGACCCCGAACACGATCCGCGCTCGATCTGGATTGATGGATCGTTTGATATATCGCGACGTTACGGATCAAACCACATCATTTTCCTAGATCTCTGTTTTCTCACTCATGCGCGTCCACCCGCGCCCAACCGCCGCGATGTCCGCGTGGCGTCATGACATTGTGTCCAATCACGACATGGCACCGTGCTGCCCAGCGCTTGGCCGGGTTAAGAGGGAAAATGCCTATTTTCTGATTTTAAAAACTATTTAAGTGTCTTGAAACTTTGAAAATTCATAAAAAGTAAAATACTTAGTGAAAAATTATAAATAAGGGCTCATTGGATTTGTCTTTCCGAGAGGAATCCAAAGAACCAAAAATGTCCAAATTCAACTAAATGGTTTGAGCTTAATTTAAGTTTTACTAAAAATAATTTTTTATTAATTTCTCTAAAAATATAGGTCAGATTGAATTGAAATTTTAGGGATTAAAACAAGAGTTAAAACACACCTACCATAAAAATCTCAAGCAAAAAGGACTTCTGGATTGGGAGAAATTAAATTTTGAAGATTTGATTGTCCATTTTAATAAAATAAATCAAATAAAAATCCAAAAATTTACAAAAATCTTCAGAATGGCTTAAATCACTTCAGTTGAATGGTTTAAATCACTTCAGTTGACATCTAGAACTCTTAAGAAAATAATGTGATTTTTTAAATCCTAATGAACCCCAAACAAACACTTAAGATTAAAGTTTAATCAATTAAGGAATTAATTAAAACATAATCTAAAAATAATTTAAATACCAAACCAAAATCAGAAATGATGTAAAACCCAAATGATTAGTAATCAAACCTTAAGTCAAAAAAGCATCATGTATCCCTCAAATGAAATTGAATTTAAACATAATTGAACCTAGTTGAGTTAATGAAATTTGATTAAATGATTATATTTTTTTTTAAATTAAACTCATGATTAAATAAATCAATGAAACTTTAATGTAAAATCAAACTAATCATGTTAAACCAACATCAAGTATTGAATCTTAATTCTCTGAAACTACTTAACAAATTAAAACAAATTAAATATTAATTAATCATTAAATAAACTAAAAAATGAAATTGATTAATAAACCAATTCAACATAATCATTTGATATTAATCAAATTAAACTAAATAAAGTTAAAGTAAACTTAATTAACATATGATTAAATCACATCCATTTGGAATAAGATAATTAATTAGCCATTAATACATAAACCTAATAATCAAACATGAATGAAATCTAATGAACATAACAAATGAAGAAAATTAAACCTAACTATGATTATGAATAATCAAGTTTAATTGAAATAAAAATAAACAATTAAATCACTTAATTTAATCAAATGATAATAACAATAATCCTTTAAATCAAACTTCAGTAAAACAGTTAACTAAATCAAATCACTCACATGCGGGAAACTAAGTCATTAATTAAATAAATCTTTGATTAATCTAATGATTTAAAAAAATTTAATTACCCTTAATCAAACTTAATTAATTAAACATTAATTAATGAAAACTTGATGAATTAATCTACAATCTTAATGAACCAAATTAATTTTATAAATCACATTAAAAATTAATTCAAATCAAACACTTAATTAATCTACTAATTATTTCAATCACACCTCTTAAATAAACTAATTAAGTCAACCAAATTAGTCATATTAAACTTAAGCTTAATCAAACATAAAATGCAATTAAATGCTAATCAAATCCTAATTTAAACTTAAATCATTAAGTCATTAATTACATCATTAATCTAAATAAATATGAAATCAAATTAAAAATTAAACAAATCTTTATTTAATTTAATAATTAATCACACCCCCTCAAGTAAACTAATTAAGTTAATCAAATTAATCATATTAAATCTAAGTTTAACCAAACATAAATGCAATTAAATACTAATCAAATCCTAAATTAAACATAAATCATTAAGTCATTAATTACATCATTAATCTAAATAAATATAAAACCAAATTAAGAAATAAATAAATATTTATTTAATTTAATAATTAACTTAAACACACTTCTTAATTAAACTAATTACCCTTAATCTAATCCAATTGAATCAACACCTAATTAATGCAAACTTAATGAATTAATCCATCATCTTAATAAACCAAATTAACTTTATAAATCACATTAAAATTAATTCAAATCAAATTCTTAATTAATCTACTAATTAATTTGATCACACATCTTAAGTAAGCTAGTTAAGTCAATCAAATTAATCATATTAAACTTAAACTTAATCAAACATAAATGCAATTAAATACCAATCAAGTCCTAAATTAAACATAAATAATTAAGTCATTAATTACATCATTAATCTAAACAAATGTGAAATCAAATTAAAAATTAAACAAATCTTTATAATTAGCCTAAAACACACTTCGTAATTAAACTAATAATCACATTAAACTAACCAAACCCAAGATAATCAAATCAAATTAAATCAAATTAAATTAAATTAAGAAAGACTCTCATCAATTTAGTATGTAATTAAATCAAATCTCATTCAACCTACTTAAAAAAAAAGATCAACTAATTAACTATCCAATGTATGAAATCAAAATGCAAACCAAACTTTGATAAACATGATAAATGGATGTGATTAAAAATAAAATCATAATTATAAAGAATAAAACTCAATTAAAATCAAAATAAAATCTCAATTAATCTAATCCAATCAAACTACAAATAAATGAACCATAACCAAATCAAATAAACATAAAATTAAATTACATAACTATAATAAAAAAAGAATTAAATATTAATTTAAAAGGATATTGAATTATCAAGATTTAATTAAACCAAAACATCTAATCTAAAATTAATCAATCAAAAACATATGGGTTTAAACAAACTTAAACTTCATTAAGTATCCAGGATATTGAATTATCAAGATGTGATTAAACCAAAATATCTAATCCAAAAATCAATCAATCATATACTTTAACAAAATTAAATTCTAAATTCTAAATCAAATCAAATCAAATGAATTACACAAATTCAAATGGGCTAATTAAGATACTTAAGGACCTTAGTTAAGCTCTTTAGGAGTTAGGAAGTAGAATAGCAGTTCTATAAATGAATTCATTCTACTCTTCATTCTTGAAAACCTAAACATCATTTTAACCAAATAAAAGTGAAATAAAATGAAAAATAAATTATTAAATAATTTAAATTAAAATCACCCAAAGGTAAAATTTAAACAAATTCAAACTCAAATTGAAACTTAAACTAAAGAAGTAGTAAAGTCTTGCCACATTATAATACTAAGCCACCACTTTTAATGCTAAGTTAGAGGCGTTGTATATGTTGATGTTGTTTCTTTTTTGTAATATTTTAAACTAGATGTTAGGGTGTATGCCTCATGGACTGGATGGTAGGCTGTGATTAGGCTAATCATATTTTCTATAGGGGGTTGTGCTTAAGAGGCAGCTGTAATAAAAAAATACAAATGTGTTTACTGTGCAGGTTGCTTAGCCCCTAAGCAAAAGTCAAGTTAGGACAGGTGGGCTTGGTTACCCATGCATGGGGTGCCAAGTCTAAATTATTCATATAACAGCTTGGGTTGTCTGGTGTATTTAGCTAACATTTATTTTAAAGGTGTAGCTAGATTTACTTTTCGTATTTTTAATGTAATTTTTCATTAGGAATTAGGATTAGTATTATCGGGGATTAGGATGTGCAGTGGCCAGAAGGCTTAGTCCACGGATTCCTGGAAATCAAATCAAAAGGAAGAGAAGGAAGGAATGAAGAAAAGAAGACCCCCATAGCATGTATTATTTTTGTAATTCAGGTTGTATAAGGGTAGAGCTCGGCTACACATCATTTTTTTATCTTTTCAAGGTGTACGGTGGAACCCGACCACAGTGGCTTTTATTCTTTTATGGTAGTCTATAAAATTGTTTGATGTTGTGTTTAGATTGTGCACTAAAATTTCATGTTTTTCTTAGTTTCTTCATGTTTGATGTTTGAACGTCTGTCCTAGATGCAGTAGGCTCTGAGGATAAAATTAAATTTTTTTATCCCACTAACAACTCGCAATTAAAATTTAAACCAACTCATAACCTCACATAAAAGCCTAGGAATTAAATCAAGATAATAAAATTTTTACCAACCCCTTAGTTGGATGATTGTATGCATAACATCATACATGTAATGTTCTTCCACTCTTGTTAAGAGGGGGCTTTCATCTTTGTTAGAGAATAAAGGCTTAACCTGTGAGAGCCTTTGATGGAAGAACACCCCTTTCTCTTTAATCAAGTTTTCATGTATTTAGGCATACAAAATCCCATAGTCTGTGTCAAAATAAAGAGTCCAAAAGAATCAAATAAATTTGATAAAATTTACATTAGATTAAGTCATGATTTCATACCACTCATGCTCTAGTCTCTTAGGGAGTGAGTTTAAGGACTTAGTTTCCTCTCTAAATAAATAACAGTCTAACCATCTTTTAAAGCAATAGACTTGTCTATATTTAAAGCATAGGAGGAGTTAGTTAACTGCACTCAGGCAATAAAGTCCCAGGTGGTGGTTTATATCTCTTATAGGTAAACCATATACTATTTTTGCCTTGATTTAGGTCATGGCTCAAAAATTAGGATCTGAGGGAGCTATTTCTTTTGGGCTACAAGCATAAATCCTTACCTCTTAGGAATTTCCATAATCTTATGTTATGAGATTATAAGTCCTAGTATTCTACTAAAATGTCAACTAAAATAATTAACTCTCTTCAATTTCAAAAATATAAAGCCCAACCATAGGATAGATTGGATTGTTCACTAGGCTTCTTAGTATCATGAGTATTCCATACCCATCTCCCTTTGACTTCCAAAAATAAGTCTTCTCCTTGATTTATCCCATTTGACTTTCTAAAATAGCCAATCCTTTAATAGTCTTAACCTTGAAATCTTTAGAGACCCTAATTGTTTACTTTAATCGAGAGTATTCTTAAGAATTCCCATTCCTTGATGTAATTAACTATGAGGGCTTGCCTCCATAAAAACTTAATGAACCCATCTTAAAATAAATCTACTTTACTTTTCTATGTAAAGTGAGAAAGATCTCTATATTTGAAGACATCATGCCTTAGTCCTTATTAGATTAAGTATTATAGGGTGGTGATTTTATTTTTCAAGATAGTGCTTCATTCCTTAAATGTCTAATCACTTCAATAAGTACCCCTAAGATCTGTGGTGTCCCACATCTCAACTTCGTTCCGGTTACGTATTATAAGTTGTGGAGATGGCGAGGGTTAGTTAAATACGGATTTTTATTTTAAAAATTATTTAAATCACCTCAAACTTCAAAACTTCATACAAAATAAAATTCTCAACTTCAAATTGCAAATAAAGGCTTATTGGATTTATCTTTTTGAGAGGAATCCAATAATCAAAATCTTAAATTTTCTAATATTTTGAGCTTAATTTGAGTTTTAGTAAAATCAAATTTCATTAATTAAATCAAATACACATCATTAAGTTCAAATTTTGAGATTGAAATTGAACTTAAAATTTACATACCATAAAAATTTTAATTCAAAATAAATTCTAGATTGATAGATATTGCATCATGAAGTTCAAATGGTAAAAATAAATTAATGGACTTTATAAAAATCATGAAAAATCACTTAAATCAATTGAAATTTTAAAAAATCATAACAAATCATAGAAATATTATAAAAATATAAATAAATAATCATTTTGAAGGTATTTCAGAGGAGATTAATTTAAAATTAAATTTAATTAATTTTGAATTATAATTAATGCTTAATTTACATTTAATTAAAAACTTAATTAGCTTAACTACTCTCTAATTACTCAAGTAATTAATTCCAAACTTTCTGAGATTGATTAATGGGATGATCCATGCCTCCTATAATTTTTTTGGGGTTTATTACTTGGTTAATTAGAGAAATTGCTTAGCCTTAATTACTTAATAAATTAGGGTCATTGATTAAAAAGATAATTAGTAGGAAACCATTAATTAAATCTTGCTAATCATTGTATGGTGAATAGGCATGGGGAATGAGATTGGGACCTCTTTCCATTCTTTTCCCAAGTTCATTTACTTGAAACTAATTAATTTGGGACTAATTAATGGTTTAATTCATTAATAAAAATGGTTTATTTAATCAAATTAAAATCATAATCACTCTAAAACTCATCTAATTAAGTTTCTTGGGTAGATCTTTAAGTGTTTAAAAACCTAAAGCTATGTAAGGAAATTATGGCTAACCTACATGTGTGGAGAAGCCATAAAACTACTTAATTAAGTTCCTTAACCTAATTAATCATTAATTATGAGCTAATTGCATTAGCCTCTCTCATTTCTTAGGATCATTGCAAGTTATTTTTCATGCATATCATGTTGGCTCATAATTATTTAATTAATTACTTTAAGGTAACATAAGCAATGGTTAATTAATGGACTTAACTCAGATTGTAACTTAATTAATCCATAAAATCAAGCTAATTACCTCTTCCATTAAACTAAATCAATTCATAAACATGGGAATGAGTTAAGAGCAACAAATTATTGAATCTCCTCTTTTCTCTAAATCAAATTAAACATCCAAAAATAACTTAATAAGAAGTTTTGGTTTATTTTAAATAAGCTTATTTAAAATGATTGTCCTTAAGAATTAGTTGGATTGAATAAATTATATGCTTGTGTCTCTTTATTTCTTTATAATCATATTAAAGTGTTGTATGTCACTTGATTCATGCATTCATTTCTTCAAAAATCAATTAAAATAAATGATTTCCTTTATGTCAATTTGCTTGTGTTGACTTAATTAAAATATGTGTGGCTATTATCACTATTAAATCTCAAATATATTTTTGAAAGCCTATCAATGAATGATAATATGTGTTATGATTTTAGTTATACAAATATAGGAAGAGCATGTGAATATAAAGTGTATGAAGTGAAGTTTCTTTCTTTATCACATGTTGATTTGCATAAGAATGTTAGTGGGTATATTAGTTGGACATCCGGGATGCGATTTTAAGTAGCCTAAGGAGGTTCTACACTCCCTTGGTGTGAAATAATTTCAATGTACCTGCTTGATTTCATTCTTATTCATTTTAACATTAGAATTTAGATAGAGCTTTAATTCATTCACATAAATAAATAAATTAAATCAAACCCTACTTTTGCATAGTTTTCTACTCTTATAGTTATTTATAAATCCATATGTATTTAAGAATAGTGGGTATATTAGTCACGGACATTTAGGGACCACTTTAAGTAGCCAAGGAGGTTCCTACCTCCCCCAGTGGAGAACAATGGCGACTACTTGCTTAAAACTTTTATACATTTGAATTTAGCTAATAAATGAAAGCCTTTTTTTTTTAAAAAGACATGCATTCATATTTTGTTCAAATAGTGGAATTGCTTAATCATATGATTTGAAGATCTTTGCTTATGCTTTTGTATAAGAATTTAGATAGAGCTTTAAATTAATATGACAAAATAATTCAACCAAATGAAACATCAATTCCAAATGCATTTTCTTACATTCATCATTCAAGTATGCTAAAATATAAATTGCACGTATAGGTATGTTTATGTTTTAACCATATGCATACTATATATGATGGAAAGAAATAAACAAACATGTGTCATGTGATGGTAGTTCATTTCAATTAATCTTGAGATACCTTTCTTATTGAATGAGTTTATTTAAAGTGAACCTAGGACTAATTAAAATATATAATAAGCCATTCTCTAAAGAAATTGTTTGATTAATGCTTTAGATGACTTAGGTAAGGGATAAAAGAGGTGAAACTCTCTTTCTTTCTATAACTCTTAGTGTTTAGTGTATGTCAAATGAAAAAAAATATTAAGTAAAATTTATAAATCAGTTAAATCACTTAAAGTGAAATCACCCTTTAAATTGAATCTTTCTACACTTAGAAAATTACAACTCTAAAGCTTAGTTAGAACCACACAAGCCATAACACACATTAGAATTAAGTCACCACTTCTAGCTTTATGTTAGGGTCGTGTATGGTTTGATGTATATTTTATTTTATGATGGATTATTGTAGACTGAATGTTAGGGTATATACTTCATAGATTGAATGTTAGGTCTTGATTAGCCTAGTTATGTTCTCTGCAGAAGATTGTGCTTAAGGGGTACTTAAAATAAATATAAATGCTCTTTTTAGGTTGCTTAACCCCCAACCATAATATAAATTACGTGGGCATGGTTACCCATGTGTGGTGCTAAGTCCAAATTATATATAATTACTTGGGTGTATGATGTGTTTAGCTAACACATATTTTGCAGGTGTAGTTAGATTTACTTTTCCTATTTTAATTGTAATTATGTATTAGGAATTAGGATTAGTATTATGGAGGATTAGGATGAGCGGTTAAAAGCTTTTATCTGGGAGGCCCGATGCCTTTGAAAACAAAATCAAAGCAAATCAAAGAAGAAGGAGGAAGAAGACATGAAGATTTGAAGAAGATGAAGACCCCTACATGTATTCATTCTTAATTGTAATTATTCTTTGTAATCCATATGTATAAGGTAGAGCTTCGCTACCCATTTTTTTTTTTTTTGGGTTGTCTGGCGGTTCCCATGACCCTTTATTCTTTTATGTTAGCTATAAAATGTTTAATGTTTTGTTTAGCTTGTGCATTAGAAATTACATGCCTTTTCATAGTTTCTTTATGATTGGTGTTTGTGGTATGGCCTAGATGCGATTAGGCTCTTAGGAAAAATAAATGTTTTACAACTCATAACTAAATTTTTTAAATAACTCATAACCTCACATAAAGCCTAGGCATTAAATCAAGATAATTAAAGATTTAGCAACCCCTTAGTTCTACGGTTGTATATTTAATATCATGCATGCATCTTCTACCACTCTTGTAAAAATGAGGGCCTCCGTTCTTGCACATATGGGAACCACTTGACCTATAAGATCAATTCCTACTGACGAAGCTTCACCCTATTCTCTCTTGATTTAGCCCACAGCACATTTCAACATGCATTTAGGCATACAAAAATCTTAAAGTTTTTGTCAAAATGAAGTGTCAAATATAAATAAAACTTGAAAAGATTTTCATTTGACTAAGTCATTACTCTTACCACTCATGCTCTAGTCTCTTAGGGAGTGGGTTTAAGGAATTTAGTCTCTTTCAAATTAAATAACAACCCAACTATCTTGAATTTTCATAACACTACATGATTTTTTAAATCATGGAGGTGTTAGGTGGCCAATCAAAGTTATAAGTCCAAGTGGGTGGTTTATTCTCTTTTATAGAGTTAAACCTTTTACCCATTTTAGCTCAGATTTAGGGCATGCTTTAGCATATGCCAAAGCTCCTTAGATTTAGGATCTGAGGTAGCTGTTTCCTTCAGGCTATAAGCATAAATATTCATCTCTTAGGCATTTTCACAATCTTGTATTGTAGGGATTATAAGTCCTAGTCTTCTAATAAAATTTTAACTCAAATACATAATTCTCCTCAACTTGAAACATATAAAGCCCAACTATAGGATAATTTGGAATGCTCACTAGGTTTCATAGTATCATGAGTATTCCCTACTCACCTCCTTTTAGCTTCAATAATAAGTTTTTCCTTTCATTCTATCCCACTTGATTTTCTAAATATATCCAATTTATTGATAGTCCTATCTTTGAAATCTTTGGAGACAATAATTGCCTACTTTAATCGAGAGTATTCCTAAGGAACTCACCTTCCTTATGATAACTATGAGCTTGCCCCATAGAACTTTGAACATAATTTAAATAAACCACTTTATTCATCCATGTAAAGTAGGAGAAAAATCTCTAGTATATTCGAAGACCCATCATGCCCTAAGAGTCCTTATTAAAGTGATTAGGTCCATTGTAGGGTAGTGATTTTTATCTTTCGAAATAATACACTATTCCTTAATGTCATACTCAATCACCTCAATAAGTACTCCCTTGAATCTGCGTGGTGTCCCCCCTATATATATCTAAAAATAAACACCACAGTTAGTTAATCTCAAGTTATTAAATACCAACTTAATGATTATGTTGACCGAACTTCCTATTTTGATCAAAATACTTTTAACTTGATAGTGGCAATTAATTTGTTAACTAGACTTTTTAGGTGTCTACACTTTTTAGTCTCATTTTGCTCATGGTAAGCATATCTTTGATGATCATGAACTATATGAGTTTCATTGGTGGTGGTCTCTTAAAATATTCCCTTATTTTGGCCTCTCTCTTCATTAATACTCACAGAGGAGTTGTTAATGTGGTTTATGAGTATTCAGCTCCTTGGTAACATGTTGTAAGATTCCTAAACCCCAAGCTGGTGGTGCCTCAGATCGCCTTCTTTTATCATCTCTTCTAGCTCGATACCCACCACTAGGTTGTTACTCTCAAAGAGATTTCTTTGCTGAGTATTTTACTCAGATCGATGGTGTTGGTTGAATTAATTCATTATATTCTTTCATATTTAAATAGTTTTTTGCCAGTTCCATTATTTGGCGAGTGTCTTTGGTTGTTAGAATCAAGAGCATATCTATCCTTCTTTTCATTAAGCAAAAAATTTGATTCTAATTAATTTAACATCTCTTTTTTAAAATGTGTGATGAATTTCCTCAAGACTCATCAAGTTATTATCTCTTTTATGGAAGGGCTTGGGAACTATATAACAATTTTTGAGCACTTGCAAATTGCATAGCAAACAACTTCTTGAACTCAGCAAATAAGGTAATGACTCCACTGGGAGGCGCAAATCACCTAAAGTGATAAAGAAGAGATGACACTTCATTACATCTTCAAGATCTAGTAGCAATGTCATTAATTTAAAGTAAGCGATGTGGTTTGCTAGATCTATCTCACCTTTGTATGGCTCAAAATGTGGGATCATGAACAAGTCTTATCTGAGCTTTAGCGATATTCATAAAGCATTGGTTTGGTTCTAACCATTTCTTTTGTTGTCCATTTTCTTCTCCTCTTGGATAAAATGATTCATGCTTCCTTGATAATTCTCTTCTTGCTCGACAATATCAAGTGGTCAATTTTTGGATCCATCATTTTCTAACCCTTCGTTCTTCATTTGTACCCTCTCATGGTTGAATATAAGGTAAGTAATCACATGCAACACATTAAAAGGAAAGGACTTATCATAGGGTGTTTATTTTTGATATGTATATGGGATACCATTAGATGATGTACTTATTGAAGTGATTGTATGACATTGAGGAATATACTATCTCAAAAGATAGAGGAACCACTTCAATGGACTAATCACCTAATAAGGACTCTAAGCATGATGGGTCTTTGAATAAACCATTTTTCCCCTTACTTAAAGAAAAAGTAAGCATGGTTTATTTTAAGCCAACTGTTAAGTTCATATAGGCAAATCATAGTTAATTACATCTAATGAATGAGAATTTTTTAAGAATATTCTTGATTAAAGTATACAATTAGGTCTCCAAAGATTTCAAAGACTATTAATAAATTGGTTATATTGGAAAATCAAGTGGGATTGTTCAAGGAGACTTACTTTGAAGCCAAAGTGAATAAGTAAAATGCTTGATACTTGAAACTAGTGAGATTCCAATCTATCTATGGTTGGGCTTTATGTATTTGAAATTGAGAGAATTATTTGCTTGAGTTGAAATCTTATTTAGATTGCTACTTATAATCCATCAACACAAGATTGTGAAAATGCACAAGGTGAGGATTTATGTTTGTAGCCCATAGAAATAGTAATCTCAGATCTAAATCTAAGCTATAAGCTAAAAGCATAACTAAATCTAGCGAGATGAACATAATGGTTTACCTCCATAAGAGGATAAATTGTCGACATCGGACTTACAACTAGAATGGGCGCCACGCTCCTACACTCAAAATCATGTAGTTTGATCTTTGAGTGCAAGATAGTTGGGTTATTTTAATCAAAGACTAAGTCCAAACTCACTAAGAGCATGAGTATTAGAAAAATGACTTAATCTACAAATATAATTCTTTTCAAATTTTATTTCAATTTTGACAATGCCATTAGGATTTTGATGCCTATATGCATGATGAAAATAGGTTATAGGCCAAATCAGCTAGAAGAAGGTGTTCTCAACCACAAGGGATTCCCTCACAGGTCAAGCATTCCCCTATCGTGCAAGATGGAAATCCATCTTGTTCAACAGAGAAAGAATATGTATGCATGTTGTGAGACATTCAACCATTCAGCTAAGAGGTTGCTAAATCTTCTAATTATCTTATTTAAAACTTAAGCTTTATGGTGAGGTTATGAGTTATTTTAAATTTTAATTATGAGTTATTAATTAAGGTAGAAATATTAATTTTATCCTAAGAGCCTAATCATCACATTAAAGCATCAAATATATAAAAACTAAGAAAAGTATGTTATTTCTAATGTAATCTAAACAACATCAACATTTATAAACTACGTAAAAGAGTAAAAGGTGTGATTTTATACACTAAAAGAAAATGGGTAGTCGAGCTCTACCATTATACAACCCAGTATATAAGAGAATAATTATAATTACAAATAATAAATTCTATGGGAGGTCTTCAAGTCTTCATTCTTCATGTCTCCTTCATTTCTTCATATCTTTGCTCCCTTTGATGTGGTTTGCTTCAAGGAATCACATTTTAAGACAAATTAAATGCTCATCCTAAACCCCATAGCACTAATCCTAATTCCTAATACAAAATTATATCAAAAATAAGAAAAGTAAATCTAACACACACAAAATAAGTGTTAGCTAAACACATACAATTTATAACATAATGATCACTCTACATATGGTTGTAAGATTCTAACTTGGATTATGCTTAGGGCATAAGTAACCTATAAAGAGAGCATTTATATTTTTTTTTAACCGGCCCCATTAAGCATAATCCTCTGCAAAAAATAAGATTAGGCTAATCATGGCTTACCATCCATCTAAGCATACACCCATCCGTCTAAAATATTACATCACAAAATAAAACATACACCAAACATACCGTCTAACTAGGGTAAAGTGGTGTCTTAATTCTAATTTGTGTGTTAAGGCTTGTGGTAGTTAATTAGGCATTAAAGTTATGATTTTCTAAATGTGAAAGGATGTTTAGTCATAAGAAGTTGATTTCACTTTAAGTGGTTTAATTGACTTGAGAGTTTTACATAGTATTTTATTTTGTTTCATATGCCTTACACTTATCAACTAAGTATTATAAAGAGAGGAAATAGAATTGCTCTCTTTCATCCTTACCCTAAGCCACTTTATAAAGCATGTTAATTTAATTTGTTCTCTTTAGTGAATGGCTTATTACACATTTTAAATTAAACATAAGTTTAGGTTCACTTTAGATGATTCCATTCAATATGAAAGGCATCTTAAAAATAATTTGAATGAACTACTAACACATGAAATATGTCACATTATTCCTTTCCATCACATGTAACATGCATATGATTGAATTCTAAGTATGACTAATGCATGCAATATATTTCTTTTAACACCCTTTAAATAAAAGATGCATATGTGTATTTTGTAGAAAATGAGATTTTGACTCATTAACTAAATGCACACTCAAGTGTATATAAAGTTTTATGCAAAATTTCACCATTGTTAACAGGAGGTGGTAAAGGCCTCATTTGGCTATAAAGGCATTCATCCACCAATTTCAGACTAGATATACCCATCTATTCTTAAATACACATGAATGTACAAATGACTACAATAATAGAAAATCATGCAAAAGTTGTATCTTTCTTAATTTAATTTATTTATACATAGCTCTATCCAAGTTCTAAATAGAAATGTATAAGGATGAATTCAAATAAGTGTTGTGTCTTTTTAAAAAGACTATACACTTATTATGGATGTTCAAACTTATGTAAATTTATATGTGAACTAAATAAAAAGAACTCCACATCATATGTTTAAACTAGAACACATGCAAGCTTACATATACTTTTGACTAATATCACTCCAAAAATTGTAATTGATTTATTAGCTTTTAAAAATAATTTTTAATTTAATAGTGATAATAGCCACACATATTGTAGATTAAGTTCAACACATGCAAGGTCAACATAAGGAAAATTTCATTTGATTTAATTGATTTTTGAAAAAGATGAATGCTTGATTACAAGTAGAATACAATATTTAATATGATTGGAAAGAAATAAGCAACATAAAACACATGACTTCATTCAACTAAATAAATTCCTAAGGACAATCATATCAAATACAATCATTTAAAATAAAACTAAGCTTATTATTAAATTATTTTTGGATGTTTGATTTGATTTAAAGAAGAAAAGAGATTCAATCATTTGTTGCTCCTAACCCATTTCCATATTGGTTAATTAATTACGTTCGATGAAAAGAATTTAAGTTGATTTTATGAGTTAATTAAGTTGTAATATTAGTTAAGTCCATTAATTACCCCTTACTTATGTTACCTTAAAGTAATTAACAATTAATTATGAGCCAACATGATATGCACATGAAATAGAATTTAAATCAGCAATGACCTAAAATAAAGGCCTAATGCAATTGGCTCACAATTAGTGGTTAATTAGATTAAAGAGCTTGATTAAGTACTCTTATGGCTTCCCCACTCATGTAGGTTAGCCATATGTTCTTTAAATATCTTTAGGTTATTAAACACCTAAAGATCTTCCCAAGAAATTTAATTAGATGAGTTCAGGAATGATTATAATTTTAATTTAATTAATTAAGCCATTTTTAATTAATGAATTAAACCATTAATCCCAAATTAATTAATTTCCATTCAAATGAATTGAACTTAGAGTAAAAGACTAGGAAAAAGGTTCCAATCTTTATCTCTATGCTCATTCACTTATACAATAATTAGCAAGCTTAATTAAAGGTTTTCTTACTATTTAGTATATTAATTAATCATCTAATTAAGGAATTAATTAAGGCTAAGATAATAGATTTCCCTAATTAATCAAGCAATAAATCTCAAGAAAATTATGAAAGGTAGGAGACATCCCATTAATCAATCTCAAAAAGTTTTGAATTAACTACTTGAGTAATTAGGAAGTAATTAAGCTAATTAATTTTTTAATTAAACCTAAATTAAGTTTTAATTATTATTTAAAATCAATCAGAAATATTTTTAAATTAACCTCTTCTAAAATACCTATTAAATGAGTATTTATTTATATTTTATGATTTTGCTATGATTTGTTATGATTTTTCAAAGTTTCAATTGATTTAAGTGATTTTCAATGATTTTTTTTAAAGTCCATTAATTTATTTTCATTATTTGAACTTCAAAATGCAATATCTTCCAATGTAGAAATCTTTTTGACTGAAATTTTTATGGTTGGTGCATTCTAACTTTAGTTTCAATCTTTTAAAATTTCAACTTATTCAGATTTGTATTTTTGGTTTACTTGATGAAATTTGATTTTCACTAAAACTCAAATTACGCTCAAACCATTCAGTAAAATCTTACGATTTTTAGTCTGTTGGATCCCGCTCGCAAAGAAGAATCCAATGAGCCCTTATTTGTAATTTTTTTACAAGTATTTTTTTAATGAAATTTCAAAGTTTCAGGTAACTTAAATAATTTTTAAAATAAAAAAGACCTAATTTCTTACTTAACCCAATCAGCGTTGTGTGGCACTGATTGGACCATGCGGTGATGTGCGATTGGGCCGCGCGATTCTTCATGGCATGTTGTGCCATGTGGCATGCACTGATTGGGCGTCATTATGCCACGTAGCGTTTGAGCGAGAAATTGTGGGATAGCACATGGTTCGAATCGGACCATCTGATCATGGATCAGACTATCCAGATCAATCCACATGATCTGGTGGCTGGAATCTAATGGATCTAACATGAAATCGCAGTGATCCGACCCTTTTAAGTGGATATCGAATGACTGCTGTCCTTTCTACCATGAGACCGATGAACCAGGCCATCCGAACGAAGAAACTGAGCACCAAATCTATTTTGGGTGCAATTTTCTATGAATCTTGCTGAAAAACACCTTTATTCACACTAGGGTGATGTAAAATGAAAAATGCAAGGGAAATCTAAGGAAATTTCCTAAAATCATGCATACATTTGAGCAAACTGAAGATCCTATGGTCGGCTAAAGTTTGATGAAAATACCTCGCCAAGGATGGTTTCTGGTGGCAGTGAAGATCTAAGTGAGCTCTATGGTGTGAGAGGAAGCTTTGGAATAAGTTTGATTCCTTGCCTCCCTTTAGAACATCATCTTCACCAATGGCTGCCACCTCTTCCTCAAAAGAGCTTCAATTTGATGTTTCTTTGGCTCAAATCGAGTGGGGGAAGGTTGCTCCTTTCTTTGGGAAGCTCCTGGAATGTGTGTGAGCTTAGGAATCATTGGAATGAGGCCTATTTCTCTCCTTTCAAGGGGATGACCGAATTTTTCCAATAAGGGCAATGAGGAGGTGGTTGTGATGGTGATGGCTTGATGGAGGACTTTGGATTTAGCTCCAAAGTCTTATTCTTCAGCTATAAGATCAGCTCCATTGAATGCAAAGGATGGGGAGGAGTGGACTTTGCTCTATTTGGGTAAGATCACATGTGGGATTTCATTTTTAAGAGGGATTACCTTAGGTTTGGCTAAGATCCTAACCAAATTCAAAACTCAAACTCAAATTCAACCAAAATCAAACCTAAGCCTTTCAAGTCAAATTCTTGAACTTAGCCAAATTAAACTCAAATCATGCCAAACCCTTGATTTTTCTTCATGATTCAATCAATCCTTCAATCATGAATCCAAATATAAACACAAATTTCAATCATCAAATCAAAATCATGCTAACCCAAGTCAAACTCACATTCACCCTTTTGACTTAAAATTGTCAAATGAATCAAAACCCATTTTACTCCAAATCACTTACAAATGGATTTATATTTCAATCACAAGTCCATATGTGAGTTCAACCAAACTTGAATCAAACCTTGAGCAAATAAATCAATTGGCTCACTTGACCCAAAGTGGCCAATTTGATGTACATGAATCAAAATCCAATTCAATTCAAATCAAAGTTAATTAAGCTAATCCAAACTTCATGTCATGTTTGTTGATCATTATAGGTTAATCAATTATGAATTGGGTCAAACCAAGTCTAGCTCATTGACTGTCAACCCTTTAACCATATGAACCCAAACTAGCCAAATTACACTAAACCAAATTGATTGCAACCAATGGCTCAAGTTCACTTCAAATTGATTTTTGAACTTGACCAAAGCCTCAATTAAACCCAATTTGACCAGTTGGCCAACTAGACTCAACCTAGCCCAATTGATCATAAACCCAACTTGACCTAAAAGGTTAAATCAACTTGAAATTAAACCAAACCAAAATTAATTGAAACCAAAACCTACAATATATTCTAAATGATCAACCAAACCCAAACCAAGCTATTATTCAAGCCAATTTAGTCAATTGGGACAAATCGATCAACTTAGCCCAAATTGACCTAAAAGATCAAATTGGCCAAAATCTAAATTAAATCCAAATTAAACCAAATTAATTGAAACCAATTGAACGAATATACTCCAAATAGTCATTTGAACTTGACCCAACTCTTGGTTTGACCCAATTTGACAAATTGGTCAACCTAATCCATTTTGACCAAATTTCACCCAAATGAGTCAAATTAACCCAAATTAAACCAAAATGAATTTCAAATGACATGAAATTTGGTCCAACTTACTTTTGACTCATTTCAAATCTGTTCAAATCAAATTCAATGCTAAATGACCACTTTGCCCTTAGGTCAAGGGCATCCCATGAGAAAAGTCACTTTCCCAACTGGTCATTTCTCTTCCTTGGCCATTTGGCACTCATCCATTGGTCCACATAGTCACCAAGGACACTAATTTTCTGACCCAAGGAGTGGTTGGAGCAGCCATGACTCATGGGGAGGTGAAATCACCTCACCTCTCTCATTGGAACACTTGGCATGAAGAGTTCTCACCTCCCCTTGGCAAGGAAACCCATTTGTCCTTCATGTCAGCCACTTTTCATGCCTTAGCCAACCAAAGTGAGCCACCTAAGATGATTATCTTGCATTCCCAACCACCCCAAGCCAAATGACAAGAGTTTGGAGCCAAAAATTCAAAGAAAAGTGTGATTTTCGTTCACTTTTCATTCCAAGACATTATAGGCTAAAGTAAACACCCATTCCTCTCATTCTCCCTCTCCTAAAACTCTCAAAACCATTGGAAATAACCCCCACTTCATTTTGGAGAGAAATAATACAAAACTAAGTATATTTTGGCAAGGAAATGGTGATCACTAGTGGAAACTTCATTTTGACATAAAGGTGAAGATCCAAGCTCATTCTAAGGCCTCTTCCCTTGCTCAACACCATGCTCGATTCATCACCATTGTCAAAAATCATCCTCGGTGAGGTAACATTCAAAAAGCATAGACGACTTTACGATCCTCCATTTGTGATAGTTTTTCACATGATTTTTAGGAATTTACCTTATATAATCCCAAATTTTTTACTTTAAATCATCCCAATTAGAAAATAGAATTTTTTTTGGTGCGAATCGACGTAAAAATGAGTCCATTTGGACAAGTTCTCAATTAGAATCTCTCTTTTTTCCAAAAATAGCCTGACTTTACTATTCACCACCGGCGGTGAAGCAGCGGTCATCCAATCCCGTGGTTCACAGGATCGGATGACTCAAATTGCACGTGGATCATGTGATATGGCCCTTTGGATCTCGTGATGCGGTCACGACGATATCGTGATTCGTGATCAAATGGCTTTATGCACAATCATCAGGGAACAATCTAATCTAGACCATCTGATTGGTGATCGGACGATCCAGATCAAAATGTTTGTCGCGGTCTTGGCTGATGACTCATCTCCCACTATTTTGACTTACACGACATTGCATGCCAATCACGCAACACCACGTGGCACGCATGTGCCATGCGGCACTACACATCTAATTGCATGGCACTATGTGGCACCGTGTTGCCATGTCAGCGCCACGTGGCATGCTGACTGTGCTAAGTAGGAAAATCCAATTTTTTTATTTAAAAATTTACTTTAAATCACCTGAAACTTCAAAAATTCATAGAAAATAAAATACTTAATGAAAAATTGCAAATAAGGGATCGTTGGATTCATCAACCCGAGAGGAATCCAACAAACTCAAAATCCCCAAATTTCACTTATTTGAGTTTTTGAGTAAATTTCATTAATTAAACCAAAAAATATATATCAGATTAAGTTGAAATTTTTAGAATTAAAATTGATGTTAAAATACACCTACCATAAATATTTCAAGTCAAACTGACCTTTCGATTAAAAGATATTGAACTTTTTGAGTGTCAAATGATTTATTTTAATAAAATAAATTAACAGAATTCATAAAAATCACTTAAATCAATTGAAACTTCCTAAATCCATAACTAATTGTAGAAAAATTCAAAAAATGCAAACTCAACTTCATTTTAAAGATAATTCAGAGGAGAATCCAATAAATTTATTTTTAATTGAATTTGAATAGTAGATTTTCCTTAATTAGGATTTATTTAAAACCTTAATAACCCTAATTACTCCCTAATGACTTATTAATTAATTCCAAACTTCTCAAGCATGTTTAGTGGGATAACTTCTACCTCCCCTAATTTTCTTGGAATTTATTAATGAATTAACTATGGAAATTAATTAATGAACCCATAATCACTCTCTTAATGTAATTAAACTTAATTAAGCATGTGAATAGTGGTTTAATTCCTTGATTAAGATAATTAAACATTATTTAAGTGATTAGGAGGTTTATGGAATGATTTTTGGATATTTTCCTTAAGTTATTCCCTAAACTCTCTTTCTTCCTTAAATCCAAATCTAATTAAGAGTTAATCCACTAATGATCTACTTAATTAATCAAATAAAATTCTCAAAACCAAGATGCTTAGGTGTTCAATAACCTAAGTAGCTTAAGGAAATCATACCTAATCCAGATGTGTGGGAAGGGTTATGAAAGTACTTAAATCAAACCCTTTAGCTTAATTAATCATTAATTATGAACCAATTGCATTAGGTACCTTTCTTTCCAAGGAAGCATTGCTAATTTAAATTCCTTGTGGTTTTATGTCATACATTGGCTAATAATTATTTTATTAAATATGTTAAAGTGGTATAGGTAAGGGGTAATTAATGAATTTAATCTACACCTTAACTTTACCAAAGCATAAAATTAATCTAATCACCTAAAAATTAAACTAAAACAATACACACATGTGGGAATGTGTAAGGACCAGCAAACCTTTTCACACTTTCCTAATTCAAATCAAACTCAAAACAAAATGAAAGTCTCTTTAAACAACTTTTGATTCTCTTTAAATAATCTTACATCAAAAGATTGTCTTTAAGAATTAATTAGGGTGAGTGAAGTTACATGCTTACATCACTTTATTTCTTTTCTATCTTGCTAAATTTGTATGTCATATGAAAATCATGCATTCATATCTTTTAAAAATAAAATTAAAATGAAAAGTTTTTTTTATATCAAATTGCATGTTTTGGCTAAATTAAGATATGAATAGTCAAATTGCATTTTTTGGCTAGAGTAAGATATAAATAGTTATTATCACGACTAAATCAAAAAATATTTTCAAAACTTATAAACCAAACATTACAAATGAAATGTATGCTATCTATAAGTACTTATGAGCTTGCATGTGAATAGTATAAAATGTGTTGTGTTTTCCTCTCTTTATTAACATAGAATTGCATAGGATTTGCAAAGTGTATAGTCATTTTAAAGGACATAACACTTATTTGAAAACCATTCTTATACACTCCTATGTCATGAAGAGGAATTCCACATCACACATACGAATTAAACAACCAAAATAAAATAAACAAACATAAACCTTTTTACATGATTCTCTTTCCATGCATTTCTTTTTGTACATGCAAATGCATTTAAGAAAAGTGGTATATTAGTCTGGATAACCCCAGGGTTGTAAGGCTTTAAGTATCCCTATGTAGGTCTTGTACCTTACACCCCTAGTGCTAACAATGGCACCGTACTCACTTATGTCTTTTATACTTATAAATTTGCATAGGAAAATTGATAAAATAGTCACTCTCCTCTACTTAACAAACAAACATAATTTTTTTGCATGATTCTCTTTCTATGCATTTCTTTTTGTATATGCACATGTATTTAAGAAAAGTGATATATTATTCTGAACAACCTTGGGGTTGCGAGGCTTTAAGTAGCCCTAAGTAGGTCTTGTTCCTTACACCCCCTGGTTAACAATGATGTCATACTCACTTATATTTTTTATACTTGTAAATGTGCATATGCAAAATGGATAAAGAGTCACTCTCCTCTACTTAACAAACAAGCATAAACATTTTGCATGATTCTCTTTCTTTTCCATTCATTTCTTTTGTACATATGCTTGTATTTAAGGAAAGTGCTATATTAGTCCGACAATCCACGGGATTGTGCTTTAAAGTATGTAGTCTTGTACCTTACACCCCTGGTTAATCATAGCGATGTACTCACTTATGCCTTTCATACATACATGTGTGTATGTGAAAAATGGATAAAAAAAACCTCTTTTCTACTTAACAAAATCATGCATACATGAAAGATTCCAAATTTTCTTAAGCAACCTCTCTTAGCATTCATTATTAAGGTGTGTTAAATACTTGCATTACATGTATAGATATGCTTAGGATTCATTCATGTGCATGATACACATGTGGGAAAGAAATAAAATATTGTGTGTTTGGTGATACTAATTCACTTTACTTAATCTTAAAATTCCTTTGTTTTTGAATAGGTTTGTTTAAAGAAAATCTAAACTTAGGATTAATTAAAATATATAATAAAACATTCACTAAATAAAAATCATTAATGAATCTACCTTAGAAATCACTTAAAGTAGGGAGGAAAAGTCTTTCTCTTTTCCTCTCTTTACCTTTAGTAATTAAGTAGGTTCATTCAAACTAAATCAAATCATCAATTAAAATTAACCCATATCTAAATAACTTGAATGAGACCACCCTTCTAAGTTGAACCTTTTCACACTTAGAAAATCTAACTTAAATCTTAGCTAAACATACCACAAACTTTACATGGCATTAGGCTAAGTCACCACTTCTAGTCCTATGTTAGGGCGGTGCATGGTTTGATGTTTGATTTTGTTTTATGATGTGGTGTTTTAGTCTAGATGTTAGGGTGTATGTGCGTAGAATGAATATTAGGATAATTTAGTCTAATCATTGTCTTTTGTAGGGGATTGTCCTTAAGGGTGCTATAATAAAACTATAACTACTTTTACTGTACAGGTTGCTTGTACCCCTAAGCATAATCCAAAAAAGGCCATATGGACTTGGTTACCCATGTGTGGGGTGCTAAGTCCAATTTTTTTATATACATGCTTGGGAATGTGTGGTTTATTTAGTTAATCTCTATTTTGCAGGTTTTAGTTATATTTACTTTTTATTTTTCATGTAATTTTGCAATTAGGATTTTGGAATTATTGTTATGGGAGATTAGGATGAGCATTGGTTATAAGATCACATCTAATGTACCATGTGAATCCTTTGGAGCATCCACATTCCAACCATTGAAAAGAAGGAACCAAAAGAAAAAAAAGAAGAATGATGAAATGAAGAATGAAGACCCCCCATAACATGAATTACTTGCTTAATTATAACTAATTCATTTATAATCTAGGTTGTATAAGGATATAGCTCACCTACCCAATTTATTTTTGGGTTTGTGTGGTGGTGCCCAACCACACTTGTTCTTTTATTCTTTTGTGCTAGCTTTATAAAATGTATGATGTTTTATTTAGCTTATGCATTAGAAATGACATATTTTACTAGTTTTTTCCTTTCTTTGATGTATGGCCTGGATGGCAATTAGGCTCTTAGGGAAAAATAAATCTTCTACTAAATTAAAATAAATAACTCATGACCTCATTTAAAGCTTAAGTTAAAATCAAGATAAAAGAATTAGAAACTCCTTAACTAGATGAACATTTCTTTTCTAACATCATGCATAGAAAAAACATATTATTTCACTCTTGATTGGAGGGCTTCCACCTTTGCCAGGGAACTTGGCTTGACCTTTGAGAGCCATGGTGAAAATACACCTCACCCTTCTCACTGATTTTGGCCCATAATCTTGTTTCTCATGCATTAGGCATATGAATCTTATAAGCTGAGTCAAATGATTGTCCAAAAATAAAATGTAATATGTTTTTTTCTTTGATCTAGGTCATTTTCATGCCCTTACATGATCAAGTCTCTTAGGGAGTAAGTTTAAGGACTTAGTCTCTTTCTGAAATAAATAACAGCCTAGCTATCTTCCATATAGCATATGACTTGCCTACATGAATTTAAAATCATAGGAGAAGTTAGCTGGCGGCCACCCCCAGGCAGTTGTAAGTCCAAGCAGTCCGGTGGTTTTTCTTCTCTTGTGGAGCCAAACCAAATACCCATTTTTTGCCTTAGATTTAGGTCATGCTTTTGGCCCTCGCCAAAGCTCCCTAGATTTAAGTTTTGAGATTGCTTCTCCCTTCTATGGGCCATAAGCATAAATCCTCACCTCTTAGGCATTTTCATAACCTTGTATCAGGGAATTATAAGCCCTAAACTTCTAAGAAAAATTCAACTCAAATAAATAACTCAATTTCAAAAATATAAAGTCCAACCATAGGATAGTTTGGGATGTTTACTAGCTTTCTAGTATCCTAAACATCCCCTACTCACCTCCATTTGGCTTCGATAAGAACTCCTCCTCTTGATCGATCCCACTTGATTTGCCAAAATAAACTAATGATTGATAGTCCTACCTATTGAAATCTTTGGAGATGATCATTTATCAAGAGTATTCTAAGAATCCCCTTCCTTAGGATGTAATTAACTATGGGGCTTGCCTGAAACACAAACCTAGTTTAAAAAAAACCCTACTTTACTTTTTCATATAAAGTAGGGGAAGAATCTCTAGTACATATGCAGACTCATTGTCCTTAGAAGTCCTTATTGATGTGATTAGGTCCATTGTTGGGTGGTGACTTCTATCATTCGAGATAATATACCTCTCCTTAATGTCGTACCTGATCACCCTAATAAGAACATCTGTGGATATACGTGGTTCCCCACTAAAAGCTGTATATTTCTATTTTCATTTATCCTCTTCAAAAGGATAGATGAAAGCAAAAATATTTCACCATAGGCTCCAATTGGGTTTGGGCTGATTTTGAGCTAATCCTAAATGGGTTTGGGTTGGGTTTGATGAGCTCCCAAATAGATCATGGCTTGGTTTCAAGAGATTTGGCTCAATTTGGGTCACATTGGGTCATGTTAGGTTAGGTTGACCAATTGGTCAAATTTTGTCAAACCAAGGTTTAGGTTAGGTTCAAATGATGATTTGAAGTATTTTTGTATGATCAATTTGATTTAATTTAGCTTAGGATTGATTTTGGCTCATTTGGAATCAAATGGGTCAAATGGGTCAAGTTGACCAATTTGATCAAAATTGGACAAATTGGCTTGGGTTATGGGTTGATTCATGTTCAATTGGCTAATTAAAGATGAATGTAGCCTTTAGTTTGAATCATTTTAGATTTAATATGAATTTAAGCCAAATTAACCCTTTAGGTCAATTTGGGCTAAATGGCTCAATTAGGCTCAATTGATTAAATTAGGTTCAATTATGGCTTTGGTCAAGTTCAATAATCAATTTGGAATGAACTCAAGCCATTGATTGCAATCAGTTTAGGTTAGATCATGATTTGACCTAATTTGGTCCTTTAGGCCAATTTGGGTCAACTTGGATCAAATGGCCAATTAGGCTTGGTTTGGCTCTGTAGGTGGTGAAGTCACATTCAAATATTAATTTTGAGTTGATTTGAATCATTAGTTTCAATTAATTTTATGTATGATGGGTTTGGTTAATTTTGGTTCATTTGAGCTAAAGGGTTGACTTGGTCATGTGATCAAGTTGACTTGGTTTAACCCAATTCATGAAATTGGTCATCGTAGGGTGATCAATGGCTATGGTATGAGGCTTGGTTAAATCCAATTTGGGTTAGCTTAGAACTTGGCTCAAAGGGTCCTTTAGGTCACATTGGGTCAAGTGAGTCTAAGTAGGTCAATTGGCTTGGTTTTGACTTGATTTAGGTTTAGTTGAACTTATATATGAGCCCATGATTGAAATATAAATTTAACTTCAATCAATTTGGAGTCTAATGGACTTTAGTTCATTTGAAAGTCTCAAGTCGAAAGGGCTAAGTTGGGCTTGACTTGGGTTGACTTGAATTTGGTTTGATGATTCTAGGTTCCATTTATATTTGGATGATAATTGAAGTAATGATTGATTCAAGAGAAGATCCATTGATTTTGGCTTGAATTAGATGTCATTTAGCCAAGTCTAAAGAATTAGCTCAAAGGGCTTAAATTTGGGTTTTGATTTGATTTGGTTTAGTTTTGGCTATTTGAATTTATATTTCATTTATATTTGTGAATATAAATGAAGATATAAATGATTCATGAGAAAATCAATTGAATTTGGAATGATTTGGAGGTAGATTTGGCTAAGCTCATGAAGGTAGGTGATAAGACTTAGAAGAGGATTTGATTTAGTTTGATTTAGTTTTGATGATTTGAGTGTAGATTTTATATATATTTGTGAAGATGATTTAAGATGTGATTGATTTATACAAAAATCAATCAAATTTGGGCTAAATTGGGTTAAGATTTGGCTAAGTTCATGGCACCAACTCAAATGGCTTAAGAAGGATTTTTGTGTTTGAGGTTGATTTTGGGTTTCAGTCATTTGGAGTAAAATTTGGAATTAGATTTGGAATTTGAATTTGAATTGGAGGTTTGGTTTGAGATTTGAATATGGGTTTGATTTAAGAAGGTGCATATGGATTGGATTTAAGCTATATGATAAGTGATTTCCCTTAAGTCCTAACGCATGGTCTAAATCTATGATTAACCCTTATAAGTCTCTAGGCTTAGGTTAAGTGTTCACCTAATAACTAGAAGCATCTTATGACTAAGGAGCTTTTAGTGTCTAGAAGAGTCCTAAGTCTAAGATGAGGAGGTTGAGAGCCCACTCCAAAAGTGAGGTCGACACCCCCAATAGGTGTGGTGTAACTGACAAGGTACACTGCGCATATTGGCGTTGACCGAAATGATCAATACCATCCGCAAGATTGCAAGCACTAATAGAAATGATAAACACCTAAACCCCATAGTTGAATAGAATTATGATCTTATTGTGATGCAGCTCTTTTTATGCCAAGAGCGTAAGAGAGCTAGAAGGAGGTATCCGCAGGGGGATTGAGTACATGAACCTTCCACTGTAGAAGCAGGTTCAAGCTATCAGTTGGGGATATGGATTTGAGTTTGATTGTGAATATGATTTATTTGGGTGTGTATCTACTGGGGATAAGATCTATAATCTTATGGGGATCAAGATCAAATTAATTTTGATTTGTTCTATCTTAATTTATGTGGAGGCATATCCGCTAGGGATTGGAAATGTGAACCTTCCATTAGGGAAGCAGGTTCGGGCTATCCATTAGGGATAAGAGTTTGGTTGGATTTCTTATGGCTCCACTGTGGAGAATAATTTTTGAATTGTGGGTACATCACTGGGGATATAATCCTAGTTGAATTTGTTAGATTTAGATTTCAATTTAGGCTCCACTGGGGAGACTAATCTGATTTGCGCCTCGTTGGGGTGAAGTTTGGTTTGTTCGATATGTTTAATTTGACTCTACTAGGAAGGTTTGTTTTGAATTTGATTTGTTTTTGACCCTATCGGTGTGTGACGGACCCACTAAGAAGGGGGCATATGGGGCCTTGGCCTGTCTTAGGTTTACAAGTCCAAAGGGGCCATTTACCATAAGGTAGGGCTATCCGACCTAAGGGTTGCCTTTCAGTGTGTAACGATTCTACTAAGAAGAAAGCATAGCAGACTTACATCTTCCAAAGTAGGGATCTGTCATTGGGGTGATCTATCGATGGGATATTAAATCAAACCCAACCTAAGGTGACTATTGAGTGAGTGTCTCTAGGGATCTTACCTCAACTCAAGAGTAGTCCTGATGATTAATTTGATTTTAATTTCATTTGATTTGATGTGAGTTGATTTAATTTAATTTGGTGTGTTATATTGTGGACCCTGTTGGTGTGCGATGGACTCATTGAGAAGGGGCTATGTCAGCCTTGGCCTATCTCAGATTTACAAGTCTAAAGGGATAGTCTACCAGCCACAAGGTAAAACTATCCGAACAAAAGGTTTCCTTTCAGTGTACAATGGATGTGCTAGAAAGAATGCATAACAGACTTACATCTTCCAAAGTAGGGATCAGTCGCTGGGGTGATCTATTGATAGCACAACAAACTGAACCCATCTTAGGGAAACTACTGAGTGAATTCTGCTATGGACTTATGTCAGCTTGAGAGTAGTTAGGATTAATTTCGTTTAATGGATCCCATCGGTGTACAATGGAGCGCACTGAGAAAGGGTTATGCCAGCCATGACCTATCTCAAATTTACTAGACCAAGGGAGAATCTGCATATCCGCTGAACATAATCTCCAACCACAGGGATGGTTACTAGGAAAGGGGGACTGTCCAATCCAAAAGTAACCCAGGTAGTGTCTAAATGGGGTCACAAAGGACATGAGCCAAGTAGAGTGCCCATAGGGGAGGTGCAACTATGGGCGTTATACTAATCCCTGAAGAAAATAATGCTTGTAGGTATTTGGTGGCCAACTCAGGGAGAAATCATAGCAGTTTTACATCTACCAAGAGTGGTGTATCCACCTGGTGGGTCGCTCTTAGCATAGAGAACAGCAACCAACCTAAGGTGACCGTCGGTGTGCGACAATTAGTCTAGGGAGAAGGTGTGTAGACTTACATTTCTTTAAAGTGAAACTAATCTGGGATAGTCGTCGCCGGCTCTGTTCTTTGTCCAACCTAGTCCATTAGTGTCAATGGTTGTACTTGGGAAGAAAGCCTAGCAAACTTACATCTTCCAAACCAGGGATCAACTGCTGGGGCGACCCATTGATGGTGCAATAGATCAACCTGACCTAAGGGTGACTACTAAATAGGGAGTCATAAAAAAGGACTAGACCCAGTCTTGAAGTAGTCAGGGGGAAAGAAGCCACTGAGGGACTTACCCTAATCCTTTATTCGACCAAGTCAGTTAATGATGGCTAATTTAAGAAGAAGGTGTAGCAGACTTACATCCTCATAAATAAAACCAACATGAGGTTAGCTTACTAACCACGCAGTAAGGTCTACCATGCTAACATGGTGCTCATTGATGTGCAGCAGTCAAATCATGAAAGAAAGCGTAGTGGACTTACATCTTTATGAATAAGGGACCACTGGGGTGATGCACTAGCAAGTAGCACGTTAGCCCGACCTAGAGCAGCTAATGAGTGAGTTTCATAGGGGGTGTTATCCCACATTAAAGTAGCCTGAGATAAAATATCTGTATGTGTGTTTGTGTCATGAAAAAAAGAAATAGGATGTCGCTTGGTTTCTCTTACACCTAACTTAGTTCTGCTAGTCAAAATATGATGTCACTTGGGTTCTCTTACACCTATCCTAATAGCACTGGAGAATTATGTGTCGTTTGTGTGTTTATGTTGATGAAGAATAGGATGTCACTTGGGTTCTCTTGCACCTATCCTAATGCATCGTCATTGATTCATAAACTAAAATGCTTTCAATTTGAAGAGATTGAATTTGAAATGGAATTTTCATTGATGATAATTATTTTCAAACATAATTTTTTGAGTAATATTTCTTTAAGTAGAGCCTGTTGATTGGAAGCATAGGGTGCTCTCCTTTATAGTTGATGAGTTGATAAGATCCTCCTTGATAGGCCTTCTCTATGGCAAAAGGGCCTTCCCAAGTGGGTTCAAACTTGCCTCCCATCTTGTGATGGGCAAAAATTGGTCTCCTTAGAACTAAAATAAGCTCTCCTACTTGAAAAGCTCTAAGGCAGACCAACTTATTGTGAGCTTGAATTACTTTGGCTTTGTAAAACTTGAGGTTCTGGCATGCTCGTAAGCGTCACTCCTCCAAACCTTTGAGATCTTCTAACCGTAACTTGGCATTCTGTTCGATCGTGATCTTGTTATCCAAAGCTATCTTTATTGATGGGAGTTGAAATTATAATGGTAGAATGGCTTCGTACCCATACACTAAGAAAAAAGATGTAGATTGAGTTGGAGTTCTGTAAGTGGTACAAAAAGCTCACAAAGCTTCAACTAACTACTCATACCACTATCGCTTTTTATCATCAAGTGTCTTCTTGAGTATTTAAATGAGAGTTTTGTTGAAAGCTTCTGCTAGACCATTCGCTCACGGATAATAGATGGTAGAGTATCTCCAGTCTCTTGTTGTCTCAGATGCAAGTTGTTGATCATTATCGAATATAATTCGAGAGGCCGAACCTATATATGATATGGTTCACGAAAACTAGAGCACATCTTTGGACTTTGACCTCCCAGAAAATCCTCACTTAGAAAAGTAATCAGGAGCGACAAAAATGAATCGATGACCTTTGGAAGAAGGAGGATCGATCGAACCCACAATGTCAGTTCTCCAACACTCAAATGGCCAAGAGTCCAATGTTGGATGTAGAATGTTGGGTGGTTGGTGTAAGACCACTCCATGCACCTGACATTGGTGATAATGCTTGGCTACGTCCATGCAGTCAGTAATCATCGTAGGCCAATAGACCCCAGTCTCTTGGTCTTGGCCTTCATCTTTGGACCAGATTGGTGAGCTCTGCATAATCCTGAGTGTACCTCAATCATGATCTTATGGGCATCATGTTTTTCTAAATAATGTAACAACATATGACCAAAGGATCGTCGGTATAAGGTGTCATCAATGATACATGGGAACAGGCTCTTTGCTTCATCTGATGGGCTTTTGACTTCTCTTGAGGTAGTTTTCCTTTAGTTAGATAGTCTTTGATTGGTTGCCTCCAATCTAGCTCCTCATCCTTTCTGGCAACAGTAACCTCTCCTTCAAGAGAGAGTCTCTCGATGAGTTCAGTATCAATAAAAGATAGGACTTGTCTATTTTGAATTTTTATTGTTATGGACTCATCTTTGGGATATGTCAACACTTTCGCAAGCATTGCTAGTGAATCCACTACTGCATTCTCTTATCGAGGGATCTTATATATGGTAACCTCTAGGATTTGGGCTAACAGCTCCATGGTTTACTTATGATCATGATGGTGCTTATGCTTAAGAACCTTATAGGACCCAACAAATTGGTTGATGACCAGCTGAGAATCCTCAAAGATATCGATATTCTGGATACATAGCGTGACTGCTAACTCCAGATTGGTAATCAAAGCCTTATACTCGGCCTCATTGTTGGTGCAATGATTGGATAGATATATGAGAATCTCACCACATCACAGTCTAGAGTTAGAAGGACTACTCCTACCCCTGCCTTTCCTGGATGAGTAGATTATGGTTCTTCTCCTTTTTGAGAGGAAGTCACACCATTAAAATATAATTCCCATCAATAATCGTTAGTATCCCTTAAGTTTATGATTTGTTCATTGTGGAGGTCATCACTAAGTGGGGAATCAGCAAGAAGTGGGTGTCCTGCTGAAAAATCTGCAAGTGCTTTCCCTTTCATTGCATGGAGGGGTATGAATGTAATATCAAATTGTGAGAGAATCAGGGACCAACATGCCAACCATCTGGATAATGTCGGTCATGTCATGAGAAACTATAGTGGATTGACTCTAGAGATCAAGTTGACTTTATGAGAAAGCATATAATGTCATAGCTTTTGGGATGCAAAGATTAAAGCTAGGCAATGTTTCTCAATGGGTGGATAGTTTGCTTCAGCAGGGATTAGACGATGACTGAGATAGTAGAGAGCATTCTCTTTTTCTTCATCGTTGGCTTGTACCAATAGAGTGCCAAGGGAATCGTCTAATACAACGGTGTAGAGGATCAACAGTTTTTTTGAGATAGGGGTTGCTAGAACTAGTAGCATCATCAGGTAGTGGTTGATGT